>JARQWZ010001802.1:0-294171 GCA_033150135.1 Gobio occitaniae
CAATAAAGCTTACCCGCAATGAAGTGTTTGGTCTTCTATTCACGGACCATAATTCTGAAGGGGAATATCTGCCGTGATTCTGAAAATGAAAGTATAGCCCTACTACACCAAGCACAAACGGTGAATGCTTTGCCCAATGTAGATGGTTCTTTGCCCAATGTCAGTGGTGGGAACACAGTGGTGTTTCACGGGGTCGGAGTGTTCATTGCGAAGTTAGCAGGTGTGTTACGCCGGTGTTCTGTCAATCTGTCCTACCTTGTCAGATTTTCCTACCGTAGCGCAAAATTATAGCCATATCTATCGGTTCATCCTACCACATCGTAAAATCCTACTGTGCGTTTCGGCTTCGCGTCTCTGACTACATTAAATAATTCGGTGTAACTTTGCCGAAGATTCTTATTAGGCTATGGTAGGGTGATTTTACAGTGCAAAGTAACGCTACCTCATCAGATTGTCCTATGAAATAAACGGGTAGGATAATTTTACGGTGCAAAATACCTCATCAGATTGTCCTACCAGTATGAAATAAACAGGTAGGATACTTTTACAATGCAAAATACCTCATCAGATTGTTCTACCAGTATGAAATAAACAGGTAGGATACTTGTACAATGCAAAATACCTCATCAGATTGTTCTACCAGTATGAAATAAACAGGTAGGATACTTTTACAATGCAAAATACCTCATCAGATTGTTCTACCAGTATGAAATAAACAGGTAGGATACTTGTACAGTGCAAAATACCTCATCAGATTGTTCTACCAGTATGAAATAAACAGGTAGGATACTTTTACAATGCAAAATACCTCATCAGATTGTTCTACCAGTATGAAATAAACAGGTAGGATACTTTTACAATGCAAAATACCTCATCAGATTGTTCTACCAGTATGAAATAAACAGGTAGGATACTTTTACAATGCAAAATACCTCATCAGATTGTTCTACCAGTATGAAATAAACAGGTAGGATACTTTTACAATGCAAAATACCTCATCAGATTGTTCTACCAGTATGAAATAAACAGGTAGGATACTTTTACAATGCAAAATACCACATCAGATTGTCCTACCAGTATGAAATAAACAGTTGGGATGATTTTTAAGTTTTTAATCTGTAGTCCCTGGACAGATGTCACAAATTTACCCAAAAACAGATGATAATGTAAAGTGATTATGTAAATTGAAATAAGATTAGTTGTTGAGATCATTTATAATCAAGCACAACAATATAGAAAATAGTTAATTCATCAAATTAATTTCAAAATCATGCAACAGAGGCACAATACAAAACAAGTAAAACAATAAAATTTGTTATTAATATAAATATGAACTGAATAAGACCACATTGTGCTGCAGACTGTTATCAATGCAAATACACTAACTAAACCACACATTTTTTGCACATAAACACATTTAGGCTGTTGAAGTTGCAACATTTAAAATGTGCCCATCTATTGCAGCTCTCACACTGTACCTGAAAATAAAAGAGATTAATATATTTATAAATTAGTACATCTAAAACAATATAGAATCTAAAAATCTGAAAAGATTTAAATAACAAAACAAAAAAAAGATTTATCATTTAAATAACACAATTCTACACACACACACACACACACACACACAAAAAAACATGGCACAAAGTTAAACTATTGCTTTTTGGGTGTGTGTATTATAAGTTGTATACCATTTCAATCATGCTTTCATTGGGGTCGTCTTCCAGCATGCTGCAAAGTACACAGTACTCCTCTGCATTACCTATAAATTTGTTAACATTAATAAAATAAATATGAATTAATTTGGCAATCATATCATAGTGTACTAAATGTCAACATAAATGCCATGAAAAATACTATGTCAGACCTGTTCAGAAATTACATTAAATCATTCTTGGATTACTTTTTGCATCCTTCAAGTTATTTTCTACTCTATGATTTTCTTCTCTATCCCCTCTGTATATTTGGATATTCTTACTTGATTAAATACAAAGTTCAGAGTAAAGATAGCATCTACAGAGGTGTACTACATGACATAGCCTACTGTACATTACAATATTACTACGGTACTACAGAATTAAAACAGCACTCACCTCGACATCCAAGAAGTGTGCAGGCTACTTTCATGCGTGCTGAGCTGACCGCTTCAGGCGTAGTCTGAACATTGCTGATCGTTCCTGTCAGCAGGTATTGTTCAGCAAACTGAAACATTAATTGACAGATGATTTAATTCAATTCATTACAACATTTCCAGATCTGAAGCCACGTGTGCAAATATATGAACACATACATTCAATACCAAAACTCCACAACTGCTGGAATCCATCTGCGGGTCGTGCTTCAGGGTCCGTAATTGCCACTGTGCTGTTTGCTCATCACACCTCAGTTTTAAAAAATTCCTAGATGTCGTCGAGACATTTGTACTGTTTAGAATTAAATAGCATAAAAAAAAGAGTAACAGTTCTAAAAAGGTTACCTCCAGTTCCGTAGAATTTTATGTTCGTAGGACCGTTCATTTCCCATTGGGTCAATCAGAAGGAGTGTTTTTTCAGGCATGTTGATAATCTAGAATATAATGTCATGTAATCATAAATAAGGTTATTGAATATTTTTAGATCACCACTAACAACTACAGGAAGTTGCTTGGTATAGACACTATAAATCTCTGAAATACTTCTTATGTAAATGGAATAAATAAACCTTTAAATTATTGACCTAAAGCATTAAAGAATGTCTGCAGATTATGGACAACATTGTTAGGCTATGACAGACTTTGAGAGAGAGAGTGAGAGTGAAAGATGAGGTAAGTGTCAACACAGTGAAGAGAACAAAGGCTCTTTGCCTTTGTCAGAGAATATATATAGCCTATGTGCATGTGTAGCCTATTTCTTTATTCACAACTTTAAAACTTGCCGTGTGTCATCTTTGACCCTGCAAGACATTTAAACTTTTTAAAACATAACATGACAAACATTTGTGAAATATATCACAAACAAAACAAAACAACTTGAATTGCTCTGTTGATTAGTTAACTCGAACTCCCCCACCATCTAGCTTTTAAAAAAAAAAAAAAAAAAGAGTATTCTATTGGACAATAGCCCAAGACAACTAAAGAAGAAGAAGAAAAAAAATATTTTTCTATAATCTCACTTGCAAAATACTTTGAAAAATACACACGCACCACAAGAATCCAATGTGCTCCAATGTTCACAGGGCACAGCCAAATGTCCTCAATGGGAAACTTCATCTGTGAAAAGTGTTTAATAAGTTTGTTATGGTTCCAAAACACGTAAATAATATCTACTTTATTACTTTATGGAAAGCTATACCTTCCCTAGGCATCTGAACTGTCCAGCAAACAACGAACGTGCAACAACTGCACAAAGCTGGTGTACGTGGTTCTGGAAAAAGAAAAAAAAACACATTTTGTAAGTATATCAAATTAAATGAGTGTTCCTAGATAAGTAGACATTCTATACATACCTGTTGTTTTTCAATGACCAGGTGCAGGTATGCATCAATGACCTAAATTAAGAAACATAAATGAATATGATTATAAAAAAAAAACTAAACTTTGTTTTTGTGAGAGAGAAAAACTTTTTTCAGTTGGGTGACTCTTAAAATCATGTTCTGGGTTTACAAGTAATTTAGACTACTGGCTGATTGGAAAGAAAGGCCACCCATAGCATAAGAATAAATAACTTAATTCATCAGAAAGCCACTCGATCCCTTGCAGTGAGTGAAAAGAAGAGTCATAGAGCTTATATGGCCCAACAACTGCTTCAACCTGACCAGTGACATTTGCAGCCCAGACCTTCATTACTGAAAAAGAAAGACAAAGTTAGTGTTGTCAACAATTTTTCTAATTAATCAACTTTACAGGGCCAACGAGCCAACATAAAATGAACTTGGTAAAATGAACGTGCCAAACATTCAAGGCCGTAGGTTTGGTCTTTACGTTAGAAGAGACAACAATCCACCCCCTACCCCCACATTGGTAGTATATAATATAAAAAATAATGTGATCGAGTTCACTGAAGTACTAGGAAGGACAATTCTGTCCTCCCAAAATATTGGTAGGAACATGTCCCTACTATCCATATGCAAAACTACGCCCTTGCAAACAGTCATATCAAAAGTGTACAGGACAGCTAGAGGAAGTGGATATAACTTTAAAACAATTTATAGTATCTATATTAAATAAGAAAATTGTTATATTTTGGTGGCATGCATTTAAATTTTTTAGGCATATATATATATATATATATATATATATATATATATATATATATATATATATATATATATATATATATATATATATATATTATTATTTTTTTTTTATGGGGCTGTGTCTTTTTTATAATCTATTAGTTATTATGTCCACTTCCTATAAATAACGGTGATCAGAATGACCACCATGATGTAAACACTGCAAGCAAGCAACCATAACAACAACACCAAACTGGTCAGGTAGGCCAAACTGGCAACTAAGATCTGAACTGAACTGAGATCTCTGTAAATATAAAACCTTGTTCCTCTGAGATTTGGTTTACATCTGATGGTAACTTTATTGCTGGCTCTTCATCTGTTGGGGTTAATTTTACCTCCTTGATGTACCCATTTGTTTGGTCAAACATTTTAGGGGCAACTTGAATAACAGAAGGTCTTTGTAACGCTGAATCTTCTTGTAACTTCTCAGAATCATTTACCTTGGTGGTCACAGAATGCTGAGGGCTGAGTGTAGGTGCAACAGTGCAAGGAGACATCTTGCAAGAATTGTTACTCTCAGTAGACCCACTGGAGACTGAGATACCAAAACAGTCATCAGGCACCTTTCCAGTTTGGCCTCTTCTGTATGGTTTAATGTGCCTAATGCTATATTTAGTTTTTAAAGTAATCCCTCCAGGTTTGTTTAAAGTGACAAGTTTGCCACTGAGTCTCTCAATGATGTAGGGTCCTGAGAAGTCAGGTTCAATTCTTCCTCCTTTTCTTCCATGCTTCCTCATATTCACCAGAAGAACCTCATCACCAACATTGTAAATCAAGTCTTTGTACTTCTTCTGGACCTTTTTAGCATATGCTTCCTTCTGTTTCTCCTGTGATTTGCCAATGTTTTCTTCTGCCTGTTTTTTGGCCTCATCTCTCTTTTTTTTATCGGAAACTACATAATCACTAAAACTTGATTCCACAGGGAGACTGATGGTGGAAAGCTAAAAAAAACAAGGCAATATAATTTAAGCAATATAAATTCAATTATTAACTATTTAAAATTTCACATGTGCATGTATATAATGAAAAGTCCATGGTAGCATCAGAAGAGGTCCTTTGCTAAAAACATGGTTGTTTACTATTCACAACAAACTGTTAGGAATATTAGTGACCCTTATTGTCTGTTGTGGAACAAGATCCAACAATTATGATCATTACCAGTTTAAGATCAAAGGTTTTATAAGTTAATCAATCCAGCATACCAATAATAAAAACACTATTTACTGTATGATTAGTTTTGTAAAAATAATAATATAAGTTTTGAATCATCTACTACAGTACCCATAAGAAATGATTTCAAGGCTAAATTTACTTTAAGCACAATTCTTCTGACATAGGCTAGTATGACAAAATTGCTGAAATTAATGACTCCATAAGCGTTTACATTTATGCATTTTAGCATAATTTAAAATTATCAGTATTAAAGTGATATAGGTTTAGCCTCAATGTCTTTGTTTTTAGATTTTCAAGAGTTGTTATATTTTCCTTTGCACATACAGTACATGTATTCAACTACTGTTTTAAGGTAATTTTAAATTTTAAGCACACTCACCGGCATTTCAACAGGAATCTCTGCAGGGAACACTGCCTCTCTCCCATACATTAAAAGAAAAGGGGAGTGTTTTGTGGTGGTGTGGACCTTTGATCTTAAAGAAAACAAGGTGGCATCCAGATAGACATCCCAATCATTCTGCTGGTCGTTAACCAATTTCTTGAGGGCTCTAAAATGAAACATAAGGGGGAACGTTTTTTTTTTTTAAAGGTTTATAAACTTGGCGTATGAAAATCTTTTTACGGAACACATTTATAACTTATTTGGTGCCTTGAAGCGGAAGATAGGTGAAAATGTCATGGGGGTGGGGGTGTCTTAACTTTTCCTGACCTAGGTACATAAACACAGAGAAATAGGGTGTCAAAATTGTACCTTTAGGGGTACAACAGCTTGTCGCCGGGGCAGTACCCTTAAAAGGACACATTTGTACCTTTTTTACCACAAAAAGGTTCATATTAGGACCTTAAGGTGCGTATTTGTACTCTAAGGTACTAATATGGACCTTTTAGGAGTAAAACAGGTACAAATATGTCCTTTTAAGGGTACTGCCCCAGCGACAAGCTGTTGTGCCCCTAAAGGTACAATTTTGACACCCTATTTCTCTGTGTGAATAAAACTTACCGTTTAATGTTGTCATTGGTCTTTTCATCCAAGCCATTAGTTTGAGGATGATAAGCTGCTGTCACACTTCTTCTGATGCACAACAAATCACAAAGCCGGTGGTTAAGCTTAAAAAAATAAAGGAAAAAAATGACTGTGAGTAAATTGGTGAAAAGCTCCTTAAAACAGTAGTTGAATACATGTACTGTATGTGCAAAGGAAAATATAACAACTCTTGAAAATCTAAAAACAAAGACATTGAGGCTAAACCTATATCACTTTAATACTGATAATTTTAAATACACTTACATCATTTACAAATTCCCTTCCCTGATCTGAGAGAATTCTCTGGGGACAGCCATGTCTATAAATGATGGAACAGAGATGTCTTCCAACTTCAGCTGCTGTCTTGGTTTTTAAAGGAAAAGCCTCAACCCACTTAGAAAAATAGTCTGTGGCTGTGAGGATGTATTTAAAGCCATCTGCAGTTTCAGGTAATGGTCCAGTTAAATCAATGCCAACAAGCTCCCAAACAGCAGAAACCTTTCAAGTAAAATTAAATGTAATAATAATAATAATAATATGTAAAATAAAATGTAATAAAATAAAAATAAAATACACTTATTTACCTTGATACACTGTAAGGTCTGCACAGCAGTCAAAGGCTTTCCCACTTTTTGACATTGATCACATTCCAATACCTTTCAGAAATTGTTGTGTGTGTATATATATATATATATATATATATATATATATATATATATATATATATATATATATTATATATAAATATAATATAATTATATATATATATATATATATATATATATATATATATATATATATATATATATATATATATATATATATATATATATATATATATTAAAATAACTATATAAAATAAAAAAACATACCCAATTTTCAATGTCAACTGACATGCCATGCCAGTAAAATCTGGCACAGATGGCAGCACGTGTTTTACCAATCCCTGTGTGCCCACCAATGGGAGAGGAATGGAATTCTTCAAAGAGCATCCTGGCTTCCTCTTTGGTTTTGATCACTCTTTTCCCTCCATAAAAAAGCATTCCATCTACATTAAAGACAAAACGTGACTATAACAAAAGTAGACTAAAAGGACATTTGGCATTGTTGGAAAAGAAAATCAAGATAGCAACAAATTAATAATAAAATAAACATAATTGAAATTTAAAGTTAAAATAACTACCCTTTAAGTTGAATTTGAGTGCATATCTTCGAATGTTCTGCCTTTTGGACTTATCATACCCTGATGGGTATGATCCCACTGACAGAAGATTATACAATGCTTCCCACTTATCTTCCATAGCTGTCAAAAAATGCAAAAGAAAGAAAAAAAAGTACAAATATATATATATAGTGCTGTAAATCAATGGGCCATTTTTTAATGTGATTAATCGTAATTACAAACATTACAGTTAAATTAAATATAAATTTTATAATGTAATCATTTCACAGTTGATCTCCAAATGAATGCAGAAACAACATAGAGTATATTTTGAATATTTGTTTAATGACCTATATTTATGAATGAAAACTGCTGTCACTTTAAGACCTGCCCCTGTTGACAGATACGCGGATCTCACACGCCTCATACTCTTTACGCTCATTTGATACTTTATTTAAATAATTTAAGACTGATCTTATGAGGACACTTGACAAAACGGACATTTTGGCATACTTGTGTGTATTTATATTTACACTAAAACAATCAAATCATATGTCCCGCCGATATCTAGACTAAGGTTTTCATGAAAAATCATCAATGGTGCTAGTTGGCTTTGTATAAATGTGACCGTAAACGGTTCTCATTACTGCTATATATCTTGGTATAATAAAAATTACCAGAAATAGTAAAAAACTTACCTCACATTAAGAAGTTTTCATGCAAGTAGTAAAAAATTATGGGCGTGTTGTTCAGCCTTACAAAATTGACGCTATATTAATGTGCGCATGCGCAGTAAACCCTGGTAGGATAATCTGACGGGTAGGATGGAATGCGCGAGCAGTGTGTCGGCAGGGCAGTGGTGCGGATGGAGAGCGCGAGCCGCGCACGGCCGTTTGTGTGCCATTCACACTGGCAGCGTTTGTCTCACGCAGCTGAACCACGGCTCCTGTATTGCAAATACAGTTAGTGGGCAATGTGGAGGCAGGGTGGGGAGTCACAATGACAGTAGTCCGAACTGTGCATACTCGGTGGGCGCGCGCGCGCGTGCGTCTGTCTCTCGTCTTGTCTCGTCATCTCACTCATGATCTCTGCCGTGGCGAGCGATCATTTGAACTAAACAGGTCTTGTCTACTTGTGTTAGTGTGTCATAAGAATAATATATATGTGCCCCATACATGGAATCAGAGTGCCTACTGTGTGAAGTAAATGGAAAATCTCTACAGCAAAAGGCCAACCGTTACATGCATTCGGTTTGTTTCTACCATTTATTAGTAACGATTTACACAGTTTGTTTACTATTTACTATTCACCTGAGC
This sequence comes from Gobio occitaniae, assembly GCA_033150135.1. Taxonomy (NCBI): domain Eukaryota; kingdom Metazoa; phylum Chordata; class Actinopteri; order Cypriniformes; family Gobionidae; genus Gobio; species Gobio occitaniae. The sequence goes on from JARQWZ010001802.1 coordinate 8,948, forward strand.
ATTCAGTATTGTGCAATATAGCATACAGAAGGTGAGAGACATTTTGGGGGGAAAGAAGTGCTGCATTTTATCATTTAAACATGTGACTTTTCATGAAAATTCTATAATCCAAGGTGACCACCACCATATGACGTCATAATATGCAAATTAGATGAGAAAATGTAATCCCTACATAAACTTTGGGTCATCCTTAATATTTCTCTAATTTACAGAAAGTCTCTATCTTTTATCACTTTTAAGATATAGCCTTTTCAAATTAAGATGCACATTGATTAACAATGCAGATTGTTTCAAAGCAGCTTTACAGTGTTAAACAGGAAAATAATGCAGCATAATTTTATTCAGCCGTATAGCCATTTTGGATGTCATCCAGATTTATTTGGATATTTAGTTGAAAAATTTAGTGTCCCCAACTGAGCAAGCCAAGCCAGAGGCAACAAGGAAACCTAAACCCCATCAGGTGACCTAATGGAGAAAAATAAACCTTGGGATATATCACAGATAATTAAGCCTTTGAAGGCTAGTTTGCCTATCTTCCCTTTTAAACTGTAGGCACTCAATACGTTGTTTGATGCAACCTTGCGCAACATTTTGCGCACGGCTGCCCCTGAATTTGTTCCTCCAAGCGATCGAAGGTAGTTCATCTGTTAGAAAACAAACAACAACAACAACAACAACAAAAATCATAATTAATGTTATTTAGAATTTTGCCCTTACAGTTGAAAGAATGTTTTGTTTGTTTGAATGGAAACTGTAGAATCCATGGCCGATGTGTTGAAAGTTTTTAAATGAGGAAGAGAAAGAGAGACAGAAGCGTATTCATCTCCATTGTTAAGATTTATTTACTTCGCAATAACACCTGTTAAAATATATTGTATTTTTAAATCTCTTTATCGTAATTATAGTTTTTAATTAATTGCTTTTAAACTTAACAAATAACTTCTGTTTGGGGTTGTAACTAAACAAATATACACATTTCATTTTAAAGCTTTCGCGCAACTTGTTTCCGTCACAACAAGGTAGACATGCACAGGTTTACTAAGAGCAAAAATGTCAAATCAATAAGATAACTGAGGAATTAGTCATCAGATGCCATGTCTATTATTTGCAACAAAAATACAGCAAAAATCTGGCATTAATTTAATCTCAAACAGATTAATTCAAATAAGTTATTTCACCACCTGCATTAACGAACGTTTGCATTCGTAGGCTACAATGTTAGTTAAGCTGGAGATCAGGGCCCGTATTTATCAAAGCTTCTCAAAGTGCCATTTTAGTCTTAAGTGCTGAGAATTCATGAAATGTACTCCTACTTTCAAACTTGAGTATAAAAGCAAGTTATCAAATTTCTTAAAGAATCACTCTTATGGTGCGTTCACACCGGACGCGATTCGCGCGATTCGCGCGAGTGATTTACATGTTAAGTCAATGCAGAGACGCGAAATGGCATTCTGCGGCGCGATTCGCGCGAATGAGGCGGCGAGATTCGCGCGATTCGCGCGATTGAGGCGGCGTGAAGGACGCGACTTGAGCGTTTTGAACGCGCGATTCGCGCGAATCGCGCGAAACGCTCAAGTTGAAAAATCTGAACTTTGGCGGATATTTCGCGCCGCGTTAACCAATCAGGAGCTTGCTCTAGTAGTGACAACAATGATGAGAAAATCTGTATATTAATATCTGGTTCAGACAATATGATTATCACTGTGATAACATTAAATGACATGAAACACAACCCAGTCTCTTTTTGTTAAATGCAAGTTTATGTATGATCAATAATACAAAAGTATAAGTAATGTATAACAAGCTATAGCCTACATGAAATAAAGCAAACAATGCAGTCAAACATTCAAAGTCAGTGCTAGTAGGCTAACGTTACAACTGCAACATACAGTTATAGCCTAAAAATATAAAGTAATGAAACTTATCTTTGCCCTCAGCCTAAACGATTTGCCAGGGAACAAATTATAGATCCATGAGACCAAAGATCAGCCGTTACAAGACGAATTATAGCTCGAGACACACCACAGAGACATCAGAGCCAGCGGCAGACGGCAGAAGGACTGGCCGAGGAAAGGTTGCCCTCGCCGGCTTTCACGTGCGCTGAGCGCGCTGTCCGCTGGAGCTCACAGCTCCGACAACGGCAGATAAAATGTTCAAATAGGCACTGTTTATGTAAATACACCACAGATTTGAGCTTTAAACAACTACATTATCGACTGAAAAAGTCTTCAAACTACGTTTTGTCACACATTAACAGTAGATATGAACAAAAAAAAAGACATGTAAACACAGCCCATGTCAGCCATTTCTCAACGAGACGAGCTGCTGGCGGAAGCCCCGCCCATGACGCGAATTCGCATCTGTTGTGCAGTGAATGTCACGCGCGATTCGCGCGAGTAAACTCAAAATGTACACGCGTCCACCTTCGCGCGATTCGCGCGAATTATTCGCGCGAATCGCGTCCGGTGTGAACGCCACATTACTCTCCCAGTTAAGACAGCTCGAGAGGTCTCTCAAGTGGTTAGGAGTTGCCAGTAGGGGTTTGTAATGGCACTGAGGAGACAGAGACGTGCGCAAATCTTTCAGGAGAGGAAGGAAAATGTTTTTGAAATATTTGACGACGAGCAGTAAATCAAACGGTATCTGAGTATTGGACTGAGCATCTTTTTCAGTGCTGGTTAATGTTGCCATTTATTTAGAAGAAAAAAAATCCGCTGTTTGAATAATTCGCCAAGCAGTAGCGCTTCTTCCTCCCACCAATTCTGTATTCTTTTGGATTATATCATAAAATCTAGCCTATATATAGGCAGGTCAGTTAACAGCACACCGGTTTAAAATGTGTACCCAGCTAACAAAAAAAGGTCCCCAGGACGTCCCCTAAATGGCCTCAGCGAACGTCCCCCGGACGTCAATGTGTAGGGGCCTCTTGACGTCCCGCGAACGTCCTCAAAGACGTCCTCCGGACATTCATGAGGACGTTCACAGGACGTCCAGCGGTCATTTGGGACGTTTAGGGGACTTTCACTTTAGCAGCATTTTATTTTATATTTCGGCAAACCAAAGAAAACAGACATATATGAATTGTAAGGAACAAAGTACATTTATTTTAATTGAACAGTTGTAAAGGTGATGTGCTCTTTCCCCGCGCGCGTGTGTGTATGTGTGTGTGTGTGCGCGCGTCTCTGGTTGTCAGCCGTGGGGTTAGTCCGATGGTCCGATGGCAATTCTTCCACTTGGCTTTTAACCTAAAACAACAAAATGAACACATTCAGTAGTGTTATGATTTTATGTCCAGTATCATCGTTTGTCCATTGAAAAAACCATTGAAAAAAAAGACTGTTGACTATTTTGATTTCGATAGACCATGGTCCAAATTAGCCTAATATTATATTCAGCGCATATTGGAAGATAACGGTTGTCCCAATTTGGGCTTTGTCTTTCTACTCAGTATATTTACTGTATAAAGTTCGATATTTAATCCCTATATTTGTCAATATCAGATAATGTCGTCTCATTTCAGCTTAACATACCGTTATAGCTTCGAAGTGCTAATGGTTAGCAGCTGTAACGTTAGGCTACTACACGATAGAAAACTTCAGCAAACGTTTTAAAAGGTAAATTTTTCATATTTTAAACATTACAAGATTAACAATGGTTATGGTAGCTAATGTCTACTAATCAAAAATTATAAATACCTTTTCTACCGACGAAAGAGCACTCAAAGCCGCCTCTGAGGAAATCCGGCAGGACCGTTAACTGTCTCTACGCAGCTAAGCGTTGCCATGGATACATGCTGCGCGTGCCTTTAAAGAATGACGTCACTCGGTCAGGTGCATTTGATCGATATTTGCTTGTGTCTCCCAGTGTGGCTATAGACGGTTTCAACGGCAACAACACAAACATTTTTTTTTTGTTATTTGAGCTTGTGCTCTAAGTATTAAGCAGTAAAATGTGTCCTATAATCGCTTTTCTTGAAAAATCGCTTCACCTGACCAGGTAAAATAGGAAAATTATATTTTTCTTACCTGTTATTTCCACTTTCTTTCCAGCAATGTGGTTTTTCATTCTTCACGTTTTCTTTAGCTGCATTCCTCAGTTGAAGTCGATTCATTCTTTTAGAGCTCCTGAGATTCAACCTTATTTCCTTCATGCATGTGTAATACATAATAAATTGTAGCCTATGTTTAATTATATTATTGCAGGGTATTGTGTTTTGATGTTTAAATTACTGCTGAAAACAAACTCGCGATTTGATGTTAGTGATACTGGTAAGTGTAACAGGAAAGTTATTTGTAACAGACCTACAATTCATTCAAATCATAATTTTAGGCCTATAGTTTACTTGCACTAAAATTTTAATTTACTATATATATATATATATATATATTTGTTGCATACGTTCCATGATCACAGTTAATTTAAGGGATTTTAAGAAATAAACAAATCCCCTTTTAAATCTAATACGGGTTTATTTTAGTTACATTTTTCGTTTGTCTGAGTTGTGTCATGTCTGATGATAAAAGACAATGCATATGGGCGACTGGATTTTGCAAGTGTTGCTATCCCATTTGGAAATGGCAGGTGAAGAGAGAAATAGACGTTCGTAAACTGGCCTGGACAAATGTCCTGGGAACGTCCGCCAGCGAACGTTAAGCGGATCAAATATAGATCCGAAAGTCCACCAGCGAACGTTACAAAGCGGACCAAATCGGGACGTCCTCCGAACGTCCGCCAGCGAACGTTATTATGGGGAAGTCCTCTGAACGTCCGCCAGCGAACGTTATAAAGCGGATCAAATGGGGACGTCCTCCGAACGTCCGCCAGCGAACGTTACAAAGCGGACCTACGGCGGACCTAAACGGACGTTCGCAACGTCCGGGGGACGTCCCCTGTTTGCTGGGTAATTTGTAAGACATGGTGGAAAACGTGTTTTATCTTTCATTTCCAATGTGAATATCATAATGTAGCCTATTCTCTTGAAAATTCTTTATTGTGTGTTGAATGCAAACTCTCCTTAATTCCACCATGCAATGTGAATTTATCTGAGAATATTCTTAAATAAGGAAATCTATTCAGTGATTGGTCCATGCCTATGTCATTATCCAAAAATCCCATTTGTGGCACAGCAAAGTGTCTTAAATCATCTCTAAGACTGACACTTAAGATTTAGTCCTACGCTTCACTTGAGATGCTTGATAACTTTTATGCACAGCTTTGAGCCAAGATTTGTTTTACACTTAAGTCAATTCTTGTTATTGGCCCTCATTTATCAATCTTGCGTAGAAATGGGCGTATATGTTGGCAGGGCCGGCCCTGACCAATTTGCTGCCCTAGGCAAGATTTTACTTGTATCAAGGTTTAGCACTACATGTTTTCAGTCTAAGTTGCGGAAACACTGGTACTGTTTTATTTTTTTAATGCATTGATGTTTTTTAATTTTTATTGTTTTATATGATGTCCAGTCCATTCTACCCCGTCATTATATTCATGATATTATTATTATTTTTTTTAAAGGCTGATGATAGTTAAACTATACAAAAATAGCACCTACGCCACATTACAGCCTAAACACAAATAACAAGCAATTGCATCAGCATTCATGCACAAACTATTGAGAACTAGCAAAAGTGTTTGTTTTCCAGTAGATGGCAGCAAACTTCCACTAATATGCACATTCATGTTTTCACCATGAATTAAACTGAGAAATTTAGATATTTAATGTGAAATTTACATAAAATGTTGCTATTTTAAATAAACCTGTATATAAATATCATTACTAATTTCGGTAAATACATTTTAAAATGTCCATATGTCCCTTTAAAACTGCACAACTATAGAGTAAAAACATTAGGCTATTAAAAAGTGATATTACATGCGTTTAAAAAAACAGATATGATTCTTTTTGACAAAATCCACTGTCTGTGGCCACTGGAGAACCCAGAACAGCTGCTTGCATATAGTTTAAGGTAAAACTGGAATTAATTAGCATACATTAGTATTTTACGACCATGCAATTAAAGAAACTGTTCATTCATTACACCACTTTACCTGTCTTTACACTGCAAAAATGCTCTTCTTATTAAGTAATTTTATCTTGTGTCCAGTCCAAACATCAAAAAATTCTTAAATCAAGATGTATTTACTAGTAAAATGACATTAGATAATTTTTCCCTTGTTTTCTGGGGGGAAAATCAAAATGAAGTGAGTTTTATCTTAAAACTAGCACAATTATCTGCCAAATGGGGTGAGAAAAATGATCTTATTTCTGTTTGGGACAGAAACAAGAAACAAGATTTCAATCAGAAACAAGATTATTTCTCACCCCATTGGCAGATAATTTAGCTTGTTTTAAGCATAAACTCACTTAAGAAAAAATATAATTTTACTTATCTAGTAAATGCATCTTGGTTTGAGAATTTTTAGATATTTAGACTAGAAACAAGACAAAAATACTAAATAAGGAAGAGCATTTGTTGCAGTGTTTCCCTTATCTTGCCTGCATCAGAGGGCTTCTGTTTTTTATGACACTACAATTCGGCCATCCGTCATAAATTATCAGGCAACTTTCACCGTGTCTACACCTGGAGCGAGCGGCCAAGCACCCTAAAAAATGAAAGCAATCCTGTCTATATTAGATGCGGCGAGAGGTGACGCGACACAAATTCCCAACGCTAAACTGATCACACGTTATATTTCTGACGCACTTCAAGTAGCGCGGCGGGGGAGATTGATGAGGCGGACCGGGAAGATGCAGGGTTTTTTTGCGCTTTATTCTGTAATATTTCAAAATAATATGAATAAAATAGTATCAGTAATACATTTTGGTGCCCCTATGGATGAGTGGCACCCCTAGCATTTGCCTATTCCGCCTATGCCACGGGCCGGCCCTGCATTTGTTGTTGTTCATTTAAGGTTGTATATACACCACAAGTCAAAAGTTTGAGAACGGTAAGATGTAGTACACTTTACTATATATATATTCACACAGAAAACAGTTACTTTACATTTTAATAATATTTCACAATATTACAGCTTTTTTGGTATTTTAATACCATAAATGCAGCCTTGTTGAGCAGAAGAGACTTCTTTAAAAACATAAAAAAAATCTTACCGTTCTCAAACTTTTGACTGGTATTGTGTGTGTGTGTGTGTGTGTGTGTGTGTGTATGTGTGTGTGTATATATATATATATATATAATATATATATATATATATATATATATATACAATTTTTTTTCTTTTCTTTTTTTTCCTCCTATTTGACTTACTTCCGACTCTTTGATAGCAGCAAGCCCCCAGTTCCTGTGATAAGCATTCACGTTCTAATTTCTGTTGAGTAATATAAATCCATTGTTACTTTAAAACCAATATAAATGGGTTAAATCAGTGTTATTCAACAGCTACACTTGACAATAGTTTACACCCAACTTACTATGTCCAAACTTCTTATATTGGTCAACATTTGAAAAATTATTAAAAGTAAATATATTTATTAATTCTACATACTATATTATATACAATATACTATACTATAAAATATTTATAGTAGTGTAAGATACCTCTGCAGGTTTTTCATCATTGATGGTCATTGCAGGGGAGATTTCTTCCACCAAGGGCTTGTCAGCAACAGGGACGTCGTTAGGCCTATTTTAGGGGGGCTGAAGCTACCCCAAAATGTTCCTAAGCCCCCCTAAATGATAATAAGAACCACAATAACAATTCGATTTATCAATAACCGTATCCTCCTCATTCATATTTAGATGCAACAAATTATATATATCCAGCTACAAAAAAATAGCCGAAAAGTAGGTATTTGGACAGAAGTACAAAGAGTCCTTGTGCTATTAAGATGATCGCGTCTCGTTGGTGAACTGTGGCAGCTTTCAGAGCGTTGCAGACCGGAGCGCTCCTGCAAGAAACTGCCAGGAGGATTCATCTCCGTTACCAAGGTTATAATCGTTAACGAAAATGAACGAAAAAACTAGGTGGGTTGTCGTTAACTGAAATAAAAATAAAAACGAGGCATTACAAAAAAACGATAACTAACCAAATCTATAATGTGTTTGGCAAAACTAGCTAAAATAAAATGATGGATTAAATGTCCTAAGTTTTTGTCTTTATCAATGTCTTTCATAGAGCAAATAACGTTCCGCTGCATCTCCTTTCCCTGAGTCTCTCATTCACGCGCGCCCCACACCCACACACACACACACACACACACGCAGGCCAGTGTTGCCAACTCTCGCGAGACAAATAAGCAACCGCAGCTTCAAAAACAAGCCCAAAACAAGCCCAATATTATTATATTATTTATTATCATCAATATTATTTATAATAAATATTTTTTTTTTATCAATAAATGAGCCTGCAACATATTAAACTGAAACCTCTCAGAGTTTGAAAAGCAAAAACAGATGTGATTTTACAAAAATCATCAAATTGCAATAAAGGACACACAATATCCTCCGATCAGCTGTGAACAGAAGAGGTTTGAAGAGTAAAGAGTGACATGAAGGCCAATTATGGTAACCCATAGTCGGAGTTAGTGCACACATATTAGGGGCAGTAAGTAGTGAACACGCACACTGCAAACCGTGAAAAAGACAAGCCCTGCATCTCATTGTGCACACTATCTGCCCTAAATAGTACTGAAAATGACTAATGTCACACTATTTAGGATGGATAGTGTGCACATTGGGACACAAGCACTACAGCGCTGCAATATAGCCACATATTTAAAATAAAATTAATTCGAACCATACCTACTGTTATTATTATAGACTTGTTTTTTTATAATAGCCTGTAATTTTAAATACATTACAAAAATATTTTTTAAATTAAATTAGGTGCCTCTCCTCCCTCTTTCCTCTCCATCTCTGCTTGTGCTATTGTTTGTAAAAATGTATACGTCTATTTAAGTCTACTAACTTTCATTACGTGCATTTATAACGTCACATGCCTGCACGTTGAACGCGATTTTTCTTCAATGAAGGGGAGAAGGAGGCGGGATATAAAAGGACAGATTACTACAGCACTTGTATCGTTGCACTGAATGCCTGTTGTGAGAAGACAGTGTCAGTCAATGTATTGGACAAAACAGCGACCATAAATGTAAAGAAACGAAGTTGCTTATTATATTTTCCTAACAAGCAACCACATTTTTTAAAATAAGCCCAAAAAACCGCAACCCGCGACTCGTGATTTTTTAACGCGACTTGCCAAAAAAAGAAGCCCAAAGTCGCGTGTTATACGCGGACTTGGCAACTATGACGCAGGCACGCACGCACACGCACACACACACACACACACAGCCCGTGCTCACCGCCGTCTTCTTGAGAACGAGTGTTCGACGTTGAAAGCAAGTTCGCGAAAGGTTGGCATCTCGTGAACACCTTTACACAATCACACATTAAAAAGTGGTATAAAATATTTTTAATTCAGAATATAATTTTGTCAGTGAGTTAATGTCGACCCGAGAAGCGATTGCTATTTTAGAAAGTTAACTAGTCGCAAGTTTGAGGTAAAATGCACTTGGGTTGTCGTCTTGTCGATGTCAAAACACTATAGCCTAAGCTGTGATTCAAATATTAAACAATGTTATCGCATTAGGCTATTGTATAAGGTAAATTTAGTATAGGGTGTGAAAACTGAGCAGCTGTGTTATTTGTATAGGTTTAGCTCAATTTTAGGTTTAGCGGTATATTTGTATTTTAGGGTTGAAAAAAAATGGGTTGAATACATGCGGTTCTGTGTAATTAAATAGCATTCTGTGGACAACTTATCTTATATAGAGAGGAATTAGATATAGTATGCTAGTACCTTTTCATACATTTACATGAGCAGACAGACAATATAAGTCATTGCTTATAGTAACTCATCAGGAGCAAAATCTGACCTAAGTAAATTCCCCAATCAGCTTTGATGTGTCTAAAAGCTAACATTACAGTAACTTTTCTTTAACAGAGTAGAAATGGAAGAAGAGGATATGTCTGTCACGTTTTACTTCTTAAAATCTTGGTTTCTTGACTGGTTGTTGACGTCAGTGTAGCTCTAGATATGAGTGCAAAGATTTAGCAAACGCAAGTTACAAATACCCTGGGGGCTAAGCCCCCCCTGTATTCCAATCCTAGTGACGTCCCTGGTCAGCAAGCTGTCCTTCTGTAAGAGTCTACCACCAGATTAATAAAATAGGATACAAGTATTAGTTGTATAAGGCGACAAGGCATCTTGGAACAAGTTGCCCATAGCTACAATTTGAGAAGAAATTAAATGAAAAACAGAAACATACTTAACATTAACACCTTTGAAATAGTACATGTAGACATTATACTCAATATTACATTGAACAGACATTGGTGTGCATTGTAGTAATCCTACTGATTATGGTTGGGTACTACCATTCTCTCTCTGTCATATTGTCATAGAGTTCAACGGAGGAGAAACAGAGTGTGGGTGAAACTGGCATAGAGCGATCTAGCAAGATGACATTTCATCCATCCTTTCCGCCCTTTTGCCGTCCTCTTTCCATAATCTTGTCATTTAAAACGTTCTATTATTTAAAGCTACACTATGTAACTTTTCCGTCCACTAGAGGTCGCCTGTTCATAACAAAGGCGTAGTTTGATGACGCCACGTTTGAGCGCAGAATCTTGGGACATGTGGTCTTCTCCTCACAGCCGGTGGAAAACAGTCAGGATAGGACTCGGGCAGAAATCATGTTCATGGATGTGATTATTAACATTACTGTAGTGAAGCAGAGCAGGACCGAGTGTTGTGGAGCTGAGCAAGGCCGCAGGAGCGATTGAAGAGCGGGACTGTTATTATGGCATAGTCGCCGGCGGGACTTTTATTATGACACAGTTGCCGGCGGCACTTCCTCTTCTCCAGTGCTGAGTGTGAGGTAACGCAGCTCTGTTTATCGTATTAGATATATCTGAGTGTGTTGAAAAGGAAGTTATGACGTTCGCTCGGCGGCTGCTATGACACTTGTTCACAATGCAGTGAGAGTAAAGTGTTTCACTGAATAAAACCGGAGACCGAGGGTGACGCAGATATGACGCAATCGACAGGCGACTCCCTCACACGCATAGCTCACACGTCCCGGCTCCTTGGTTAAAATAGCAATTTTCTCACGATTTACAAATAGTTGAAAACATTTGGGATATTCTAAGTACTCAACTGAACAAAATATATAACACTGGCCTAGTGATTTCTGGATGTTTTACTGCAAAAATCCTACATAGTTCACCTTTAATGTAAATAAACAAAAATGTGATATTTCATCTCTGTTTAATGATATTTTTTTCATGTGTACATCATTCAATTTACCATCTAATCCAATTATAGATGGTCAGAAATAGTATGATTAATAAATTACATGTCAGAAGTACTTCTTAGGTGATTTAACAGTTCTCCAGTTATAAAAAACAAACAGATTTAGAATTCAGAGGTTGGAATGTGTCAACAAATGGAGAATGTACTATATTACAAGCAAATACTTCAACTCTTACTTACAAACTAACTTCTGAAATGTTTTCCAAATGCCAATGGACGAAATTTACTATGGCATAATGTGGGGAGTAATGTTTTTAAGTAGGCAGGTCTAATAAGGAAGTGGCATGTTTTCCCCTCCCCAAATTCACATTACCTTAACTAAGAAATTACTGCAGTTCTATGTCATTCTTTTTTACAGTTTGGTAAATATCAAATTTTGGGCTACAAAGACAATTAATCGATAAGCAAAACATGTGAACATTGATAGGGATACATTTTTTTTAAAGTCTTGATTTTATTTGTCATAAACATTGTTTGTCATCCTTCACAGATCACGACTTAAGGGGAAAAAAACAGTCCACTTACCTCCTTCTCATTCAATATACTGTAATGTTGACAGTAATATTTTCTGAGCGCTCAATCAAATCCTTGATTTTTCCACAGATACATTCTGTTGGAGAGAATCTGTCCACTCTGTAGCTTTCTTTCCAAATCCTGTATTACATTTATATTTTACTTTAGATTTAACCAGGCTGAAGTGCATGTATAATTATCAAATGCCATTTAGGTAATAAAACTTTCTATATGTAATTGAATATTTTTTTTTATATGTTACTTTTATCTCTCCATCTGTCAGAATGTCTTCTGCTTTTACACACTCCAGGACGTAATTTCTGTGTAAGACAAAAACAAACATTCTCTAAATTTAAACCACATCTTTACATTTCATGTTTCATTGTACAAAATAAACCACTAATTACCAAATAATAGTACTGAATTGTATTGTATATACTATACATATTTTAATATATGAATCTCTGTGTAACGATCACCAGCTGGAGTGCCCTTGAGAGCCACCAGAGGGCACTCCACACTTAAGACTATTAGCACTCACAAACTACATTTCCCATAACTCACTGCCCGGACTCATCATCACTTATCACTGATCACATTCACCTGTACCTCATTCACTGATTGCATTCACCTGTGTCTCACCATCCTGTTGTCTCTGTCTATTTATACCTTGGTCATTCATTCACTCACCGCAAAGTCTTGTTTAAGTGTTAAACTGCAATTCTGAGCATTCCCCTGGTTTTCTTGTCTTCTGGTTTTTGGATATCTTGCCCTGTTCCTTGGATTACTCTCTTGCCTCTGGTCCCTGCCTGTTTTGTTTGTTTCTTTGTTTGGACTGCCTGCCTGTGTATGACTCTTGCCTGTACATTGGATTACGCCTCTGGATTGCCCTCAAATAAAGCTGCATTTGGATTCTCAACCCTTCTGTCTCAGAGCAGTTCGTAACACTCTGTTTGCATGTTCAAGGAAAATGCCTACCTATTGTAAACGTCAATAGCTCCCCTTGCCATTACACTAGTATTAATAAAAACATAACTATAGCAATTACAAATTTATTGCTATTATAATTTTAGCCATGTGCGACATGTAAAAGATTTTTTTAAAGAGTTGTTGCAGCCACAAAAGAAATCCTTCGTCGTCCAGTCTCCTTCAACACCAGCACACTGAAAATGCAGCCAGTTTTGACAAACTGTGCACTGCACCCATTGGTACTCCTTGACATGGTCATGGAAAACACTGTTGAAAAACAGAGGTGTGACAACTTTACCAATATTCCACAATGCCTTTTAAAGTACTATCATGTTGGTGTACTTAAAAATATTCATAATTGTCATAGAGACACTAGGCTCCATTGTTATCACCACTCAACTTTGAGTCACCTGTTAACCACACCAGTATAACGACCACATACCTTCAATTACACAATGTCTGACTTCATCTATGGATACAGACTACTCGCCTGCTGTGCTTTCTTCAAGTTCACAGCTTCTAATATTTCTAATGAACTTCTTTGTTTATCTCTTTTGATCCCCACATTGTCTGCAACTGTATTTCCTATAAGGTCTCTCAAAAATACCTATTTGGACAGCTACTTACCTGTTACTCACCTTACTCCGTGGTGTTTGTTTGAGTGGACTGGAGAGCACAAACTGCATCCAGTATCAGTTCCTGCATTCCCGGTCAGTGAAAATATGTTAAACATCTCACAATCGCCATTGACTTGTCTTCTGCTTTAATACTCACCTGCATTTTAAATATTCAGTAAATACCTGTTTAATTCAATGATCTTGAGTCTCTCAGTTTGGTTATACCCTGACACTGTTTTTACTTTTAGTCATAAGTATAAGCAATCTTGTCAATTTTGTTGTGTGTAAACTGATGTCAAATTAAATTGAAGTTGATTTGTGAGTGGTATACTGCACATACCTTGTTTTCCCAGTTGCTCGCTGGAACAAACATGCTTTAATCTTCCATGCCAGGCAATGGCTGCTGGAGTCTATCGTCTTTGCCTCTTTTTGCTGTAGTCTAAGTTCTTTCTTTTGCATCTTTAGCATTTCTTCAGTTGTATGTGGGAGGTCCTGTGTAACAAATACCTTTGCTGTAAAACTGAGTTTCTGTTATTGCCAGTACCGATTTTGACAAAGAGATTAGTCTGACCTCAGGATTCCCATTTTTAAGCATTTGTGCAGCATGGTGCAGACGGAGAGTCCTGCATTGATTTAAGGTCGAAGCCTCTGCAGTGACCTCACGATGTAGAACTTCGTTTTCAGCTGCCTAGTTGGGAACAAAATATACTGACAAACCACACTACACATGCACAGAAGAGGATAAGAATCAGCTCACATGCAACTCACAGAACACACTAAAATTCCTGCTGTTTCCACTGAATAGGATATGATACAGTCCAACCTTCAAGGCCTCCAGCAAATCTGAAGACATTTCTACAAAAGAAGGTTGTAGCACAAATATACTTTCAGTACAATACCAATTGATGATAAATGTAGTATGCAGTGTGATGCTCCCTTACCTGAGGAGGTCCATGTCACTATCACTGATAGTTCTATAGATTCCAAGTGAATCATATATTCTCATCTGCTTAGCAATAAAATCAAACACCTGCAAAGAAATACATCTGTCATCATTCCATTCTAAAACATTTAACACATTTTTAGCTCAACTGACTAATTTTACATGCAATCCTTATTTTATTTTTTACATTCATAAATTACATACATTTGCATGATTTAGCATAGGCTGTTGAACAAAATCACTTCTGCCAAAAAAGTCATACAGACATCCATGCATTTCTATTCAAGCCAAACGATAGAGTACACCAGTAAATAATGGTGCTTACCCAAAGAATGAAATGGTTCCCCCTCTCAGGAGAGTGACCACCCACAATTCTAGGGAGGAATATTTTTTCAGAGACCTACAAAACCACAATAATATCAGGTAGGAAAACAGCCCTTGAGCCCTTGTTTTTCTTTCTTCGAAATGTTGTTGTATTATACACACAAAAAAAAAGAAAATGACTAAAGGACCTACAGGGATGCGTTGCACAACCTGGTCACTGACTGCTCCGCTGCCTGACCATTCTCGGTGCCACAAAATAAAATCAAAATCACCCAGAGATCCTTACTATAACATAAAAAGTATCATTAATATTTATGTAAATCTTGGTGTAAAAAGGTAATAGGGAAATTAAAAGTTATTACCATGTTCTCTTGAGCCAGCTGGGCTACTCGATAGTTAACTGCCTGTAATACAATATAATTGTTAATACTTAATAATAGAAACATAATTTTGTATTAATTAAAAGGACAGCAAATAAATAAATTACAAAACAAGATTACTAATTTACACTTACATCATCTCTCAACCACAGCATGATCAATGAAGACTCTCCCAACAACTCCGGTGGGCAAACACTGCGGATATCCTTTATTAACAGTGGAAATTGCCTGGAGACATAAGCCAGGCTTTGATTTTCATAACGATCTCCAGTGAATAAGTTCTTCAGCTTTTCCTTTATATACACAACAAAACAAAAAACCTGTTAACTCCTTTACTTTGCAGCATAATTTAAAAAAAAATGAAAAGGGCAAGTAATTGAGTAATTACCTTGTCATTGTCATTTATAGCATATAATTGTGCTACAAATGAAGACTTAGTGCTGTCAGGTGGGATGTTCAGTTTACTACCACAAGTAGGCTGGAGAGGTTTCCTTCCCTCTTAAAAAAAAAAAAAAAAAGGTTTACTTCGGTATAATATTACAATTTTCGCAACAGAATTTGGACATTTTATTATTTTAGTTCTTCAACATTTTATACATTCTTATTCTTTTGTAATATGATATATTCAGACCTGCCAACATGTACGCATTTTTCGTACTCGGCACGCATTTTGACCCTTTGGTACGCTTGTACGATTCGCTGCTCTCTATGTACGCATTTTGTTGCATCTCGCATTTCGCCGGTTTCAGTGCAATCTATGACGTTGATTCTGCTGCTGAGCCACAGCGTGAAAGTGGAGTGAAAAGCTTTCGGCCAATCAGAGCGCTTCATTACCTCCGCTTACATGCCCGCCCCTCCTAGACAAATGCTTCGAGTCCGCGCCGCGCGCGTTCGTTTTCATTTCAGTGCCTCAAGCAAGCTAGGCAGGACGGATAACTGCAGGCTTGCATGCCATGGCTGAACCGCGTCACAGAGGTACGCTGTTGGCGGTTACAGCCGCGGATGACTTGACGAAAAATTATATTTTAAATAAATTTGGGCGAGTGGCGGTTGAACCAATCAAATGGGAAAAAATATATGCATTCTTAAATATTGTTACAGTGTACTAAGCAAACCTGCAAGCTATGAGCCCAGCTGTCAGTATGGAGGCCTAGGCTTCTTCTCGTAGATATTTTAAAACAGCCAGTCGTTGTAGCCTACCACTCGGGGAATAGGCATTTAAAACATAGACAGATTATGGAGTGATATAAAAATGGCATCGAGCAATGGCAGCGCGAGATGTTCAGAAGAACACAAGAGCTAAACTTCTACAAGCTCAATAACATCCAGAGCAAAAAAAAGGAAAAAATAAGGTAAAAAAATAGTCGAAAAACTTTGCCCATCGTTTATTAGCAGATGTGCAAAGCAAGCGGGCAAGTTTTGGGGTTGTTATGGATAATTAAAATGAGAACATGCACGTTGCACAGTTGTTCGGTTGACTTTCAGCGAATTTTAATGAATGAATAGAGTTTGCGTTTCTGTAATATCAAAGCTCCATAATTCGTTTCTTGTATGATTTTGTTTGACCTGCTGGTATAAAATGAATTACGTAACTGTTGCGTTGTGTTGCGTCGCGTCTTGCCACATTCAATGTAGAAAGCATTGCTTTCGTTTGAGGGTGCTTAACTCGCACCAGTAGACAAAACGTTACCTGATTGTGACAGATTGTCGAATTCACATGACACATTATAAATTAGCATTATAGTCTGCCATAGCCTACCCTACAGTATCAAAAAGACCAAAGCCCTCTGATGCAGGGAAGATGAAAAATGTGGATAAAGACAGGTAAAGTGATGTAATGAAGGAACAGTTTATCTAATTGCATAGTATTAAGATACTAGTAAATGAATGGCAGTTATTTTTACCTTAAACTTTATGCTAACAATTGTGCTGGGTTGTCTAGAGAGGCACCAGACAGTGTGACTTTACCTTAATCTTGTCAGATGTTTTTAAACGCATGGAATATCAGTTTTTTATTAATGTTTTTACTCTACAGTTGTGTAGTTTTGTGTAGTTGTGTTAAATTATATACATTTTTATTTATTAATTAAAATTCATATTTAATTTGATTAAATATTAAATTAAATGTACATAAATTAGTAATAATAGTCTATTTATATAATAGCAACATTTTATGTCAAATTCAAATAAAATATCTACTACTCAGTTTCATTCATAGTGAAAATATGAAATGTGCCATAGTTTAGTGGAAGATTGCTGCCATCTACTGGAAAACAAACACCTTTGCTATTGAATACGGTAGTTTGTTATTAATCTTACTATTTGTGTTTAATCTGTCTTTTGTTCTATTTTTGTATGACGTTTAACCATCATCAGCCTTTTTTGTATATAATATCCTGAACACAATGATGGGTGTGCAGTAACTGTACAACATTTATGGTCTACTTGTATTTGGTTATGGAGTAACTAATAAATCGTAATTGGTGAAAGTATATTGTGTATATTATGTATTTTAGTGTTAGGTATCTCATAGATTACTTACTGGTGTGTGGACAAAGGTGGAGCGTACATTGGCGGTGGGCTGTCGGGTGCGCTGGGGGCCCGTGGTGGGGGGGGTAGGGTGTACTCATAAAGTTTCTTCAAGGTTGGCAGGTCTGTATATTGATAGAACACCCTGAGAGTCTGTTTGAAATGGGCCTCATTCATTTGGCACAATGAATATCGTACAGCTGAAAGTTCACGATTGAACTGCTCTGCAACTGACGAGTTCACCTCTGTTCTTAAGGCGGGGCAGATGTTGAGGTTTCTCAACTTCTCTTCTGGACGTTTTTGATTTTTCTGGTGAAAACGGTCATATAAGGAGTACCTTTCAGATGTCCCTGTAATCGGATGCTTTGCTGTCATTCTGTCGCTATCCTGCTGTTCTTCTAAAGGTAATGGGGTCCTCAGGTTCTTCACCCACTGCAAATCAACCTGTAAATCTTTGTTGGCTGCCAGCTTTATATTTTCTGAAGTTGGGGCACAGAGTCTTCCATCATGAGTTCGAAAAAAAAGCTGCTTAGTGCGGTTGTTGGTGTGGCGAGCAACCTGTCCTGCTACGTAGCAGGTCGGAAAGTGCTTGAAACTAGGCACGGTTGCCTTGTACCGTGCCCGAGCGCGATTACCCCCCCTCCCCACTCCCCCGCTGGCCTGCACTCACATTGCACTTAACGTACCGGGCCGGAGCACGCTTCATTCACGATGCAACTTTTTGTTTTGAAGAAGACAGGAAGAAAAGCGCTTTCGCTATTAGACTGCCTAAAACATTTATCATTTATGCCGCGCTGCGATTTTCACTTGATTGCACTGCACGTATCAGAAGATTATTACGGAGGCAGCTGACTTTGATGAGGGATTTGCAGCTTTACCCGCAAACTTCAATTCATGTTCATCAATAAGATGAGAACCAGAACCATTATAAACCTAAATATAATTGAATTAATTGAAAAGTGTATCCAAGTAGTAATAGTTTGGTGTTTGCTATCTTAATGATAGCACACAGCTGTTCCATGCTCCGGCGCGGTTAGCGCTCACACTGCATGCGAACCGCGCCCGAGTCTAACTGAACCGTGCTCTGGCCCACCTCTTCCAAGAGGGCCAGGGCCGGCTAATCGAGCCGCGCCCGGGCACGGTTCGGAGCACTCACACTAGTCAAACGAACCGCGCTTTGGTGGTCAAACGCACTCGGGCACGGTTCAAACTGGCTAGTGTGAGTACACCCTTAGCAGCCCGCCTGTGTGGTCTCTTGCTGACTCCATCCAGAAGAGGAAGTTTAGATAGTACACAACACCATGTACACATGAGAAATGAAGGACACCACCTAAACAATATATATATAAAAAATAAAACAGCACATTCATGTTGTTACAAGTTTTATATATATATATACGAAAAATATACCAAGCCATTTCTCACCACCAGCTTTCTGTAGCTTCAGGAAAAGCTTTGGGTAAATCTCCTTAAAGTTTAATAGTTCCTGAAGCCTGTTAAGCATGTCAGCGATGGTTACCTCTGAGGACACACCCAAGGCATAGCAAGCATCCTGGAGATCCTTTTTTTGAGGCTGTAAATTGAGAAGATACATTTAAATCATGTGAAAGAAACACTATATATGTGCATTACACATAACAAAAATATAATAAAAAAATAACAATATAACTATTGAGAAAAACATATGGAGGGGTATATATATATATATATACAGTCACAATATACTGAGTAAGATTAGCCCAATGTATACCTTTTTTGATTCAATTATTTCAAGTATTATGTCCTCATTTATCTTTTTCAGGTGATGCTTGATGTCATTTTTTTTTTTAATAGTCTTTTTGACTTCCGTTTTGGGTAGAATGTGTTCAACTCTGGTGTGCTGTCCCATCCATGGTGCCAAAGTAGAGTGACGAAAAGATGTACAGTATGGGTTTGCCACAGATGTTCCTATTAACAGTGTTGGGGTAGTTACTCAAAAAAAGTAATTAGTTACTAGTTACATCTGTAAATTGTAATGAGATTACTTTACTAGTTACTGTATTTGAAAAGTAACTACACTACTTATTACTTTACTTTCCCATTTCTTAATTTACCGTGTAGATATATGGACAAACATCATGGCTCTATGGCAGTGTTTCCCCAAACAAACAAAAAGGGCTACTGTCAAATAAAGATAAATAAAATAATAAGAACAAATAATTTAAATACAAGCAGCAGCGCAAATAAATACTATTGAGCAAAGACACTAATAAAATAAACAATGCTTTTCAGGTTTTTCAGGTATGTCTAACATTAGTTTTCAGGTACAGAAATCAAATGTAAAATAACATTGCATATTTGAATGTATAAATTAAACATTAATCCTATTAAATTTACAAAATCTATTCAATCAAGAGCAGTGAGTGATGCCCTTGTCTTTTGTTGTTTGACATTAAACAGACAGCAGTAAAGGCTACTGCCCCTTTAAGACCTAATAAAACTGCCCCTTTAAGACCTAATAAAACTTCCCCTTTAAGACCTAATAATACTGCCCCTAATGCTCGGATATGCGTCGTTTTAAGGCATACAGACTATGTCTGCTAGGATACTCATCAAGATGGGCATGTTGACATAGTTTTTGTGTGAGTTTGTCCGTTCAAGAGCAAAACTTGAAAGAGAACTCAATATTTGCGCAACTTCTCATTTGTGATGACGGCGAAAATGACTAGTATTCGAACATACTGCAGCACTATATGCATTGAACAAAGTTTGCAAAGAGAGAATTTGAAGGACTTTTACACGGCACCCCTGCTCTTGTCAGACGGCACCTCGGTTGGGAAACACTGCTCTATGGCAACGGTGCACGCAGCACTTAAACATATCAGATCTTTACACACAGGCAAACGCGGCTTGAGTAACGCAGGAAAGCGCGTTCTTATAGTCTAGTAAAGTAGTGTAGTTACCAATATTTGTTGTGTAATGCGTTACTTTACTTCGTTACCCAAAAAAGTAATATCGTTACTGTAATCCGTTATTTTGTAACTCGTTACCCCCAACACTGCCTATTAATTGTTAAACATAATTCCCTTTTTTAAAACCCTTGTACAAACAACAAAGAACAGAGAGTCAGTACTACCAACAAATACTAACTACAACTACAGAACTTTCCATTAAACGTTCTGAGGTAGGTTATTACATATTTAATCCTTGCCCACCAATCATTCTTGATACAGGCACACATTTGTATATGCATGTCAGATATCAAAATCATCATAATTGTCATTTGATAATTTTCTGATTAACAGATAAACAAACGTGGGACACCGAAGGCCAGTTTCCAATTGGCATCTGCTATTACCACAGCTGGGTGGTATCCGCACTTGTAGCAAGAGAATTCAAAATTAAATGTTGTCAATGTCAAGAAGTGATGGAATGCTCTCCTCAGTATCTGGTGGTGGTACCGGTTGACATTGAAGAATGACAAAATGTCCATCATGCGTCCACTGGTAGTCTTGTTCTGTTATTAAACAACATGCTAAAGTTATTATACATTAGTCTTAAATCATTTTCAAAGATTTTTC
This sequence comes from Gobio occitaniae, assembly GCA_033150135.1. Classification (NCBI taxonomy): domain Eukaryota; kingdom Metazoa; phylum Chordata; class Actinopteri; order Cypriniformes; family Gobionidae; genus Gobio; species Gobio occitaniae. The sequence goes on from JARQWZ010001802.1 coordinate 30,117, forward strand.
GGTACAAACACAGAAATTAGTACATTTTATCGAAATATATAACTGTTAGCTGTATTTAAATAAGCATTTATGGATTGGTTATGGATACCAAACCGGATTGTAGAAGCTCACACAAAGGCAGGCCCGGGACAGTAGGGGCAGGTGTTTTCTGAGGGAGCAAAACATGGTGGTGGTTCTTCCTCCTGAGTCCTCAGCGTCAAAGGTAATTCCTGGAGGGGTGGGATGCGTTTATGTTTTGAGAGGTACTCTGTCATAACACAGATTTTTTTGTGTGTTCATATTGTGCGGCTTGCACATGATGCCGCTTTCAACCATGTGAGTCTCCAAATCATCAATGTCATCTACTTGAGTATCAGAGGTGGACACTAGGGTGCCAGGGGACTCCTGGAAAATCCACCACATCCCCATCATTCGATGTACACAACAGTGTGATCTTCCAGTTCCTTTACACTGACAGTTCCACCGTCCTACCACTGCATCAAATGTCACTCTAGTTCCCTTTCGTTCAGTCACTACGACGTAACGTTAGAAGCCTATCAACTTCGAGTTTAGAGAAAACGCCCAATGGCGTGCCAATGCCATGGGGCATGCGGAATTTGCATACGTAACTCCGCCTCACCGCGTGAGTATATAAGGAAGTACGTGGCAATATCGCATTATGTTCTGCTTTCGGAGCCAAGAGAACCTACCTCTTCACTCCTACAGCCTCCTGAGACTCTGTCAGCTTCTTCGAGACGAGCAGCTTTCCAGTCGGTGTTGGTGTAACGGCGCGTTCCAGTGATCGCATACTTCCTGCCTGCTGTTCTGCGCAGTGGTCCGTTTGACAGCTGGTGTGTGTTTCCCTGGGCGCTTCGGCATCGACTGCGAGGCTTTCCTCTCACAAAAAGAGCTTGCGCGTGGCACGTCTTTTTCAAGACGGCTCGCCCGTGCACTTCCGGGTGCGATCGATTTTCCGCTGCTGTCTATGGACGCATTCACTGCTCGAGCGTGTTTGGGCTTCAGCACGTTCGGGCAGTGTTTGCGGATGTGTCACGTTTCCATTGCGGGGGCGAGACCATCGCGATGTCGCGGTCGAGACTCAATGATCTCCGTGAGGAGAGAGAGTCCCCTCTGCCACACCCCAATCTACCGTCCCCGAGTGAGATGGTACTTTGGCTGGTGGCCAGGGTGACCTGAGGGCGGTGCTGTGGTATTAAGAACCCCGACGTTCATTCCTCGGGCCACGCCCCCCTCTTATACATCGCTCCCGCGAGTGTTGGATTGAATGGTGCTGCCCTTGATGGGGCCGCGGCCTAGGGTACACTGGGGCCCCCTCCCCCCACTGTTGAACTCCCCCCACTGTTGAACTCTCTGTTGCGCACTACGGTGTCCACAGAGGGCTTTGACGTGGTGTGGTGTGGCTGTCCTAAGCACCCTCCCAAAGCCTGTGGGCTCGTCTACTTCGGTGGCGTGGTCCCGCAGAGCTGCGGGCAGGCCGCCGCCCCTTTGCACATGCACAAGGGTGGAGCCGACCCAGGGCTCTTCATTGAGCTGCGTGCCGCAACTGACCCCGCCCCCAGGCGGTGAAGGTGGCCACACGCTCCCTGGGTCGGGCGATGTCCACAGCTGTGGTCCGGGAGAACACCGGGTGTTACCTGGTGATGTGGAGGACGTTGAGCGGGCCCGCCTCCTCAACTCACCCATATCCCAGGCTGGCCTCTTCGGCGGCGCGGCTGAGAACTGCGCCCAACAGTTCTCGGCCGCCCCAGAGCAGACTGAGGCTGTAACACGTACTGCCCCGGCGGCCAGCTGCTGCACCAGCCGCCGGCTCAGTCGCCTCAGTCCGCTCGCCGCCGAGGGCGCCCTCCCTCTTCCCGCCCGGCCCCAGCAGCAGCCTTCACCTGGGCCGCGCCGTGGAGGTGGTTGAGGATGTCGCCCAGTCCGCTCCCCAGACTGGTTAAACGCCAGGCTGGAGGTGGACAACTCAGAGATGGGTTCCAGTTCTTCCCAGGGGATGATAGCAGGGCCTCTCCTTCCCCCGGTGGAGGGCCGGGGGAAAATCCTTCCGCTGCTGGCCCCCGGGCTAGCAGCGCTTGGGAAGAACTCATGTTCCTGTCTCTGAGGACCCAGAGACCGGTGATGACAGTGCGTGCCACCCTCGGGTCTCGCCACTCGCATCCCTCTCTGTCGCCAGCCCCCTGGCAGAGCAGACCCCAGTGGAACGTGCGTCCTTCCCTGGTCTCCTCTGTCAGGACGCAGCCGTTAACCGTGCCCCGACCCCGGGACGCCCAACAGCCTCCCCTGTCCGGGCCGGTAACGCTGCCTCGCTGCCCCACCCTGGGTACGTCTGCCGTCCGTATGACCCCGTTGGTGCAGTCTCTGGAAGCATGGCTTCAGCTTCCGGGGCTGTCCCGCTGGGTTGCGCGGACCGTCAGGCTCGGCTACGCGATTCAGTTCGCGCAGGCTCCTCCCCGTTACAGGGGAGTCCGCTATACCGTGACCGGGGCCCATGCCCCCGTCATGCGTGCGGAGATTGCCACCCTACTGGCGAAGGGTGCGATCGAGCCTGTCCCTCCGGCCGAAATGAAGTCGGGGTTCTACAGCCCCTACTTCATTGTACCCAAGAAAACCGGTGGGTTACGACCAATCCTGGACCTTCGCATCTTGAACCGATCCTTCACCGGCTTCCGTTCAAGATGTTGACTGCGAAACGCCTTTCGAATGCGTTCGTCCTCACGATTGGTTTGCAGCGATCGACCTGAAGGACGCCTACTTCCATGTCTCCATCCTTCCTCGACACAGACCGTTCCTACGGTTTGCTTTCGAGGGGCGGGCATATCAGTACGCGGTTCTCCCATTCGGGCTATCTCTGTCCCCTCGCGTCTTCACGAAGATTGCCGAGGCAGCCCTTGCGCCCCTTCGGCAGCACGGGGTCCGCATCCTGAACTACCTCGACGACTGGCTCATACTGGGCCACTCTCGAGAGCAGGTTTGCGGACACAGAGATCTGGTTCTCCACCACTTAGCCCGTCTGGGCCTTCGGGTCAACTGGGAAAAGAGCAAACTTTGCCCCGTGCAGAGGATCTCTTTTCTCGGTATGGAGATCGACTCGGTCGCCATGTGCGCGCATCTTACGAGCGAGCGCGCGCAGTCTCTGCTGGCTTGCCTCCGTCAAATCGAGAGCAAGAGTGCGGTTCCACTGAAACTATTTCAGAGGCTCCTGGGGCATATGGCATCTGCAGCCGCGGTAACGCCGCTCGGATTGCTTCATATGAGACCGCTTCAGCACTGGCTTCGCGATCGAGTCCCGAGATGGGCATGGCTGTCTGGCACGCCCCGGATCCAAGTGACTCGGGCCTGCTTACAGATGCTCACCCTGTGGTCGAACCTCAGTTTTCTACAGGCCGGTGTGCCCTTAGAACGAGTTTCCAGGCATGTTGTCGTATCGACGGATGCCTCTGCCACGGGCTGGGGTGCCATGTGCAATGGACAAGCAGCCGCGGGCTCCTGGACAGGACCCCAGCGCCTCCTGCATGTCAATTGCCTCGAGTTGCTGGCAGTACGGTTCGCCCTGCACCGCTTCCGAGCGCTGCTGAAGGGTCAACATGTGCTTGTCCGGTCAGACAACACGGCCGTAGTAGCGTACATCAACCACCAGGGCGGTCTACGCTCCCGCCGTATGTCTCAACTCGCCCGCCATCTCGTTTTATGGAGTCAGAAGCGCCTGAGGTCCCTTCGTGCTGTCCATATTCCGGGGGTTCTGAACCACGCAGCCGACGAGCTCTCGCGGTTTCAGCCTCTCCCGGGAGAATGGAGACTCCATCCCCAGACGGTCCAGCTGATTTGGGAACAGTTCGGCGACGCACAGGTAGATCTGTTTGCCTCCCACGACTCTTCCCACTTCAGCCTGTTCTTTTCCCTGACCGAGGGCACGCTCGGCACGGATGCACTGGCGCACAGCTGGCCGCGAGGCCTACGCAAATATGCGTTCCCCCCAGTGAGCCTACTCGCACAGCTCCTGTGCAAGATCAGGGAGGACAAGGAGCAGGTCCTTTTGGTCGCCCCGTACTGGCACGGCCGGACCTGGTTCCCCGAACTCATACTCCTTGCGACAGCCCCTCCCTGGCCTATTCCTCTGAGACCGGACCTCCTTACTCAGAGACGGGGCACCCTATGGCACCCGCGTCCCGACCTCTGGAACCTCCACGTGTGGCTCCTAGACGGGACGCGGCAGGTTTGAGTGGCCTGCCACCTTCGGTGGTCGCCACCATCACTTCCGCTAGGGCAGAGTCCACTCGGCATGCCTATGCGTTGAAGTGGAACCTCTTCGTCACCTGGTGCTCTTCCCGCCAGAAGACCCCTGGAAATGCCCGATCGGGTCCGTGCTTGAGTTTCTCCAAGAGGGGTTGGAGCGTGGGCTGTCTCCCTCCACCCTCACAGTTTATGTGGCCGCTATATCTGCCCGCCACGATCTTTTGGAGAACAAAAAGGTAAGTCAGCACGACCTGATCATCAGGTTCCTGAGGGGGGCGAGGAGACTGAATCCTCCTAGCTCTCCTCTCATATCCTCTTGGGATCTCTCAGTAGTTTTAAGTGCTCTGCAGAGGCCTCCCTTTGAGCCTTTGCGGTCGGTTGATATTAAGTTCCTGTCGATGAAGACGGCTCTGCTGACCGCGTTGGCCTCTCTTAAGAGGGTCGGGGACCTGCAGGCTTTTCCGGTTGACGAAGCATGCCTGGAATTCGGGCCGGCTAACTCTCACGTGATCCTGAGACCCCGGCCTGGATATGTGCCCAAGGTTCCTACCACTCCCTTCAGAGATCAGGTAGTGAACCTGCAAGCGTTGCCTTGGAGGAGGCAGACCCAGCCTTGGCATTGCTCTGTCCAGTACGCGCCCTCCGCGCCTACGTAGACATGACGCAGTGTTTCAGGACCTCAGACCAGCTCTTTGTCTGTTATGGTGGAGAGCGGAAGGGAAGTGCTCTCTCAAAGCAAAGGTTGTCTCACTGGATAGTGGACACCATTGTTTTGGCTTACCAGCAGCAAGGTCGACCATGTTCCCTTGGTGTGAGGGCACACTCCACTCGGAGTGTGGCCTCCTCTTGGGCTCTAGCGCATGGCGCCTCGCTGACAGACATCTGCAGAGCTGCAGGCTGGGCGACACCCAACTCATTCGGGTGTCTTCGCTTGCTCGCCACTCCACTCCACGGACTGGATACGTGCGATATTTCCTCAGGTGAGCTCCCCCGAGAGCCCTGAGCTCCTCCAGCACTGCTTACGCCGATACCTGTGTGTCTGCCCTCTAGCGAGCCCAGACCCTTGTCTCCGGCCAGGTGCCCCATGTGCATGGTTCCCCTCCGGCGACCCCCACACGAGTATTTCACCGTAAGTCTCCGCAGTGAGCGGGTTTCTTCCCTTGGCGTGTCCCCGCCAACCCTAGGGTTAAAAATCCACCTTCGGCTGGTACCCTAGAGATCTCCATATGCAGCCCCTAGCCGGCTCATATATGTCTCTTAAGTCCTCCCCACGGGTAGGCATCCTTGGCATTCCCTCACTGGGATATGCTTCCCAGTGTACCTTGGTAATCCTGTGATAACTGGGAGTCCTTCGTCCGTACTAGTCTTACGACAGGGTACTCACACTTACGCAGGGCACTGGAAGACAGCTGAGTGGGGCGGGATTATATTGGGACCCCCATTCGTTAGTCACTAACGTTACGTCGTAGTGACTGAACGAAAGGGAACGTCTCGGTTACGGATGTAACCCTCGTTCCCTGAGGAGGGAACGGAGACGTAACGTCCCGTTGCCACATCAGCTGTGCTACCTGGAACGCAGGAGTTCAGTCTTGGCTCCTCAAGCAGGTAACATAATGCGATATTGCCACGTACTTCCTTATATACTCACGCGGTGAGGCGGAGTTACGTATGCAAATTCCGCATGCCCCATGGCATTGGCACGCCATTGGGCGTTTTCTCTAAACTCGAAGTTGATAGGCTTCTAAGCGAAACCCCCATTCGTTAGTCACTAACGTTACGTCTCCGTTCCCTCCTCAGGGAACGAGGGTTACATCCGTAACCGAGACGTTCTCCCAAACGGACACCAGTTGTCTGTTGTATTTGTGAAAACTGAAAAAAAAAATACCACCGATTAGAGTTTCCTTCGTCTCCAAAATATAATGGAAAGACACTATCAACTCCATGGTTGTTTGCAGTGTTGTTGAGTGGTTCACATTTGACAGCCCACTCTGAAGATATTAGCCCTTTGCTCAGCATGTCCTTCAGTGAGTTACACTGTAGTACTGCAGGCTTTACATATGACTTGGCATTCTTGGTTCTTTCAAGGTGTACACACTCTTTTCCAGGATTTCCAGAAGACCAAGCAATCTGGACATGGAAAAAGTTTTGGAGTCTTTAAGTCCAGCTTGGAGTCCAGTACCTCTGTGGAGTCACTAGTCACATCATTAGCTTTTCGTTTTAATGAGCTTATCTTCTCTGCATAAAGAAAAACACTGTTTAAAAAGGTTAAAACAACATACTTAAACTACAGTATCTCTGCCTGCAAGACTCTGTTTAGCCTTTAACATCATGAGCCTTTTGAAAATAAATATTTTACAATTAAATTATGTATGTATGTATTTATCTATTTATTTACTGTTAGTTATTTAAGAAAAACAATGGAAACAATGAATGCTGTATACTACCTTGCTTTTTCTTAGATGCAATACCTGCAGGAGATAGATATTTTGAAAATAAGACACAGTCAGATTACATGGATATATATGTTAAGCTATCAAGTGTTTTTCAAAAATAAAAATGCACATGCTATTTTAAATTATATGGAAAAGAAAGTTTCAACAAAGTGGGCATTATAGGTTAAACAATACCAAACACAGTGTCAACTGACAATTGTCTAATCAATAAGCAATCACAGAAAGTAACGACCATAATGTGAAGGATTAAGTTGCAATATCTTACAAGTCTTACATGTAACAGTCCTTTGTAAAAATCACATTGCCTGGTTTAACACATTGATATTGCCAATACAGCACAAGGGTCATTTGTTGTACTATTATTTGAAAACCAATTAGATGTTTTGATGACATAAAGAGTTAATCATACATTAATAAATAAATTAAAATTTTTCGACAATTCATTGTTCATGCACATTACTTTTTTAATGATTTATGCATTCTGTTCAATAAATTTTGTATTTCTTAATTTTTGTATCGTATCTTATCTATCTGTCTTGTTTTCATGTTTTTCCTTTAAAACATAGTAACACTTTACAAAAAGGTTTAATTTAATAACATTAGTTAACTACTTTAGTTAACATGAATTAAGAATTAACAATACTTCTAAAGCATTTATTAATCTTAGTTAATATTAGCTGTATTTTTCTAAACTATCATTAAAAAAGAGTAATAAACACTGTAACAAATGTGTAGTTTGTTGTTAGTTCATGTTAGTTAATACATTAACTAATGTTAACAAATGAAACCGTATTGTAAAGTGTGACCATTACATAACGTACTGTCAATAAAAACACTATAGCATAATTCCTCCTATGATTGTCTGTCCCTGTGACAAGTGCATCAGGGAGATCATTTACAGACCCTTCTCCATACTGTGTGTGCGTATTACTTTTTTCGGAAAATGTAGCTACCTACATTTCACACAATGAGCATTGCAATCACTTTAAACTACATATTTGCAAATCACATACTTGATTGTAACATCCTTTGGATGGGTTTAGTGCTTGGTGCTTCATTAACATAAAGATTAATATGTTACAAAATGCCACAATAGAACACATACCATGTGTGCATTTCAAATGCTTTATGAAGTTGGATAATCGTGAAAAAAGTTTGAAATCTACAAAGTGGGCAATGGTAATGGCTTCTGGATATTTGTTTGCTGTCCTTGCACAAGCAAGCCACCACAAATTTCTGTAAAAACAAGTTCATGAAATTGATTAAATGCATCAAAATATAAAATTGAAAAAATAAAAAAATGTATCACATCATACATCTCTCTGTAGTTCAGCTTTAGTGCATACCTTGATTGTTTTTAGAAAAGTATACTGCATCTCTGAGATGTCTTCTGTAAAGATGATTCTTATTTGCAAGTTCCTTTTGTTGACAAAACACACATTCAGAACCAGCACAGGCCAAAAACGATGTTACATCGGAGAACGCCTGATGTGAACCTGTGAAGAACCAAAATTGTTATAATAAACAAATAAATAAAACAATAATAACAATTGTTGTTTACCAATCCTATAATCCCCTCCACAAGGCCTGCACCACGAAAAAATTAAACAATTTTGTAATTTACGCTACGTTGATATAACAATGAATAACTATTCTACACTGGACGCAGAATATGACCCATGTTAATAAATAGTAGGCTAAACTCTGTCATATTTCTGATGTAGCTAGTCTAGGCCTGCTACTTGGTGTTTACACTAAGTTAGATTCCTATATTGTACTACATCAGCGAGACAATATTCACATTGTTTACAATATGTCTTACAGTTTCAAATATTTTTATAATTAAATAAAAAATATATATTTTCCCCTTTCTCACCTTCCATCGTCGACATTCGTCTTGATTGAAAGTAGCATATCAATGGATATATTCAAGTGAATGGTCTTCACACAAAGAACAACAATTTTCCTGATCAAACCCCAGTTTACTAATCGAACTGTCAACGTTAGGCCTATAACGAACTTTTACGATATAGTGTTTTTATTAAAAACATGTTGTTCAATAGTAGGCTACTAATATTAATAATATTTGTAATTAGGGTTGCCACCTTCAGTGTGGCAAAATAAGGGACAACCATTCACGACTCAACCCCCCCAAAAAAATCCCCTAAAAAACAATTGCATAAAGGACAGAAATAAAGAATATGTCATGAAATGATTATTTCAACATCAACAACTTGACAGCTCAATAATAAACCATAAGAAAACATAAGATCAAGTACGTGAACTTGCAACAGAACACATGCTATATTATTTTACATTTGATTATTTTATTTTATTCTAAAGAACTCTTAGCCTATTTGGTGCACTTTATGACGCCTCATGATGTTCCAAACCTGTATGAGTTTCTTTGTTCTGCTGTACACAAAAGAAGATATTTTGAAGAAAGTTTGTACCCAGGCTGCTTTGGGGGCACCATTGACTTCCACAGTAATCTTCCTATGTGTTCAACATAACAAAGAAATGTATACATGTTTGGAACAACTTGAGGGTAAATAAATGATGACAGAATTTTCCTTTTTGGGTGAACTGTCCCTTTAAGCAGTCATTCTGAACCAGTAGGCCTAATCACTTTTTTGAATTTTAAAAATGTTTATTTTCTTTGAATAATTTACTTAAATTATGACTATATTATCGTGTAATTATTTGTCCCATTTTTATCTAAATATTTTTTAAATGTCATAAACTTTATATGACAGGATTATTTATTATGTATGATTAATATAGCCTAGCTAAATTATAAATTCATAATAACATTTATTAGGCTATAATCTATTAATTAACCTGTCTAAAAAAATAATAATTCTGCCTGCCAAGCTCTGATAATGTATTGGAATATTATATTAATATATTATCCATTAAAAAAACTATAGGCCTACCTTTAGAAGCACGGATGTGTCACATAGACCGGCACTGCATGAAAACACTGAAATCCGGCACTATCCGGGCATGGTATACTCCTGTGTAATTTGATGTTTACCGGATGTATGTGGGAAAAAGCGGATCAGAGTAACACGGAACAGTATATTTCCAGAAAAACCCGGAAACCTCACGTATGCGGACGTATACAGGAATCCGTGAAATTTCACGGACATATACAGCTGAAACACTGCTGGGTGTGCTTGGACTGAAGACTGTTAGGTGTGAAGAAGACCTTTCATATGTTAATGACTGACACTTGTGCTGGCTGTTCTCAGAAGGAGGGGGGCAGGGGAGCACTTCAGGATTGAGAATTATCTCTGGTCTACTGTAGGACACAGCAAACAAGCTTTTTGCACAGAAAAAATAATTCTTAAGGCCCTGAAACACTAAACTGAACTAGCAATGACTAAAGCTGACTGTGGGGTTGGTTCACGTTGCCTGGGTCTGAGCCAAACCATCAGAATGGTGTGTCAGGGCCTTAAAACCACTGCATGAAAAGAGTCTCTTAATCAAATATTTTTTATAAAAACAGTACAAAATAAAAACCCTGTCTGAACATATACGTTCACAAAAAAATCTGAATATGTAATGAAATAAACAAAGAAATGTAATGGAATTAACAAAGGATAATTAACCAAACATTTTAGACTATCCCCAAACAATTTTTGCAAAGTTTTACAAATTGTAGGCAATAATAGAATTAAATAAAAAGGAGATGAAATGTGGAAAATGAAAAAGTTTGTTTTAAAAACACCAAAAACTGATATGCTCAAAATAAAAATATGGAATAAAAAAGAGCAGGGATTCACTTGCTCAAGAAACACAGAAACACAAGCAGATCTTTCAGCTCTGCAACTATTAACAAAAAGTGTCACTCCAAGATTCTTAACTTTAACACGCTGCAAAAGAGGGGCGTTTTGAGGTTTGAAATCCACCACTCACAATAGATGTAGGTGCAACCAATAAGGTTACCAATAAAAATAATCCTAATTTTACAGAAAAAAACTTCAGTTTTTTACAGTATTTTCTTGTAATTTTGAATTATGTTTAAAACGATGTAAAATTACAAACAATATCTAAATAAACAACTTGACTGTTATTTTAAGGATTATATCATTAATGACAAATTACAGTAATTCTCATTTTTTATAGGCCTACAGGAACATCACTGTATTATTTTTCTGTTTTCATAAATAACAAATTCATGCAAAATTACAAACAATATCTGTAAATTAACAACTGTAATCCAATATTTAGCTCATTATATTAAAGGTTTATGTTTATGTCCATACGAACAATTTAACATTATTCTTTGTCATTTTAAAGTAAATCTTATTAGTTTTATATTTACACTGTAAAAATAAAAACCTAAAAAAACAGCAGCTACAGCTGCAAAACAAAAACCGTAAAATGAAAGTCAAATATCTTAAGTCAAATAAAGTTAAAAAACTTCACAGAAATTTACATTAAACGTTTTAGAGAAAACACAGATTTTTCCCTATTTAAATTAAGATATTTTACTTTAATTTTCTGTTTTACAGTGAAGGTGTATTTTTACATTCAAACTGGTTTTACATTCAATTCTGGATACAAATATAACAAAATATATAGCAAACTAAATATCAAACAATAATTGTTTTTAAAGAGTACAAATCTGCACTGCTCTCCAGGTTGAAACTTTCAAGCCTCTGCCCACACCACAAAACACCATTTGACCAATTAATTAAATATAACAGCAAATAAAAATAAATATACACATTTTCTAACTGTAGTTTTTCTAACAAGTTTTTTTTTCTATGGTTGCAAGGCTATGCTGTCTTTCCGTTTTCTTTTGAGCGTGATTGGTCAATCTGAACGTCTTCCAGAAATCTGGCCAATGACAGTGCGCGCCTTCAGTTTGAATTATACACCCGTGACCCGTTGGAGTTGCTCGTGGCTCGCGGGGACGCGACACGATCGCGGTTTCTAATCTTCAACAGGACTGCTTCATCGGTCTTTTAATGGCATTGCATGGACCATTTAAACCTGTTAAAATCTTATTTTGGACGAATTTTGATTGTGGGATGTCGACTGAGAACGAAAAAACATGAATACGAACAGACTAAGTTTCCAATGGCGGACAGCAGACGGCAGAAGGTAACGTAAATCCCTTTATATTTTTTCTACTGCTCATCAAGATATAACGTTAGTGCATTACAGTCATATGCCAATCGCGATTAACTTACATATTCTGTTTCTGTGTTTTGTTGTGTTGTAATATTGTTAAGATAGGGCTGGGTGTTATGGCGATCTGATGATACTGACTATTGTTAGCGATTTTGCTGTAAACGTTAACATTGCCTTTTTATATTGCGGAATGGGAATATAGCGTATATAACGCAGCACTGACTGTACTAAAACTTTTTGACATTTTGACAAGGAAACATGCATGAATGTGGAATAATGAACGGGACATGCATGTGTTAAAATAAGCCTCTCTCAGACAGCATGCGATCCCGAAATCAATTATCTTTCTGTAAAATGCACACAATTATCTCAGAAGCCTTGTCATGTGAGGTATTCACTTGATTTAAACAGTCAGTTATGTCTTAAGTAAAGTCAAACAGTTCAAGTTAACGTGGGGAAACCCGGATGCGTGTCATTCTGTGCATCAGTTCTTAAAGGGGCTGCAGCTTTGTCATCATTTTAATAAAACAAAAGAATAGAGAAGACCTTCCGCTTCTTTAAGAATCAAGTGATATTAATTGAATATCATACAGTGAAGACTTTTAAAGCAGTATTATTCTGTAGCATTTTAATAAAATATCCATCAAAATAAATATATTGTGATATCGTTATTGTAAAATAAAATTTCTCATGTATGTATAATTATATGGTCATAATGCCCATCCCTACTGTCAGCTAGTTTTAAGATCAAGCTTGTCATAAAATGTAACAGAGTTTTGGAATGATTAATCTGAGATCATGTTCACTCATTCAGCAGAGAGGACAGGAAACCACCATCCTTGGACTCTGAAGAATTATAGGCAAACCAGGATTTTGGATCTACTGTGAAGTTTTTGTATGGGCCTGGTGAGTATGTTTTGCAAGTCCATGTCCGTAAGTTGATTATTAATATTAATGTTTTATCAAACAAATTAATATTCATTTGTGTGTGTGCATGTTTCTTCCCCCCTCATGATCCAGAAGTTTTGGATCCATGATCCTGAAGAACTTTTACAGATGTTGACCCTGAATGTGTAAAAGGTAATCTTAAAAATGTTGTCATTATTTTAATGTTCTCTGTTTTTTTTCTGTAATGTAGACGCATGCATTTTCTGTGAAGTTGCTTTGAAACAATATCAGGGTTTTTCCTACATTGCACATTTTTTGCCGGCCGCCAAAACAAATTTTTGTCCTGCCAAAGCCTTATTTGATGAGTTATTGTGATTTATGAGTGATGTAGAACGGATGACTGCTGCACTTGAGTTAACTGGGTGACAGAGAGAACGACCAGTGAGCTCCTACCCCGCTCGCACGCTCTCTGTCTTCAAAATAAGCGTTCTTAGCTTTCTAATGTTTCACATTTTACGTTAATCAAAATCAAAAGGTCGGAAGACCGAATCCATGTTGCACGTGGCGCTATCAGACGTCTTCCTTTAATTACCGCTGGGTGTGAAATGCGCTCAAAAAACATTGACTGATTCTCTGACCAGCTGACATAAAGCATACTTTAAATAAACAGGAAACAAATCCTATCCGGTTATGAAGTGTTTTCTGTGTGTTGACAAATCTTTCGCGATGTTCTAAAGACGGGATTCACACACAATGCGTCTGCTAATGTCGGATTCGCCACCTAATGACTCCTTCGACCGAATCATTTTAACGACTGGTTAGAACTGATCTGTCCAACACTGAACTCACAAATTAGTTTAATCATTTACTCAGAACAACACCTGAAATGAGAACACAAGTGTGCTTACCCAATTTAGCAAGAGTGGATAGTAAGAATTATTTTTAATTATCAACAGTCTTTCAGCTTATTTATGTGGACAATGTGTAGTAAAATAAATGATGTTTTATTAAACAAAGTTCGGGAGGAGCACGTTCAGATAATTGACACAGGTGGAGGAGCATGTTCAGATAATTGACACAGGTGGAGAGTACTCAGCTAATCAACAAAGAGGTGTATATATACGCAGCCGTCTCACCTCCATTTTGTTGACAGTTCATCAGCATCCCTCCACCACCCCTTCTCCACGTTTCTGCTCTTTTAGTTCTAACCACTTACATACGGGGGGTACTCTGGGTTCGGGCCAAAGACCGAGCTCGAAGCCCTCCCCCCGGACAGCACGCCAAATACGCATTAAATTTACTCTATGAATTATATGTAAGTGTGAACTCGTGAAATAGCCTAAAATCATTTAGTTTAGACTGGAGTGAGGTGAACCCAGAACAAATTTGTTGTTAGCTAGCTGATTGTATATGGTAGAAAATTGTATATGGCAGAAAATTAGGCTATTTGTTGATTTTTTTAATACTATTTTTTAATATTGATATGATTACCAAAACAATTCTCAGTAAATAGTGTAAAAATGAGGAACAAAAACAAACATCAAGGTATCAAAATAAGATAAGCAAAAGTTACAAACTTTCTTTGAATTTATTTCAAATTTATTGTCAGTATTGCGCTTGCAGATCAAGTGGGTAGGGTATTTTTTTTTTACCGTGCGCATGTGTGTGTGTGTGTGTGTGTATGGATGACCATGTCTGTCAGCCACCACCGAAGACCATTTTTGACCCAGGAAAAACCCTGAATATGTATTGTGAAAAGCACTATACAAATACATTTTAATTGAATTGTTTTACTTACTTTTATTGGCATTAACTTTATATTATTAATGTATTATTTGGCAGGTCGCAAGATGTATTTTATTTTGTGAGACTTTGCTGAGGAAGTATTCTTTGGCTCAGTCTGAAAAGGCCCAGAAAAGAAACACTATGAAGAACATCACACAGAACCGTCAGAGAAAGAGACGGGTAAGTTAAGAAACCGGTTAAGCTTTTTCCCTCCAGAATGTTACTATACTCCTCTCTGAGTTTTAGTGGTTAATTTACTGTCATGTTTTGCAGTTGCTGGAGACCAGGTCCAGGGTTGCACAAACCAACACAGAACCTGTGGAAGACCGCAACTATAGACCTGATGAAGATGAAGATGATGCTGTTGTTGATGGAAGGACAGTGTGGATGGTTAGGCTAGCTACTACAAACCAGACTAGACTGACCCACGCTACGCATCACATCACCAGCCCATCACGGCAGTTTGAAAAAATGTTCAAAACTCAAACAACATTGTGTAAGAGTTGGTCACAATTCTTTTATAATTATAATTTTAATATTCAATTGTTCCATTTTATATTGTCTTTATTCCTATGTTTATATACTTATACTTTTATTGGTTCCCATATATAGAACATTTACATATATTTTATATACACTTTTTAATTTATAGATTTCTTTGTCTCGTTTTATATTGTATACTTTGTATGTTTGTAACTTTTTAGATGTCCATGTTGCTTTTGATCTCCACGTTTTGTATTGTTGTTCCTTTTCCGTCGCCTTCCTTTAGAAACATTTTGTTCACTTATCTTTTCCCCCATTCATTTTAATGTATGTTTATAATGCTCTTTGTTCTTTTTATTTGGTTATATTGTTTACTTGGAATATTTATGTGTATTTTATATACACTTTTTTTGTCTTATAAATTTATTGTTCTCATTTATATTGTTTAATTTGTATATTTATTCTTTTCCTTTTTATGTTCACTGTGTATTTTATTCCTTTACATCTCTGTCTTTTAAATGCATTTTGTTCATTTTTTTCCCTTTTTGTTTCTTTACCAATTCATTTTAATGTATATTTATGTTCTTTGGACTGTTTATATTTTTACATTTGTTCCTTTACATTTTCATCCCTTTTAAATACATTTAGTTCACTTGTTTTGTTTCACCATTGTTTTAATGTTGTAAATAGGGTTTCACCCTATTTGTAATTGAGTAATTGGATCTGGCTCATTTGTATATGTTTGTAAAAAAACTATTTAATTTAAGCAATAACAACAGTAAAAAAAAATGACAAGCTAGCCAACAATTATAACAGTATGGCCATGCTTTTGGTGTGTTTGCATTAGCTACAGTTCTCATAATGTAAAAAAATATATATTATAGATGATGACTTATGCTACATTTATAATTTTCTTACATTTCAAGAAATAATAGGCTAGATCATTATTTTCTTTTCACATATTGATGTAATAGGCTGCATGATGTTCAGTTGCCCAACATTTTTTATGAAAAATGTGATTTAATAATTTCCTCTGGGCAGAAACATAACTGTAACAATCAGAAAGTGGTATCATCACACTTACTCTGACAGCAGCCGCAGCCGGAGAAAGTAGAAACAGAGAAACGGAGAAGCTGGCTGTTGGAGATTCCGCAATTTCAGTTTTGCAGCTTATCTGATTTAATTTCAAAATTGTGATGCACATCAGAAACAAGTTTAACTGAATAACAGTTTACATTCATATTTAATAATATTTCAAATTAATATTTAATAAACAGCATTTTTTATGAAGGCATGACATTAATTGTGTCGGCACTGAAACGGTGATATTGACACTTCTTTCTGGATATATATGTACACACATACACAGAACAATTTCTGCTTTCTCTGATGCAATGCAGAATCAAAAACTCACAACTTTATTAACACAATTTATATAAATTGCTTACACATTAATAGTAGGCCTACTGTGGTAGCATATAATGTTATTTTGTTGAAATGCAGTTTATAAAATAAAAAAAAGGCTAGGCTATATCAAAATATATGTCCAGCGGCATGTGCTGCCGGAGAAAGTCAATGACCGCTGGAGATGCCGCTTCGAGATGCCAGTGCAGCATTTTGCGAAGCAATTTCAGCTTTGTGCAGTATATCAGAGAATAAAAATATGTACACACACACACACACACACACACACAAAGGAAGTTTTGTGGGAAGTTAAGTTTTCTCTGAAGCATCGAAGCTCCAAACTCACTACTGTATTATCAAAATGTATGATAAATGCTCACAATTGACTGTCTTGTGGTATATAATGTTATTTTAATGGTAGTCCTGTGGTGTATAATGTTATCTTGTTCAAATATTACTTCGAATCAATGTAATTGGCCAGTGACGTGTTAAAAAAAAGTATTGGCTGTTGGATGCCGCTGCACTGACGGCCGCTGGAGATGCCGCCGGAAGTGCCGCTGTACTGACATCTGCCGGTGAAAGTCAATGGCCTCTGGAGATGCCGCCAGAAGTGCCGCTGGAGATGCCGCTGCACTGACATCTGCTGGTGAAAGTCAATGGCTGCTGGAGATGCCACCAGAAGTGCCGCTGTACTGACATCTGCCGGTGAAAGTCAATGGCCTCTGGAGATGCCGCCAGAAGTGCCGCTGGAGATGCCGCTGCACTGACATCTGCTGGTGAAAGTCAATGGCTGCTGGAGATGCCACCAGAAGTGCCGCTGCACTGACATCTGCCGGTGAAAGTAAATGGCCGCTGGAGATGCCGCCGGAGATGCCAGTGCCGCATTTTGCGCTTGCTCTTTCTCATTACTGGGGTTGTAAATGGACCTGTAAAACCATACCTGGACAATTTTTACCCGTAAATAACTTGCATACCCTCTATGTAGATATCATAGAACAATTAAAAATATTGTTTCAACTCATTCTAGGGCACCTTTATTATAAGAGCTCAGTCTGAAATCATTATGTAATATCAGAGATGTGAAAATATGCCCACATTCAATGGGCTTAAACAGTACAGCAATGTTGCGGGGTAAAATGACAATATTGTGCTTTGGAATGTAGTGAAGAAAAAGTTTCTCAAAATAGAAGTACTCTGATAAAATATAAAACTTTAAAAAATTATTATGTACAGTAACAAAGTAAAAATGCTTTTTTACTGTCCACCGCTGTAATTGGCTACCCACTCAGTCCTACTATGTTTTATGTTCTCTATTTGTTATCTTAAACTGTATTTTTGCAGTGTGTGTAATTAACATGACTTTTCAGTTGAGGATCCTAGCTGTCAGGAGGAAACAGAGGGACTTGATGAGATGTTGTCCACCCCTGAGAGCTCAAGTGCGCCTGCCAGTGTCAGGACATCGACACCGACACCACCAGAAACCACTGATCCATCTACTTCGAGTGAACCCCGGCGTATCGGTAAGACGTGAATACCAGAGTGAAAAGTCACTCGCTGAACATAAATATTAATATTATTATAGTATTATACAGATTTTATACAGTATAAACTGGACATTGCGTTGTACTCTACAACGCAGTAGTACTCTAGATGCCTCCCCCTTATTTTTTTTATTTTTTTGCATTTTCTACCACCACCCGAGCCCTGCACACTTTCTTGTTATAGGTCAGTTGTTCTGCTGTCAGCCGGCCATTGTCAGGGAATGGTTTTAGGAGCCAATTCTGCAAAGGATAGGCAGAGTCTCCCAGCACATAATAGCCAGCATTAACCCCACAGATGTTCCTGGTGCAAGCTGGGTAAAGGCTTCCACGCTCAACTAGCTCCCACAATGAGGACAGTCTCAGAACCCGAGCGTCATGCAAACTCCCAGCCATTCCTGCATATACACTCCAAAATAGTCCTTTTCCGTCGACTACTTCCTGCAGGATGATGGAATGCCAGCCTTTTCTGTTGAAGTAATCACAGTGGTACTCCTTTGGGGCTATTATGGGTATGTGTGACCCATCAATGGCACCAACACACTGCGGAAGTCCCCATCGGTGCTCAAAGTAGGCTGCCATCTCTTTAAGCTTCTGCCGGTCAGGAAAACAAATCTGTTCTGGAACTAACCATATGCAAGCGGCCTCGCAGAATTCCTGGACACACCGACACACTGTTGTTTTGCTGACTCCAAAAAGATGGCTGTAGTAAATCTTGTTCTTACCGGAAGAAGGAGGCAGGAACCGGCGAACATTAAACAAACTTTAATAAAAAATAAACACAAAATAAAATGGCGGCGACAGCCCCTCACGGTCGACTGCCGCCTACATACAAAAACCAAATAAACATAAAATGAAAATAAAAGCTGCAGCCCCTCGCGGACGACTGCAGCGTGCCCATAACAAAACGTAAATAAAACTCAACATAAAATCCAGGCCTGGTCCTCTCTCCTCCCTCACTGTCGTCGCTCCTCCTTTATACTCCCGTCACTCCGTCCGCGAGAGCCGAGATCGCTGCAGCGCACAGCTGGTGCTCATCCTCCCTGATGAGCGCCGCCTCGTCCCGCCCTAACGGTCCCTCGGCCTCGCTGCTCGCCACAATGGCCAATACTTCTGTAGTCGCTGTTGGTTGCCAGCTTCCATAGTGCGATGGCAACTCTTTTCTTTAGGGGAACACACACTCTGAAGTTTGTGTCCTGCTTTTCCATTGCTGGATGCAGCTTGGCACAAAGGAACAGAAATGTTTCTTCAGACTTCCTGAAGTTGTGCTCCCACTGTGTGCGTTTGAATCCTGGAACGATCACATGCCACCACTAATTTGAGCGTCTGAACGTCCAAATGGTTGGTCTGCAGCGCCGATTTTGCACCAGATTGATTATCTAAAAAAAAAACACATAAAGAAAACAATGTTAAAACAATGTAGCAGTGATGGACTGTCTGTTAAGGTTCTTTAATTAAAAGTTAAACTATCATAGACCGGCTGAAACAATACATAGTCAACATGAAATTACAGCATTGAAAGTGTTACTCCACCAGAGAGGGCACTTTCATTGAAGCACAAAGAAACACTAGCCAACAGATATAGACGAACTATTTTCGCAAAATTACAGGAAGTACAGATAATCAGTCATTACCCACAACTAGTATTGCACTTGTAATAATATAGGCATTATACAGATTCATGTGAGTGATTGATGATCTCAAAATGTAACCTTCACATTTTTTATTAATATAATGAATAGACTGTAGTTTACAGTTATCACAGTTGTATGATTTTTACAGCTAAAGGACTGGTTTCACTGGCAGGGCTTATTAACCATTATGTTAAGTCAGCTGGTGTGACTTTACTGGACAGGTCCATTTTCTCCAAAATAAATCTACTAAAAATAACAAGCATAACATGACAACTTAGACAGAGGAAAAAAATCTTAAGAACTTTTAAATTAACTCCTTACACCATAGCCTCAGCCTAAAAATATCAGTGATGTGTGTGTGTGTGTGTGTGTGTGTGTGTGTGTGTGTGTGTGTGTGTGTGTGTGTGTGTGTGTGTGTGTGTGTGTGTGTGTGTGTGTGTGTGTGTGTGTGTGTGTGTGTGTGTGTGTGTGTGTAAGCTGTTCATGTGACAAGGAAACACTTAAAGGAATCTGCTTGAAGATAGTCCTGTCTAACAGAGGGTTGGTCAGCTTTGGTCCTGGAGAGCCAGTCCTGCAGAGTTTTGCTCCAACCCTAATCAAACAAACCTGAACAAGCTAATCAAGGTCTTTAGGTTAGAAAGCTGTAGGCAGGAGAGGTTTTTTAATCAGGTTTGGAGCTAACCTCTGCAGGTCTTTGACTCTCTAGGACTGACGTTGGCCACCCCTGGGTCTAACATGCCCTTGTTGGCAAAACTTAAACATTTTTCTTGTGAAATTCCTTCAAGGTAAAAATGAAATCTGTTCTAAAAGAAGAACGTCTGCCTACTCTTTAGTTCTCCCATCTTACCTCCAACCATATGAGGCTGTATTTTTAGCCCCAGTGACGAGATCAGAATGCTCCTGTCTCAAACGTATAAATCTCTCTGTATTTTCCTTGCTCCCTATTCAAAACAAAATGTAACATGACTCATTTGTACATGTATCATCACCTTCAATTTACCCTCTGGTAGTGTTTGGTCATTGTTATATTAATTCTGATCTATAACGTTACTTGATATAGAAAAAGATGCATAGTTTGTGAATATTGTCTATCTTAAAGAAAAAATATAATTGAACAAAAAAACTAAATTAACATTAATTTCTTAAAACTAAAATGAGAAATCCATTTATTATCAAATATAAGAAGATTGTCAATTTCTACAGTTAACAACAAATTAAATGTTTCTTGCCTTGCCAGCAAAGTACTGTTCTAAACGTTTAAAAATCACGAAACACTTGTAATCCTGTTTACCACAACTATCTATTGAAGTAACAACAGTACAAATTTAAAAAACAAACTTGAAACTACTTACATTTAAACACCACATCTTCGCTTGCATGTTTAACGTTGTCATCAGCCGGTGCCGCCATTTTTCAAATACAAAAAAAGAAACATATGACGGTAGTTAATGGCAACACAAAGAATTGTGGGTTATCTGCAGCAACGAAGGATACATCTCATGCACACTCCGAATTCCTGAAAAGAAGGGCGCATTTGAAGGTGGCATTCGGAGTATCCTACTTACTTTTTTGAAATGAGACAGCCTTCAGACGCATGCAGCCTTCAAACACGACCTCCGGAAGATGCAACCTTTCGAAATGAGACACAGCTATAGACAAACGTTATTAACGTGGCTATAATTATGGATGCTTGAACAAATTATGAATAATTTTTCATAAGTATGCAGTGTCATAACTACATCTCTGACGTTTATAACAAACCAAACAGTTTGAAAATCGGTGGAAAATTGAGTAAGTTATGGTTATTTAAAAAGTGCAAGCACCCATGAAAACAATATTACGAGTGAGCGAGCTGCCTGTGACAAGATGGCCGCCAAGTGCGGACGTCGACCTCCATTGGCCAGCAGTGCGGACGGGACATCATCTAGCCTTTATTATGGATATCTATGATCATGACAGCTCCACCTGTGTGCTCCTGATATTGTTCAGTGTTCTGCGTTCATGCAACGAATGTGAGTAATCACATGAATATTGTTTAGTTAACACTTTGTAGCTGTTATTGTGAATGTCAGATGTTTGGTGAATTATTTAGATATCGCGGACAGCCGCTAATCCGGTTAGCCGTTAGTATGATCACGTTGAGTTAACATGTGCTGTTGTTATTATAGGCGGCGTCACGCAATATATTGGTGTTTATCTTATTATATAATGTGTATTTCACAGCAAACAGTTGAGTATTCATGTGTGATGACTGTTTAAGCATTTATTGATGCTTTGTGAGGTATTTTGTAGTGAACATGTACAGATCTGTTGTATTCATATTGTTTTTCCTATTATTATTTGTTTACAGACCACAACATAACTTTCCATAACTTCAAAGTCAAAGTCAAAGTCAAAGAGTTTCTCTTACCGATCACTGTCCATAATTGTCCGTCTGCAGAACTGCAAATTAACTATAAGGTTGCTGGAGGTGATACCCCGCAACAGTGTGTGTGTGTGTGTGTGTGTGTGTGTGTGTGCTTATGTGATTTATGAGGACACAAATGTATATATACTGACATGGGTTTTACACTGGTATTACAACATACACGTGGTTTATGAGGACATTTCATGTGTCCACATCATAAAAATAGCTTTTAAAAACATACTAAACAATGTTTTATTAAAAATGTAAAAATGCAGAATGTTTTCTGTGATGGGTAGGTTGAGGGGTAGTGTGTGTGTGTGTGTGTGTGTGTGTGTGTGTGTGTGTGTGTGTGTGTGTGTGTGTGTGTGTGTGTGTGTGTGTGTGTGTGTGTGTGTGTGTGTGTGTGTGTGTGAGCACGTGCGCTGATCTGTTGGTGTGTGTGTGTGTGTGTGTGTGTGTGTGTGAGCATGTGCGCTGATCTCAAGGAATCAAGGAGCTTTATTGCCAAGTACATTTTTACACATACACGGAATTTGTTTTGGTGTTGTGCGAGTCACACCGAGTCGATCTGTTGGTGTGTGTGTGTGTGTGTGTGTGTGTGTGTGTGTGTGTGTGTGTGTGTGTGTGTGTGTGTGTGTGTGAGCACGTGCGCTGATCTGTTGGTGTGTGTGTGTGTGTGTGTGTGTGAGAGAGAGGGTGTGTTTTAAATGCAATTACAAAGCAGTTATTTGGTTTTGTTTAACTCTGAAACATTTTTCGAGTTGTGTTGTGGTAGAAATAGCTACGGGTAGCACCAGATGATTGCAGAGTGCAACCATTCTACGTCATCGACACAGAACGCAAACAAAATGGCGCCGCCCATTGTCCAAATATTTAATGGATTTTTTAAGTAACGTGGATCTTTCATAGGTTTTCTATGTTTCAGGAAGAGACATCATTTATGTTATATTAAGCCACACAAGTCTTAACACCAGGGGATCCCTTTAAAGGAGAGAATTAGAGAAAACAAAGGCCTAGATGGGCCAGAAGTCTCTGCTTTAACTCTGAGTGTACAGAATGTGGCTGCAGCTCAGCTCAGAATGTCCAGAATGCATCACTGTGACATCACAGCTCAGAACATTAGAATGTTCAGTATCTCTATAACACTCGCTCTGCTCGTCTCCGCATTACTCGCTACTGCTTTACCCAATACTACAGTCCGTTTGCTGTTCTGCTTTAAACAACTGTTGTCCAGGAAATTTAGCCGTCTCTTAAAGTGAAAGCCATGCTTTTCACGGTTAGTATGGTACTGCTGCGTTACTGCTTCAAACACCCTAAGGTAATGCAGTCGGAAGGCACCGATGCTGCTAAACATCAAGGTAAGCACATTGTCATTGTACCATCTGTCCATCTGAGCATGTATTCAAGTAAATTCTTATTTATGCAGGAAATTATCTCCATCAAATGTGCTTTGATGTGTGCACAATTGAAAAGTTTTGTTGTATTTGCTGCTCTAGGCCTTGAAGCCCTTCCTGATGAGGAGGAAGATTTGTTTTGGGCGAGCCCAGCTTTGAGAGGTGATACACTTCATCTGTAGACAGTGTGAACACATGAATACACATATATCAGTGTGAACACATGAATACACATATATCAGTGTGAACACATGAATACACATATATCAGTGTGAACACATGAATACACATATATCAGTGTGAACACATGAATACACATATATCAGTGTGAACACATGAATACACATATCTCAGTGTGAACACATGAATACACATATATCAGTGTGAACACATGAATACACATATCTCAGTGTGAACACATGAATACACATATATCAGTGTGAACACATGAATACACATATATCAGTGTGAACACATGAATACACATATATCAGTGTGAACACATGAATACACATATCTCAGTGTGAACACATGAATACACATATATCAGTGTGAACACATGAATACACATATCTCAGTGTGAACACATGAATACACATATATCAGTGTGCAATGGTCTGATCAGCTTGACATTACAGGAGATATACAGTGCACGTTCACTCTCTGACAGCAGAGGGCGCTGACGGAACAGCAGAAATGCAGCCGTTTCCACGGTAACCCTCATAAACAAAACGATACGGTGAAAAGACTTGAGCCTATTCATTTTCAAACTTAAACATTTTATATTTTAATCTTGACTAAATTACATGCCCTAGATATTGTTTGAATATGTTCTGACTGTTGTTCAGTCACACACTTTACAATAAGGCTCCATTATTTAACATTAGTTCATTCATTAACAAACTGACGATGAGAAATACTTCTAAAGCATGTATTAATCTTAGATAAATATACATTTCAGCATTTAACAACGCGTTATTAAAATCAAAAGTTGTAACTGTATTATTTAATGGACCTGAGCTAACACTAACAGTTGCTTTTTTAAACTAACATTATCAAAGAAAATATCTTCTGTAAAAATGTAGCTATTCATTCTTTGTTAATGTTAATGCATTAACTGGTGAGACATTATTGTAAAGTGTTACCTATTGTTCTTTATAATACTTTTGCACTTCTGTTTTAAATATTTGTTTACTTTATACATTTTTGTGTATTGCTTTATTGTATTTAAATGTTTGGTTCTTTTTGTTATAAGAAAGTTATTAAACCTGTTACAGTACGATAACACTTTTTTTGCAACTTATTTCAATATCGTGATAATACCGTATACCGTGATAAAAGCTTCAGCAATTAATCGCAACATGAAAATTTGATACCGGCACATGCCTACCTCACATTCACCCATTCACACACCGACTAATATATATATAAATATATATATAGCCTTTCAATTATTACATTACAAGTGCATAATTTCCATATAGGAAACTAGTGCTTATATTTTTCAATATACTGCAATGTATGCATTGACATTGTATGGCTATATATTAACACATAAAAAAATATTGAGAAATTAAAGGGTTAGTTCACCCAAAAATTAAAATAATGTAATTTATTCCTCACCCTCATGCCGTTCCACACCCGTAAGACCTCCGTTCATCTTCAGAACACAAATGAAGATATTTTTTGTTGAAATCTGAAGGCTCAGTGAGGCCTGCATAGGGAGCAAAGCAATTTACACTCTCATGATCCATTAATGTAAAACATATTTAAATCAGTCCATGTGAGTACAGTGTGTATATAAACACACATACAGTGTTTGGGTGTGTAACTAGTTAAACGTAACAGCGTTATGTAATTGAATTACAAAATAAACAACTGTAAACTGTTACAGTTACTAAGAAATATATTTCCTTATATATATATATATATATATATATATATATATATATATATATATATATATATATATATATATATATATATATATATATATATATATATATATATATATATATATATATATATATAAGGAAATATATTTTCTTATAAGGGTGGGTAAGGGTGTACCCATTTTTATTTATTTTACTTGCTAATTAATATACTAAAGCAAAATCTAACTGATTTGCAGGGGTTGTATTTAACACAACCCAGCATAAAACATTTTTTTTTTCCACAGTGTAGGACATATATGATTGAAAATATGTTAATATTGAACAATTTGTATATGTTTTTTTGCAGCATATATGATCCTTACAATTTTCTGTTGAAACATATAAGAATCTGGTGTTGCGTCCCAATTCGCCTACTTATACTACGTCCTAAAAGTATGTACTCTTTTTGTGAAGAAAAAGTACATACTTTTGAGTGTGTAGCAGAAGAGTATGCAAGCTTTGGGACATACTTTAATGCAGAGACTTTCATCATGTGTTTGCAAAGTTAATGGCCAAATGTATCATTACAAAAGTTCACAATGCTGCTGCAGGTGAAATATAATGTTGCTAACATTGAATAAATATCTTTTTGTCAGGTTAAATACTGATAATTGCTCACTCAAACCCCTTTATCTTATCCTCTCTACTTAACCGTCAGACTCGCGTTACCGTCATGTTTGTAACACTTTTTATCCGCCTTTTTAGTTCTAATCGAATCCTCGTCCATCTTGCAATGGGTTGTGGGCAATATAAGCAGTTAGAGTGCGCATCGATCTGCACTTCGGACTCTGACCGGAAATAGTAAACCATCCGGGGATCTTTGGAATACTCTTTTCAACATACTACGATTTGGGACATACTAATTCTTTTTTCGAATACTATTTAGTACGGATAATATGCGAATTGGGACGCAGCGACAGATGTTTTTAGCAAAATCTTTTTATCATTTTTTTCCTCCACACTCATCTTGCGGTCAATGACTGTTGCGCTGGTATCAGCACCACCTGCTGGACTGGAGTTACAGCCTTTACAGCAAATTTACAAAGAGGATTTAAAGATAGCTGAATTACTTTTCCCAACAGTGCAATAAAAAAATATGAACATCTTTAATCATCACAGTAACCATTATACTGATAAAAAATTAAGTAAATTTAAAAGTATAATAGTTTCTGCTTTCTTCTTTTGCTACAGAGTCTGAGCCTGACTTTCGGATTGACGCTGTCTCTCTGGTTGACGACGCTGCCTCTCTGGTTGGCCTACATTGATTATCTTATATATTTATAATAAAACAAAGTATAAAACACCCTGCCTCTTTTTGTTAACATTTTAAAAATAATATAATAAACATTAATATGTGGTTTAGGTAAGGTGACCAGATTTCTGAAATGGAAACCGAGGACATTTCCTATTTGAGAACACAAGTACAGAAAAGAACGCAGAGAAACGGCCAGAGTCTCAAATGTTTCTCCGTCGCTCTGCATACGTCATCTCCCTCATGAACAAGTATTTGATACACTGCCGATTTTGCAGGTTTGCCCACTTACAAAGCATGTAGAAGGCTATAATTTTTATCAAAGGTACTCTTCAACTGTGAGAGACGGAATCTAAAACAAAAATCCAGAAAATCACATTGTATGATTTTTAAAATAATTAATTTGCATTTTATTGCGTGACACGTATTTGATCAGAAAAGCAGAACTTAATATTTGGTACAGAAACCTTTGTTTGCAATTACAGAGATCATACGTTTCCTGTAGTTCTTGATCAGGTTTGCACACACTGCAGGAGGGATGTTGGTCAACTCATCCATATAGACCATCTCCAGATCCTTCAGGTTTCGGGGCTGTCTCTGGGCAATACGGACTTTCAGCTCCCTCCAAAGATTTTCTATTGGGTTCAGGTCTGGAGACTGGTTAGGCCACTCCAGGACCTTGAGATGCTTCTTACAGAAACACTCCTTAGTTGCCCTGGCTGTGTGTTTCGGGTCATTGTTATGCTGGAAGACCCAGCCACGACCCATCTTCAATGCTCTTACTGAGGAAAGGAGGTTGTTGGCCAAGATCTTGCGATACATTGCCCCATCCATCCTCCCCTCAATACGGTGCAGTCGTCCTGTCCCCTTGGCAGAAATGCATCCCCAAAGAATGATGTTTCCACCTCCATGCTTCACGGTTGGGATGGTGTTCTTGGGGTTGTACTCATCCTTCTTCTTCAATCAAATCAAATAAAATCACTTTATTGTCACACAGCCATATGCACAAGTGCAACAGCAGGTGAAATTCTTGGTGCAGTTCCGAGCAACATAGTAGTCACGACATGACATGTACAACATTTAAAGCAGCATCAGATTACACATCTGATGCGCACACAATTACTCACAGCACAGTATACACTACAATAAATAATTTACACAGTGTGAGTGTAGTTCTCACAGCTTTAAACAATATACACATACTTACAATATACATATACTTTAAACAATATACACTAAAACATAAATTAAACAGTATACATTAAGCTATAATAATAATAATATACAATGTACAGTATACATTATTATTCACAGTGATCCAATGTACAATAGGTGCTATATGATAAATGATAAATAATAAATGATAAATAAATGTGTATATAATGTGTGTGTATCTACAGTGGGTTGTGCTGAGTGATATTCTGTCCAGTGTGTGTTATGATCCTGATGGATCAGGAGTTAAGTAGTCTAATTGCTTGTGGGAAGAAGCTGTTCTGGAGTATGCTGGTTCGTGTTCTGATGCTGCGGTACCGTCTGCCTGATGGCAGCAGTGAGAGCAGCCCATGGCTCGGGTGGCTAGAGTCTCTGATGATCCTCTGAGCTCTCTTCACACACCGCCTGGCGTAAATGTCCTGGAGGGAGGGAAGCTCACCTCCGATGATGCAGCTGGCCGTGCGCACTACCCTTTGCAGGGCTTTGCGGCTGCGGGCGGTACTGTTGCCGTACCAGGTGGTGATGCAGCCAGTCAGCAGGCTCTCTATGGTGCTGGTGTAGAAGCGTGTGAGGATGTGGCGGTTCACCTGTGTAAAAGACACCTGTCCACACACTTAATCAAACAGACTCCAACCTCTCCACAATGGCCCAGACCAGAGAGCTGTGTAATTACATTAGGGATAAAATTGTAGACCTGCACAATGCTGGGATGGGCTACAGGACGATAGGCAAGCAGCTTGGTGAGAAGGCAACAACTGTTGGTGCAATTATTAGAAAATGGAAGAAGTTGAAGTTTAAGATGATTCTTCCTCCAAACACGGCGAGAGGAAGTTAGACCAAAAAGCTTTATTTTTGTCTACTCAGACCACATGACCTTCTCCCATTCCTCCTCTGGATCATCCAGATTCATTGGCAAACTTCAGACGGGCCTGGAGATGCGCTGGCTTGAGCAGGGGGACCTTGCGTGCGCTGCAGGATTTTAATCCATGACGGCGTAGTGTGTTACTAATGGTTTTCTTTGAGACTGTGGTCACAGCTCTCTTCAGGTCATTGACCAGGTCCTGCCGTGTAGTTCTGGGCTGAACCCTCACCTTCCTCATGATCATTGATGCCCCACAAGGTGAGATTTTGCATGGAGCCCCAGACCGAGGGAAATTGACCATCATCTTCAACTTCTTCCATTTTCTAATAATTGCACCAACAGTTGTTGCCTTCTCACCAAGCTGCTTGCTCTCTGGTCTGGGCCATTGTGGAGAGGTTGGAGTCTGTTTGATTAAGTGTGTGGACAGGTGTCTTTTACACAGGTAACAAGTTCAAACAAGTGTAGTTAAAGGGCACCTATTATGCAAAATTCACTTTTACATGGTGTTTAAACATAAATGTGGTTTAGCAGTGTGTGTACACAATCACCCTATAATGGTAAAAATCCACTCATTCCTTTTTTAATCCCCATAAATCATAAGCAGTGACTCAGAGCAAGCCATTTGCAGAATCCTGGTAAAGCCCCACCCACGAGTGTTGATGGGGTCTATTAGCAAAGACCCCGCCCTCAGAGAGCTGTACACAGTATGCCATTTTTATCTCCTCGCCGAGCATTTAACAGCAGCATTCAAGTAAGAAATGTGTTCTTAATAAAGCTACTAAAGTTCATTCAGTCAAGAGTCGTGAGTGATTTTCTGTTTATCTTCTGTTTGATTCATATTAACAGCAGATATAGCAGTAGGAAACATTACTGTATATTACACTGCTTTCACTTTAGTAACGTTACACGGATCTAATACGAAAACGGGATTTCTGTATTTGCTGCATAAGTGCAGACATAACCAACTGTTTTCATGTGAACGTTGTGTGTTTTTGAAATAAAAGTGTGTGCATTTGACATTTTAATTGCAATAACACAAGAAAGAGCACTAGTCTAGTTGAACAGCCTAATCACGGACCGACATCCAGCTCTCTGTGCGCATGCGTCAGGTGTGTGTGCTCAAGTTGAGTGTTAAGGCTTTAAAACACATGTAGATGATAATATTTCATGATGATGAAGAACTGCAATGTTACATGGACGTGTCTGTGATAGATTTCATCAAATCAAACAGATGTATCATGTTTTAGTTTTCACTTGTTCACTGTGAAGGCTCCGCCCTCTGGTGTGAGGAGCATTTGCATTAAAGGAGACACGCAGAAAACAGCTAATTTTTCTCAAACCCAAAAATTTGCATTTTCAAAATAGTATATTAAATGATCTGTCAGGAATTTTGATCTGAAACTTCACAGACACACTGAGAGGGGACACCTGAGACTTATATTACATCTGGTGAAAAGGGGCATAATAGGCGCCCTTTAATACAGGTAATGAGTGGAGAACAGGAGGGCTTCTTAAAGGTCCCATGGCATGGCATTTTTCTATTATTTTTTAATGTTTCCTGAGGTGTACTTATATTGTTAGTATGATTTTTACATCATAAAATATCATAATTTAGAAATAAAAGGCATTTTTTTCTATACTGCTGTTTGCCCTGTGGCTGAAGGCCCTGTTACAAGAGGCGTGTCTGCTGTGAGACTTCGGTAAAAACGCCCACTGTTGTGATTGGCTGACATCTTTGCATTTGATATGAGCGGAGGGGGCGTGGTTTAACGAGGTCTACGAGGCACGAGCAGGCACGAGCTGCTGCCAGAGAGACGGATGGACTGGAGTTCACTTCACATCAGTTCTGTCAGTCTCAGTTCAGTGAACTGTTTTAGTTACAGCATATACTTCAGGTTATTATTCTATTTCTAGTCGGAGGGGCTGTCACTCATGTCAGAAAGTTAGTAACTTTAGTAAATTATGGATCAGCGCTGACTGGAGACGCGAACCGTTTAGAACGATTCAGTCCGATTTGGTGAACTGATTCGGTTCACTAAAAAGAACCGGTTCAAAAGAAAGATCGTTCGCGAACCGGACATCACTAATGTACCAGAGACTGAGCTCAGCGATTGCTAACAAAGTTATTTATAGTAACTACTGAGTTATGAGAGCGCTGTCAGTCAGCGCGAGTTTATTGTGTTTGTATCTGAGAGTTCTGAATAAACACGAGTCCCTGTCACACCGAGTCCGTCTTCATCATTATTACCAACTTTGTAACACATGCAAAGTACCATTACAGCTGTCGAGATGAACGAGTTATGAGTAAGTGTTGATAATACCATTATTTTTAAATGTTCCTATCATATGGAAAGCATTGAGTACACAGCGCAAACAAAGACACAACAGCAGTAATCGAATGTAATCCAGTTTATTGTGGGGAAAGCTGGCTAGCCTAGCCCAGATACCCTCACGCTTACCCCCTTCTGCTTATTCTCGCGCCGCGTTTGGTGCCTCCGCTGTGGGCCAGATGCAGTACTGGGGGTCGGGGATGTTGGAGGCCGACCGATCAGTGCAGCCCGAGCCTCGGCGTGTGTAAGGTTTATCTCTAAAGATGTAACGACTGTATGCACATTGTAGAACCGATAGACGCGACGAGGACGTACAAAAACACTGACTCACAAGATAGAAAACACTGTTCTATCGGGAGAGAGAGAAGCTGCAGCGTGTGCACGAATAATAAATAATTAGCTACACATAAGAAATCACTGATCACAGATCAGAAGGAACTGAAAAAAGACTTCTGTTTTCATTTGTACATCCAAACACTGAGAAACTGCCAGCGTTCACTCGTTCACAAGCAATGATGCAATGATGTCTTGAGCGTTTGCATGGGCGTGACAGATTCTCTGGGCGGAGGAAAGGGAGGAAACCGTTCCTGCTTGGACGTCAAACCAGGAGACTTCAGGATTGGCTCGTCTGGCCTGTCATTTTCTCAAAGGCAGAGAAATACAGCCAGAACTCGGGTTTACACCGATCAACATTTCTATCCACTTGGGGACAATATTCAGGCTAGGGGAACTCATATTAATGTTGAAAAACCTCATAAAATGAAAATTTCATGCCATGGGACCTTTAAAGAAAAACTAACAGGTCTGTGATCAAATACTCATGTCATGCAATAAAATGCTAATTAATTATTTAAAAATCATACAATGTGATTTTCTGGATTTTTGCATCTCACAGTTGAAGAGTACCTATGATAAAAATGACAGACCTCTACATGCTTTGTAAGTAGGAAAACATGCAAAATCAAATACTTGTTCTCCCCACTGTACCTGACTCAAAGGCTCATTCATTATGCAGCTCATTATGCGGTTCTTTGTCTTCTCAGGTGTGAATCACATCATTATTCATGATCGTTCATGCCTCTTCGCATATGGGCTTTGTAAACAGTTTCTTACGAAAATTATATCAATATTTTGTTTTATGTGAATGTTTGCACAATGGTTTTCATTTTAAAGCAAAAACTCCAAAAACATCCATTATTCAAAATTCTTGTGGACACATTTACTATGGATTTTATGGCCTTATTGTTTTGTTTTTTTCAATAACCACACATAAACACGATTCTCTCATAAATACAAGCATGTACATACATGTTGCTCTCATATTATGGTAGGCCAGTTTATGTAGTATTGTGTTGGATAAGTATTATGATTTTATTGTTTATGGCCAAGAAAATATTATCCTACTATAGTCTGTTGCCTTGCCCACTAAACTACACACGTTTAAGACAGATTCCATCAGGAATCCCTCAAATCATTTACTTGATCCAAATATGTTTACTAGGGCTGTCAATAGATTAACCAGTGGCTGCTTGACTTGTCTAAACTGCTAGTCATCTAATTTGGTTGCATGTGGTCTTTGATGAGCCAAAGATAACCCCATCACACACAACCTGATCTTAACCCACTGGATGTCTCAGATCATCTCGGGCCACTCATACAGGAGTACAAATGTGCAAGAACAAATACGCCTGTATTATAAATCAAGCAGTGGCCACAATTTTCTAAAACACTGGAAATGCTGATGAGAGAGAATCAATACACCTTCATTACAGATGGATCAAATGAGACGGATCTGAAAGAAATGGATTTACATCCTGGTACCCACTGAATTATAGCCATATTTCAACTCATTCTACTCAGAGGCTCGCAAAACACCAGCACCCCTGACAGATGAAGAGGATATGGTGGAAGGATATTAAGACCCAACAGGAAAAAAAACTAACTATTGCTTTTGTTTTTGTAGGAAATAAAGATGACCAAAAAAAAAAAAAGAATAATTTGTGTGACTCTGCAGGACCAAGTTTGGACACCCCTGGTGTAAACATAACTTTGATAACTTCAAATGTTTACACAAGGGGTGTCCAAACTCGGTCCTGGAAGGCCACTGTCCTAGCGAGTTTAGCTCCAGTTTGCCTCAACACGTCTGCTGGAGGTGTCTAGTATGGCTAGTAAGACTTTGGCTGCGTCCGAAAACCTAGACAGCTGACTCGTTTCCTTATCAGAAAATGGCTTGTAAGGCAGCGTTTGTGCATGAAGGCACCTCATGAAACTGATTTCGGACAGACTTCTTAGGCAGTGTATCAGTTTAATGATCTACAGCAAAATAGAGCGAGCTTTGGTGATAACTAAACTCATATTTAATTACTACATTAGTATTTTCTCGCTAGAAATGACATCAGAAGAAGAAAATGTTGGTAAAAAAACTTACATTTACACACAAACTGACCAGCAAACACAACTTTCGGACGCCATCTTTTTCCCCCAGCTCAACTCCCACAGAATGGAAAGCATAGGATTGTGGGATATCAAAGGCAGAGAAGAAGACTTCCCTTTCAGTCGGTCACGTTCGACGTACGTCGGAACTGACCGACAAATTGGGATCTGTTTTCAGAGACCGACCTACTTCGAGTAATTAAAAACGAGCCAATAAACATTGGCATACGATCACGCATTCCACGCACCGCCCCGCGTTGCGGGTATAAATAAGGAAGTGGAAGTGCCGCATACCGCTTTCAACTTCGGAGCCGAGCATTTCAGCATTTCCTCGTGTTCCTACGAAGAGTTTTCTGAACGAGCGAGAAGAAAAGGTCTTACCTGTTCCGGTTCCAGTGTCGGTGTGACGGTGCCTTGCAGCGGTGGTCGCGAGCTCCGGAGAAGACAAACAGCTGTTTCCACAGCTCGCTGGGCGTTTTTTCCTTGAGTGCTCACAGCAGGCTTGCACCTTTGAACTGCTGTGAGACACGGCCATTTCCCCTGCGTGCCTCGGCACTGACGGAGCGGTTTTCTTCTCTTCTCTCACTAAAAGAGCAACACGGTTTGACCCTGCGTCTTTTTCAAGATGTCATTCAAACCGTGTGTTTCTGGATGCCGTCGGTTTCTGTCCCCAGTTGACGGTCACGATCGCTGTCTCTCGTGTTTGGGCGTTCAGCACGCAGAGGCGGCTTTCGTGGATGAGTCACGTTCGCACTGCGCGAACATGACCATCGCAGTGCTACGGTCTAGGCTCCAATACCTCAAAAGGGGTGGAGTCCCATTGCGCATCCCCCGATCTAGTGGTCCTCCCGCTGCAAAGCAGAGGGCTGCTACTTTGGCTGATGCCTTTGGTGGAGATCTGAGGGTGACGGTCAGGGCACCCCCGCCCAGTCAACAGGCTGCTCGGGCCCCTCCCCCCTCCGCTGCGCTTGCGCAGTTCCCGGAAGATCGCGGTGGTCCTTCCCATGGGGGGCCACCCGTTTCTTTCGGGGCTCCTGCTGAGGACATGTTGTCGATAGCTGCATCGGGGGACGAACTAATGGACTCTGGAGATGAGGATTCGGCTGCGTTGCCCCCTTCGGGTGTGGCACCGTTGCCGGAGTCTGATCCAGAGCTCACGGCTATGCTTTCCCGGGCCGCCGCGAGTGTCGGGCTCGAGTGGAACCCTCCAGCGTGTCCCGAACCCTCGCGGCTGGACGATTGGTATCTCGGGGACGGCCCGTGCTGGTTCTTAGCGCCCCGCCCCAGTGCCTTTCTTTCCGGAAGTGCATCAGGAGCTCACGAAGTCGTGGACGGCGCCCTACAGCGCTCGTTCACGATCAGCGAGTTCCTCCGTCCTCACTACCCTCGATGGAGGCGCGGCTAAGGGTTACGTGGAGGTCCCTCCAGTGGAGCGGTCGGTTGCGATGCAACTGTGTCCTAAGACTGGCTCCGACTGGCGGGGCCATCCGCGTCTCCCCTCCCGGGCGTGTAGGTTCTCGTCCAGCCTAACGGGCAAGACCTACACAGCCTGTGGAGAAGCCGTGTCTTCTCTGCATGCCATGGCGCTCCTGCAGGTCTACCAGGCCAAGGCGCTCAAGGAATTGCACGAGGGTAGTTCCGACCCAGGGGTTATGCAGGAACTGCCAGGAACTGCCAGGAACTGGGCGATGTCCACTCTGGTGGTCCAGGAACGCCACCTATGGCTGAACCTGGCAGATATGCGTGAGACCGACAAAGTGCGGTTCCTCAACGCCCCTGTCTGCCAGGCCGGCCTCTTCGGCGACGCCATCGAGAGCTTCGCCCAGCAGTTCTCGGTGGCACAGAAGCAGACGGAGGCCATCAAGAACATCCTGCCCTGGCGACCTGCTGCTGCCTCCACCCAGTCGCCGGCTGCACCTCTGCCTGCTCGTCGCCGAGGGCGTCCCCCTGCGGCCGCCTCCGCCCCTGCTAAACCCAAGCAGCAGCCTCCACCATCGGGGAAGCAGGGTGCCGGCCGTAAGGGTGCCGCCCAACCCGTGTCGGGGCCCGCTAAGTCGGCAGGCAAGCGCAAGGGCAAGCGGCCCTGACACGGGGAGCCCAGGGAGAAGAGGAGCTGCTCCAGGGGAGGTGGTGGTTGCACGACCGAGTCCCGAGATGGGCGTGGCAGAGCGGTCAGTACCGGGTCCTAGTTACTCCTTACTGTCGTCAAACCTTCAGTCCGTGGTCAGACCCCTCGTTTCTCCGGGCCGGAGTGTCCCTAGAACAGGTGTCGAGGCATGCTGTGGTCTTCACGGATGCCTCATCCACGGGCTGGGGGGCCACGTACAACGGGCACGCAGTTTCGGGTCTGTGGACGGGGCCCCAACTGCGTTGGCATATCAATTGCCTAGAGTTACTGGCGGTACGTCTTGCCCTGGCCCGGTTCAAGAAACCGCTTCGGGGCAAGCACGTACTGGTCCGTTCGGACAGCACTGCGGCCGTTGCGTACATCAACCGTCAGGGTGGTCTACGCTCCCGTTGCATGCTCCGGCTCGCCCGCCATCTCCTCCTGTGGAGTCAGAAGTTTGTGAGGTCACTTCGTGCCATTCACATCCCAGGTGCGCTGAACAAGACAGCCGACGAGCTCTCTCGCCAGTCGACACCTCCGGGCGAATGGCGACTCCACCCCCGGAGCGTCCAGCTGATATGGGACCACTTCGGAGTTGCACAGGTAGACCTGTTCGCTTCTCCGGACTCGACCCATTGCCAGTGGTACTACTCCCTGACCGGAGGTACCTTAGACATAGATGCACTGGCGCACAGCTGGCCCCCGGGACCTACGCAAGTATGCGTTCCCCCCAGTGAGCCTTCTCGCACAGACACTGTGCAAGGTCAGGGAGGACGAGGAGCAGGTCTTGTTAGTTCCGCCCTACTGGCCCAACCGGACCTGGTTCCCAGAACTTACACTCCTCGCGACAGCCCCTCCCTGGCCGATCCCCCTGAGGAAGGACCTGCTTTCTCAGGGGCGGGGCACTCTATGGCACCCGCGTCCAGACCTCTGGAATCTCCATGTCTGGTCCCTGGACGGGACGCGGAGGTTCTAGGTGGCCTACCACAAGCAGTGGTAGACACCATCGCTTCAGCTAGAGCCCCCTCTACGAGGCGCCTCTACTCTCTGAAGTGGAACCTGTTCGTCGAGTGGTGCTCTTCCCGCCGGGAAGACCCCCGAAAGTGTTCGATTAACGTTGTGCTTTCCTTCCTGCAGGATGGGTTGGATCGAAGGCTGTCTCCCTCCACCCTCAAAGTGTACGTCGCAGCAATAGCGGCGTATCATGATGCAGTAGACGGTAAATCCTTAGGTAAGCACGACTTAATCGTCAGGTCCCTCAGACAGGCACTTCAGGGTCCCCCATTTGAGCCTTTGCAGTCTGTTGAGATAAAAATCCTGTCCATTAAGACAGTTCTCCTGATTGCATTGGCTTCAATCAAGAGGGTAGGGGACCTGCATGCACTCTCGGTCGACGAATCGTGCCTAGAATTCGGTCCGGCCAACTCTCACGTTGTCCTGAGACCCCGGCCTGGATACGTGCCCAAGGTTCCTACCACTCCCTTTCGGGACCAGGTGGTGAACCTGCAAGCGCTGCCTTCGGAGGAGGCAGACCCAGCCCTAGCTTTGTTGTGTCCCGTCCGCGCTCTTCGCGCTTACGTTGATCGGACTCAGAGCTTCAGATCCTCACAGCAGCTCTTCATCTGTTACGGAGGCCAGCAGAAGGGAAAGGCTGTCTCCAAGCAGAGGTTGGCCCACTGGATAGTGGATGCCATTGTCTTGGCCTACCAGTCCCAAGACGTACCTTGCCCATTCGGGTTGCGAGCACACTCAACAAGGAGTGTTGCTTCTTCCTGGGCGTTGGCTCAAGGCGCCTCGCTGACAGATATATGTAGAGCTGCGGGCTGGGCGACACCTAACACGTTCGCTAGATTTTATAGCCTCCGTGTAGAGCCGGTATCTTCCCGCATTCTCGCCCCCAGTGGCCAGGAGCGCTAAGTGCCCGTTCTAAGTGTCGGCTTGCATACGCCACTCCCGCCCTCTGGGCCGGATACGTGCGTCTATTTTTGCTCCAGTCGTGTTCCCCGAAATTCGGCTAACCCTGTGAGTTCCTCCGTCACCCCTTCGGTGTCAGACGTGGCGACCGTCTGATGCCAGGCCTGCACCCGTATGCTTGTGGAACGTGTGTGTAGGCTGGGTTCCATATGTTGCGGTCCCCTCTAGGCTACCCCATATGTGTATTTTCCACGGTACCAGCTACCCTACTCGGCTAGCCCCGTGTCTTTCCCTCGACAGAGCTTCCTCTGTCGTCTCTAGTTGTGTTCTTCCCCCCCTGGAACCAGGTTGGGTCCACTCTAGAGACTGCCATTTGTTGCACTACCCTGTTAGGTTAGTCCTTATGTGTATTCCACCTCTCCTTCCATTGAAGGACGTGGTCCGCAGCGTACCATCTTCCGAGACGGGCACGCTTTCCCAGCGTTATCCAATAGTCACGCTGAGTGGGTCTTGCAGGAACAGCAGTGACTGTCCTTCCCTGCCCGGAGCCCTGACTCCCACTCTAACATAGGAGTGGTCCAGCGAGCTCAGGCAGGACGCTGGAAGGGCCAGCCTCCTGGCGTGTTGGTAGGGATCCCAATTCGTCGGTCAGTTCCGACGTACGTCGAACGTGACCGACTGAAATGGAACGTCTCGGTTACGTATGTAACCCTCGTTCCCTGAAGGAGGGAACAGAGACGTACGTCCCGTCGCCAGGTGCTGTGCTTCAGCTGAAGGCCCGAGCCACTTATCTCGGCTCCTCAGTTGAAAACGGTATGCGGCACTTCCACTTCCTTATTTATACCCGCAACGCGGGGCGGTGCGTGGAACGCGTGATCGCATGCCAATGTTTATTGGCTCGTTTTTAATTACTCCAAGTAGGTCGGTCTCTGAAAACAGATCCCAATTCGTCGGTCAGTTCCGACGTACGTCTACGTTCCCTCCTTCAGGGAACGAGGGTTA
Source organism: Gobio occitaniae (assembly GCA_033150135.1). Classification (NCBI taxonomy): domain Eukaryota; kingdom Metazoa; phylum Chordata; class Actinopteri; order Cypriniformes; family Gobionidae; genus Gobio; species Gobio occitaniae. The sequence continues at coordinate 68,527 of JARQWZ010001802.1, forward strand.
CATACGTAACCGAGACGATATGCTGCCTTCAAAAATCAATCAGATGAAGGAATCTCAGGAGACAGGAAGTGAAGCTAACATTAGATTTGGACGTGCCTTGGTGCCTTCCTGCCTTGAAATTGGTCCTCCGAAGGCAGCATTTTTCAGGTTTCGGACGCAGCCTACGATTAGCTATTTCAGGTGTGTTTGATTAGGGCTGGTGCTAAACTCTGCAGGACAGTGGCCCTCCAGGAGCAGGATTGGACACCCCTGGTTTTCTCCAGATTACACTCATAATCCCCATATCAATGACCGTTTCAGTCACCAATGACATTGTGGAATATGAACAAAATCTTCTATAGTACAACATGTTAGATAAACAGAGAACGCTTTTGGGGATGAGAAATAATCTCTTATAGACAATAAATGTAAAGCTGATCAGTCACATTTCATGCTTTGCTTTATGCAAAACACAGATTTTGTTAGATAATGTTATATAGTATAATTAAGTGTCAAAAATGAATGGATTTCAATACATAAGTAGATTTTGGGTTTAATGTCACAAGTAATTATAAAAGGCTATTTCTGAATTATTTTTCCTAATTTAATGTGCCGTAATAACAAATGGAAGTCGGATCTTCACAGCATTAGGCTGCGTTCGAAACCGCATACTCTCTTGAGTAGGTACTCAATTTAAATAAGTACTTACTTAACTCTATAGCCTGATCCCGTTAAGTATGAATGCGATCCGCACTTTATGCGCCATGTTGACGTTATCATGTGACCTACGACGTTATCACAAGCGCAAAGATTTAAAGAGGCCAAGCTAGATTCGCGCAAACACCTGCATAAATTACATGAGAGACTTACCTGCTGAATTGATCACCACGTTTTCATCTATCATGTTTAATCTATCATTCCAAATGTCAGCACAAAGGAGGCTTAGAGCTGCTGCTCAAAAAGCATGCCTTTGGAGACGTTTGTTGATTTTATATTCAGAAAATGTAAGTAAAAAGTATCTATCTATCTATCTATCTATCTATCTATCTATCTATCTATCTATCTATCTATCTATCTATCTATCTATCTATCTATCTATCTATCTATCTATGTGTATGTATATGTGTATATATATATTATATATGTGTGTGTGTGTGTGTGTGTGTGTAAGGGGGGGGGCGCGCACAATAATATACTTAATTGTAATATATATATATATATATATATATATATATATATATATATATATATATATATATATATATATATATATATATGTTTTAAACAATAATTACACAGACAGATATGTCATCATGGTAATTTATTGAATTTGTAATATTCAACTATAGTCAATGTGAGTAAATGTATAAGTTAAATAAAAATGTTTTCTAGAAAAGATGAATAAAGATGACTTTTGTTTTGCTGACAAAAAATATGAATAAAATGAAAATAATAATAAAAGAAAACATTCCAATGAATAAATACATTTATATAAAAGTATTAATTAAACATAAGATGAATCAACTTGCACTGCACAAATGTACAGTTCTAAGAAACTATGTACACATCAACAGATGGCGACCCCCACATCGTCTTACTGCCACCTCAACCAAGCTCTGCCAATCCTGCAGCTGTATTTCGATGAGGCAGTTGACCTCCGTGATGACCTCCGTCTTTCTCGCCAGTCCATCATGTTCCTAACTGCTGCAATTAGGCTGGATTCCGACCATGGGTGGGAAAGGGACATTGCTGGTGTTCCTCTTCTGGCTTGGTCATGCAGCATCCTTCAGGGTGGTGTCTCGGACCTTTGATATCCACAAGTCCTCTGTGCATGACTTTGTGCACAGAGTGAGCAAAGCAATCGTCGGAATTTTGAGGGTGATTGCATTCCCAACCGGAGATGACCTGGTGGCGGTAGGAGAAGGTTTTGCCCAGGTTTTGGGTCACCAGCTTTCAATTCAGCAGTTGGCGCAATTGACGGCTGTCATATCTGTGTTAAACCACCAGCAACTACCGCCCAATGTTACCTGAACAGGAAGCTGTTTTACTCCATCCAGCTCCAGGCCATCACTGACCATCAGGGGAAATTTATCGACATCTTTGTGGGATATCCTGGGTCTGTGCACGATGCCAGGGTGCTGAGGAACAGCCCAGTCTACACTGGCATCCTTTATCCCCAGCAGGCAAGTGCATCCTTGGGGATGGTGGCTATCCTTGCCTGAGTGCACCCATCTGCCTCATCACCCCGTACAGAGAGCCTGTGCAGAACCCTGTACACACTCGCTTTAACAGCAAGCACTAAGTGAGCCCTACCTTCGTGCCAGAGGTCATTGCATGCTGCGCTGTTCTCCACAATATTGCTCTTCAGAATGGGGACATCGTTGAGCCAGAGGTTGGGGAGAATAATGATGATGCCCCCTCAGAAGCCCAGAACCCCGAAACAAGATCAGGAGAACATGTGCGGGACAATCTGGCTGCTGCTGTATCTGCTCCTAACATTTGTGTTCCAGCTCTCCATGAGCACGACTACCTGTAACACATTTAACAGGTTAATACTTTTACGCAAAGCATTGTGTTATTTTTATTATAGCTTTTTTGTGTTTTTTTTTTGTTTTATAAGGTGGAAAGTGTCAATAAATATTCTTTCCTCTATATATGCATGCATTTTCTTTTATTATCGTTTCTGAGCCAGGGGCCTTTATTCCACCGAGGATGAAGAGGCCACAGCAACATCCGGGCCAGATGAGGCAATCAGGGCAGGAGGAGTCATGGAGGGTCTGCCCCAATTGCCTCATCCATGGCACTGTAGCACTTCCAGGAGCTGCTGTGGGCTCCCCATCCTCAGTGCTCACCCCTGTCTGTGGACATTTCAGATCCTGCAGAAAGGTTCAAACACAATACAAAGTCACTCATTTTAATTACACAATTTCAATAGTCATTAAATGTTGCATTAGTAGTAACAAAAACATTATACTTTATATTTCTGTTTTAGGTTTTACCAATTTTTTTTTTTTTTTTTTACAAATGTGGCCGCTACTTTGCCCTGCTCCACCACAAAAGCTCTGCAACAAGTGATGAGAGATCAAGAATCAAAAAGTGCTGTAATAACTCAAGAAATAATGCTGAAATAAATCACATTATTTTCTATGGTATACTTACTCGAAGCCTTTTATCGCAGCATTTCTCTTTCCAGTGAAGAGGGCTTCATTAGCCACTCTCCACTGGATGAGGCTGTGTGTGTGTTCATCAGTCCCTGTAACATCCAAACAAGATTTAATGTTAGATCTGTCATTTATGTGATAAAAAGTAAATATATATCAAAAGGTTAATGTGTATACTTTGATAGCGGACTTGTTATTTTGTGTTTCATCCAACACAAACGATCCTAAATTGGTCAATAGACAAATCAAATCTAAAATGCATCTTCAGTTGTGTCAGTTCAGTCTGTCCAATCGATTCCCTAATAGCTTTGGTAATTTTCAATGGATTGATTATACCAACATCTTCAGACACAAACTTCAACAATACCTTATATTCTTCCTCCCTTGTTTTTGTTGTATGCTGCTCCTTATCACTATCTGTTCCCGAAATCTCACTCCAACTCTTTTTCTTCTTCCTTTTCCTTTTTTCCACCACAAACCAATTCAAATTCCTCCCACCTCTACCTTCCACGCCACACGCTTCATCTTCCATATCCAAATCACTTCCGGATACAACGCTACTTCCTTCCATCAACGAACCAGTCACAGCCCAGTGTTGCCCTTCCGCCCTCTGCTCTGAGCTGCATCACAAGCTATGGCCAACCAGCTCTTAAATAGGAGACGCTCCTCACTGATAGGTGCTCACAGCTGTCAATCACCACCAATTCTCATTTATTCGATTACACAGGCATTGAAGATTTTTGTCGCTCTCTTTGATTGGATAACAAAAAATGTGGTGTATGTTTTTTGACATGGCTACAGTCATCTATAGTTTGCTAAAATAATCCCCATCAGGGACGTCGTTAGGCCTATTTTAGGGGGGCTGAAGCTACCCCAAAATGTTCCTAAGCCCCCCTAAATGATAATAAGAACAACAATAACAATTTGATTTATCAATAACCGTATCCTCATTCATATTTAGACACAACAAATGATATATATCCAGCTACAAAAAAATTGCAGAAAAGTCGGAAGTTGGACAGAAGTAGCCTAACAAAGAGTCGTTGTGCTATCAAGATGATGCACCGCGTCTCGTTGCATTGGTGTGAACTGTGGCCGCTTTCAGAGCGTTGCAGACCGGACGCGCTACTGCAAAACTGCCTGGAGGATTCATCTCGTCTCGTCGTTACCAAGGTTATAACCGTTAACGAAAATTAACGAAAACTAGATGGGTTGTCGTTAACTGAAATAAAAATAAAAACGAGGCATTACAAAAAAACGACAACTAACCAAATCTGTAATGTGTGTTTGGCAAAACTAAAATAAAATAGATTAAATGTACTTAGTTTTCGTTTTTATCAATGTCTTTCATAGAGCAAATAACGTTCAGATGCATTTCCGTTCCCTCACGCTCTCTCTCTCATACATACACGCGCGCGCGCACACACACACACACACCGCCTTCATGAAAACGAGTGTTCGACGTTGAAAGCAAGTTCGCGAAAGGTTGGTATCTCGTGAACACCTTTACACAATCACACATTAAAAAGTGGTATAAAAATATTTTTAATTCAGAATATAATTTTGTCAGTGTGTTAATGTCGACCCGAGAAGCGATTGCTACTTTAGAAAGTTAACTAGTCGCAAGTTTGAGGTAAAATGCACTTGTGTTGTCGATGTAAAAACACTATAGAAGCTGTGATTAAAATATTAAATAATGTTATGTCATTATGCTATTGTATAGGGTAAATTTAGTATGTGAAAATTGTACAGCTGTGGTATTTGTAGCCTATAGGTTTAGCTCAATTTAGGTTTAGCTGTATATTTATATTTTAGCTCAAAAATAGGTTGAATACATGCAGTTCTGTGTAATTAAATAGCATTCTGTGGACAACTTATCTTATATAGAGAGGAATAGTATGCTATTACTTTATCATACATTTACATGAGCAGACAGACAGCTTTTAAGTCATTGCTTAGTAACTCATAGCTCTAGATGTGAGTGCAAAGATTTTGCAAACGCAAGTTACAAATACCCTGGAGGCTAAGCCCCCCCTGTCTTCCAGTCCTAGTGACGTCCCTGATCCCCATTATGATACAGTGCTTCTCAAAGCAGATTTGTAACGTCTTTTTAAGCAGTGAAGAGCTGTCAATTATGACTAAATGTTGCTTTGGAAACATATTTTAGTATTTTTAAAATACAAAATACTGTTTATTTACCTTTACAGCTTGAGTATTTTGTATCTTATTTCAAAATACATTTTGATGTATTTTTTGTCCATCCCTGAGTAACATTGGAATTCTTGGTATCGCTTGTTCTTACAGTACTAATTAGTTATTTTTTCTGTTTCTAGGTTCTGACACCTGTTGCAAGTTACAACTAGCCTAGTTTGGACGTAAACGGGCACTAAGTTACAACTTATGCACTCCTAAATATTTTTGCGTTGCACCATTAAACTTAGTTGAAGCCTAAATCTACATATAAACTAAATATTTCTGGAAGCCTCCGATCAGGAGTAACATTAACTGATAGAATAATAGCAGGCAGAACTGCATCAATACGCTCTTGTTTTACATTACAGACTTCTGGTGTGTCTCAATCAGCTCTAGTTCAGTAGTCAGGGCACTGATCAGGGAGTCAGCCCATTGACTTGTGTCCTGATCAGTGCCTGACTACTGAACTAGAGCTGATTGAGACGCACCCTTCAATTCTTTACACATATATGATAATGCTGACATATAGGCCTACATGCGCTTACATTTTAAGAGAGAAAACATGTGAATGGATTAATATTATATGCGGTTAACACGAACCCGTCCAAACGCCTCTGTGTGCATCTGTTCTATAGGTCCGTGTTGAGCATGTCAAATAAAATCAGTCATAATCAATCCATGTCATTTCGTATTTTTTGTATCAGTATTTATTTAATGATCCTTAATTTCGTTTCAAATAGCCTACAGTTTCTGAATGTTATTTATATATAAAAGCACTTATGTTATTCATGATTAAGTATCGTATTTAATGGGAACTTCTTTTTATCATTAGGTACGTGAGGCAAAAGTAGTTAAGAATGAAGAATACACTGAAATTCAAAGCATTTCAACAACTTATTACGATAAAATTATTTTCCCTTTGCTTTCCTCCACCTGTTCTGGTGTCCTGGCGCACATCAGCTGTCCATCATGTTGAAATAGTAAGGTTTAAACAGTATGGTTTTAAATGATGTTATAGATGCCAATGCAACAGCCGCTCTAGCGCTCCCCTGATTGCCTGCCAAGATGGCGGAGTTTAGGCTGCGTGACGTCAACCTCTGGAGCTCTATAGCAGCCTGGTAGTTTGCTCGCTGAATGTGAAGGTGAAGGGAGTCCTTATCTGGAGGAATATGATTTGAACTTTTTGAACATGATTTGAACATTTCCCTGATTTGAACATTTGCCACCTTGCCTTGTTGACATCTGTTATATATCTGATCATAGAGCTTGCATGTGAATGCTTCCACTGCCTCGTAGCACTCTGGTGGTACAGTGAAAGCTGTGCCCATTTCTCTGAATGTAGCACAGTGTTCACAATTAGACATTTATTCTTTATCTACATGGTTATGGGACACCAGGTAGGGGACAGAACAAAGGGGACAAAAAATGTGTTTATCAAAGGTGGTTACTTTTAATCTAGTAATCTCACTGATTAGATTTGGATGAATACCATGCAACGTCTTTGTTTCAAATAAAACATTCCTAAAAAAAAACAATGACTTTTGTGTTCAATTTATTGTCAACTTTACACTATTCCTGTAATCTTATTTTGAATCTATGCTTTTTGCCCTTGTTAAAGTCCAGTTTTTCAATACAAATTTTAAGATACAAAGTTTTCAAAAATATATATTAATTAAAAATCACATTGTGTAATTAAGATTCACTGCTAGTGAGAGGTTTATTTAACATACATTTTTAAACTAACTACAATACACACATATATAGCCTACATGATGCACCAATACACAATTATCTTAATAGAGAATTAGTAGAATGGATGGATTTGATGCAGTATCTTTGGCTGCCTTTTCTCTCCTACATGCTCTTGCAATGTGATCTTAACTGGTGAAGAGCATGTAGCATTCCCTACGGAAGCCCACATTAAGTGGCATATCTTGGTCTCTCCAGGTTTCTGTTAAGTTAAATGTAGCTATGGCTTTTTCAGCTATTAAACTCTCAGCAGTGTTGAGGTTAACCCATTTCTGGGCACACTGAACAAATGATGCCCAAGTTGTTTGCGAAAATATGGTTATTGGGCTTTTTGCCTTAGAAGCAACATGTATACAGCACTTCATGTTGTCGCATATCGGCTGTCAAAAATAAATTAGATGTCAAAAGCCCAGACACGGGTGATCAATAACGTTAGAGGTCTTCTGACGGTAAGTGTATAGCTCGTGTAGACAAAAAGTATATAAAGCCTATTTTAATAGCAGGATTTCGTTATCAAGAGTATCTTCATAAAATGTGCACAAATCAACGTTGGAAACAATGCTTACACTACTTATAAGATTGTTTTTTTAAATCAAAACAATAATCTTTTCACTTGCACTGAAGCGCTGTTTGCTGTGTGACGTCATCGGAATGCATTCTATTGGTGACATCACAGCACTGGAGGTTCCAAAGCCTCTGTGTTCTTCTCACTTTGACTCATTGCCTTCGCAGATGCACTTCAGTGTCAGTATACGGTCTCCTATCAGCATCAACCTGCATTTTCATTGCTCACTGTGAACTTTTACATTCGTCTTGATCTGTGTTCATTTCCAGGGCGTTGAATTGCACAGCTTTCTGATCTGTGTACAGTTTCAGATCATACGATTTTACTTGGTTGTAGGATTTTGGATCAGCGTAGCATTGCATCAGAAAATGTATAGCAGTAGATTCTGCAAGCTCGTGCCCCTGACATGTGTCAGTCCTGCTCTGAGTGTGTGTGTCACAGACATGCCAAGACTGAAGACACAACCACCGCCTCAAAGGAGGGTAAGAAGCCTATCAATGTGCCTATCAAATAATTAATATTTAGCCTACATGCATATGTAAATCATAGTATTTATGTGTTTTCTTATCATACCATGGTCTGTCTGAATACTAGACACTGATTGGCTGGAAGGTGTGCAATAAAACCGTTTAATGCACAGGCACTTTCAAGTCAGTTTTATCACGGTTTTATATTAATGTGCTGTTTCCATTGAAGCACACACACACTCGTCACTGCGTGCACACACACACATTCAAGAGCAAAGAAACTTGTTTTCAGTGTTGCCAAGCCTGCGCTTTTCCCGCATATTGAGATGCCCTTAACACTATTGCCGCTGTTTTTCATGTCCTGGGGGTTGAAGCAACCCCAATAAAGTGATATTTAGCCTTGGGAATGTGATTTGTAGCAGGGGAACCCAGCCAAAAAATGCAGATTTACCCCCACAGAACACAATTTTCTGTGTGTCTGATTCAAAGCGGACAGAATGCTAGATATAACGAGACATACCTGATGAAAATAAACATAAATGTTCCCCTTCCGGTCAAATATTGCGTCGCAAACATCAATAACCACTTTAAGTTGTCAATGCTGGTGAATGACCATGGTATAAGCGGTATAAACTAAAATAGTTTAATGCACAGCTAGCCGTGGATTAACCCTTACTTATTTATCTTCAGCAGGAGCTGTTTCGCCTGAACACCATTACTGTCAGAGAAAAGGCCACGATCTCCAGCCGCCCGCAGTCTGTCCAGCTTCCTCCTGTCATTGGCAGAGGTGAGCTAGTCCAGCAATCTCAAACCGGTTTGCTACAATTGAATTCAAACACAAATCACTTGAATATGAAGTAAACATACGTTAACATAAGAACCATATTAACATGAAATAAATGTGATGTTTTATGCAGGACTGTGTCCACATCCACCCGCTCAGAGGAAGACAATGCCTTTAGTTGAATACGCCATCCGTGCTGTCCAACGCAAGGCTGAGCAGTCCGAGAAAGAGGACAGCAACCATGTGCCATCTGAGCTTAACACTGGTCGTTGCCATGACAACTTCAGCCTCACCCCCTTTAAAGTCATTGAAAGAGCCCATCATTCATCTGACAAGGCCAGAGAGCAGAGAAGCCTTGCAGAGAAGGTGGCCGAGCACCGCATTGACCATGAAGTTGCCAAAGGTTACAGATACGACTTCCTGTCGTCTCGGAGGACAGACACGCGTCTGCGTCATCAGCGTGAAATGGCGGATATGGAGGAAACGCTCACCTTACAGAGGGCAAAGCAGGAACAGGAAGTCCAGCATGTGCGTCAGAAACATGCCCAGTTTCTGGAAGAGAAGAGGAAGAGGATTCAGGAGCAAGAGAAGGTTGTCCGTTTCAGCCGACAGCATATCTCTCTAGCGAAGGCTGCACAACACATGCGAACGTGGTAACCAGCAATAGCTGTCTCTGGGTTCGGACAGCTGGCAGCGAGTGCTCCCCATCATGGTGGACGGCAGCGAGTCCTCCCCATCATGGTGGACGGCAGCAAGCTCCGGCCTCAGGCAAACGGCAGTGACTCCTCCGCTCCGCGCGGACGGCAGCAGCTTTGACAGCACATTCCTCCTTCCTCCTGGATTTTGGCCCCAATGTAACAATGTTTAAAGATCAGGGAAGAAGAAGGCGGGAAACATTCAACATAATACTTTAATCATAAAGTCCAGGCTTGGTCCTCTCTCATGAATGTCAAAATGAACCAGATAAAATGTTCTTGCAAACAATATTGATCAAGACAGAGCAAGACCTGATTGATTTAATCTTCTCATCAGTGCTGGGACTAGTAAACTAAACAGCTTGGATTGAGAAGGGCATCACTGTATATAACTACACAACTGGATCAAAACAGAATAAATATATCTTTAAAAAATATTATATACATTTATAAAAATATATTTTATTACATTTATTTAAAATCTCTATTAAATCATAGTAATAATGCAATAAAAATTGCATTGTCATTTCTAAACATGTTTTACTTATACATTGAATTCATGAGCGTACACATTATTATATTTGATCTAAAACATGAAATATATTTTTGTGCCCTGTTATTTGACTGGGGGGTATCATTGTCAATCTCGTGTCAATCTTGAGTACCTATAGAGTAGTATTGCATCCTTCATCTCCGAAAAGTCTTTCCGAATAAATGCGGCTGGAGGCGTGTCGTGTGGGCGGAGCTAAAGAATCACGAGGGCGCGCAGCTATTGCGTTGAGCGTCTGAGAGCTGTGTCATCCTCAGAAAACGTGGAAAAATCATTATCTTAAATAAACCTTGGCTATCAATCAGATTCAACCATACATATATGCAGTGATGGGAATAACGGCGTTACAGATAAACGGCGTTACTAACGGAATTATTTTTTTCAGTAACGAGTAATCAAACGAATTACTGTTTCTCCCGTTACAACGCCGTTAGCGTTACTGAGAAAAAAAATGCGGCGTTAGTCGCGTTACTATAATTGAGCTCACTGAAGCGCTTTTCATCCGAGGCTCTCTGTCAGTCAGACCTGCAACGTGTGTGTGTGTGTGTGTGTGTGTGTGCGTGTGCATGCGCACCAGTCATGCGTGTTGGGGGTGAGTGCGGTGGCACATAACTGATGATGATTGGTGGGTGGGAGACAAGGTTGAAGTTGATAGGTTGAGTTCACACCTATTTTTTTTCACGTCTATGGTTCACAGACACACACACACACACACACACACCTATGACGCACATGCATATGCACATTCAGCGATGGTCCAACGACTTCAAAGGTAGCTTTCGCAAATTGGAAGTATAAGCGCTACTTTTCCCTCGTTGAGGTGAAAGGTAAGAATATTTAAGTAACGTGCAACTTATGCCCAGGAAGAAAGAGTCTCTCCACGCCGGTGGAAGTGATTCTGAAGCGCCTCACATCATCATATGCCACAAAATTAGCGGCTAAAAACCCAGGTTATAACGTGAGCTCCACTACCAAAGGAAAGTATAGTACTGATAATATTTACACAATATTTACACTATAGTAGGCCTACTGATAATATTTACAATAATGTATTGAATTTGATAGGTGTCTCTCACATTGTCCCACAGCAACATTACAATAATGCACATTAATGTACAATGTTTTATAATAATAATTTATTCTATTTAGTGTCCAATTCATTCATTTAACATATCTAATATTGGGGGCATCCAAGTTATTTGACATATTTGAACATTTGGAAAAAAAAAAAAAAGTAACGCAGTAATTACTTTCCCTGGTAATTAGTTACTTTTATAATGATGTAACTCAGTTACTAACTCAGTTACTATTTGTAAGAAGTAACTAGTAACTATAACTAATTACTTTTTTAAAGTAACGTGCCCAACACTGCATATATGATCCAGAATCTGTCTTTATGTGCTATGTACTGTAACTGTATATATTTGCTTAACGGCTTGTGTAAATTACTAAAAACAATAATAATATTACACTTATAGTGGTCAGCTAAACAAATGTATTTACACACACACCATACATTGCATGCTCCATTGATAAACTAGCTATACGTGATCATGTTGTTCACTTGATGTGCACTTATGCGCCGATAGCCAACAGCACAAAGACATTTGAGGCAGTTTTACTCACCGCCTGCTTCTACCGCTCGACCGTGAACCCTAAAGCCAAGCAAAGCGTGTTGAAGGTCGGCGTACAAGGAAATTCTGCACTAGTTGACGTCATGTAATCACACAATGTTCGATTACATTTTCTTTTAATCTTACCTCCATATGATGATTCCCCGTAGAGAAGAGCAGCAATGAGGGACATGATGGACGGATAGGACAGACGAAGGTGTTCACGGTGATCAACTGCTTCACCAATATAAACCTGCAGAATTGGCACAGAAAATGTATATGTATTCACATCCGCTGCATTCATCTAGTGTGGATTCATGCATCACTATGTCACTGTCACAGAGTCAGAGCCAACACCTTCACCAACACCTTCACCAACACCTTCACCAACAGGTCGGCGATGCTGATCCACATCTCTACGGGATTCACAGGACTCTGTATTGTTGTAATTGTAAACTGTGTGTGTGTAAAACACTTTTCGTGACTGACACTGAACACCAACTGATAACCGCCAAACTGAACTCGCGCAGCATTATAAACACTGTCCGCCTGTGATGTCACATGACCAGGCTGCGTCCTCCAGAGGTCGCATTTGAAGGCTGCATGCGTCATCAAAGTATGGAACGCGACCGGGGCCAAATATCTTTATACGAAACGTGTGACTTTTGACCGTGTCTACACGCACTCTTTGTCCGTGTCAACGAGGCAATTTTTTACGTGTTTCTTTTGTATGTGTAGACACGCACATTCTGGTCGTGTTAAGGCGTCAGTTGTCGTCGCGTTACTTTAGTACGTATAAAGACGCACAGTTTTACCATGTTAAGACGACAAATTTGAACGTGTTTCTTAACACGCACATGTCAAAGTGTAATTTTTTTTTTTTTAAAAGCAGACTTACCTTTAGATGTAGCCTAGGCTACATACATATTAATATAAAATATTAATTAATTGCTTAACTGACTACTGTGCTAGAGTAAAGTAGCCTAATGTTACAATGTATATTAAGTAAATGCTCAATATTATACAATTATTATAATTTATCTATATGGGTTATTGTTTGTTTTTTTAAAGTTAGGCTATATATAATTTCTAATATTCACTTTCACATAATAATGTTTTTGTAATTTGGTGTTTAGTTGGTTGTACAGTTTGTTTATTCTGATCTGTCTCTGTTTTGTTTCCAGGAACATCATATTGGCTGCTGCAGGCTGATGAGTGCTATAATAAAATGACTTCATTATATTTAAAATATGTTTTGATATTTATATTATTAATATTTTATTTACCCATAAACGTGTCTTTAGGAAGCCATACGTTATAGAGCCAAGAATAACTTTGTGAAACCTTTGGGGGCAGTTTCCCAGACAGGGTTTAAATTAAGACAGGAGTAGGCCTTAATCTGCTTAATTGTGTTTTTAAAAATGGCTTTCAGAAACACAGATTAAGTACAGATTACTAACAAACAGATTTTCAGTCATTTCTTTTAGTACAAAACTGATGTGTGCATTTATTATTATTTTTTTTTGCATTAAAATAATTGTCTTTTGGCTTTTTTATGGCAGTCTTTTTTGCTGCCATTTATGCTTCTCTGTCCCATGCAATTTTAAGATTTTCTTGGTTCATTCCATAGGCGACCTCTGTCACAGTTTGTTTTACAGTTTTTTCAAATTGCTTAGACACTAAAAGTGTGACTTGAGGCTCACTCACTGAAACCATTCACTCATGTACCGAATCTTCAGACCAAGTCTGCAAAACTACAAGCACATTATATGCTTTACACTCAGTTTGCAATTGAAAAACAAACTTTTTGCTAAACTCTAAACAGTTCTCTACATTAGATATGTCATTCAAAACTAACAAAACCTGTTTTTTTCATTGCCATTTAAATCATGTGTGAAAACACTTATACATAAATTGATCACTTAGAAATCAAAACTCAGGTTTGAGAAAGAAAGAATATGCATACAAGCTACAATATATATTGTTTCATAGCAGCTTCAGTAACAAATTCAAAACAAATTCTGCTGTAAAGCGGCTCTAACAAGCCAATATAGTGTCAACTTAAGTGTTGATTCAGTTCAGTTCAACTGTAAATTTCCTCAGTTGTGCATATTTGTGTGTAGTTATACGCAAAATCAACATTTTTGGAAGAGTTAAAATAGTTTTGCACAAAGTGTTGCTTTTGCAAGAGATGTCTGATGTTTTGCATGTTGTGTGTTTTGTGTGTAGTTCCAAGAAATGGAGCCATATTTTCAGAAATTGTGTATAAGCAATATGATAAAACTGTAAATGAATCCTGTTTATTTTAGTTCAGGACTCATAGTCCAGGTGTTTGTAATCTGTGCTTAATCTTTGTTCCAGACAACAATTTTTTAACCCACAATTAACTATTCTAGATTAAGGCCCACTCTTGGCATAATTGAAACCCAGTCCAGGAAACCACCTCTTGAAAATCTGCATTGATATTTCATAAAATGTGGTGTGAGCTCAATTTTAATGACAATTACAGACAAACACAATCTGACTTAAAGGGTTAGTTCACCCAAAAATGAAAATTCTGTCATTAATTACTCACCCTTATGTCGTTCGAGACCCGTAAGACCTCCGTTCATATTTGGAACACAAATGAAGATATTTTTGTTGAAAGCTGATGGCTGAGAAAGGCTTCAGTTAGGCCTCCATTTGCATTCAGTACACTTATACTCCCAAGACCGATAAAAGGCACTTAAAATGTCATTACAAAGTCCATCTCACCACAGTGACTCTACAATAATCTTACGATGCGACGACAATAGTTTTTGTGCGCAAAAAAAAAATCAAAATAACACCTTTATCCAGCTTGTTATTGCCTTCCGCGTGTGCCTCCACGACGCATGCGCGAGAATATGACGTAGCGCCGGGGCTCGGGATTCCATGAAATGCACACTCTAACCCCATTTTGAGCACTACGCCGAGACCTAAAGCACGATCGATGTAGAATCCAACAGCTGAGATACGCGCATCTTCCTCTGATTGTAAACAAATCACTTCTGGGTCATCTGTCCGAACGCCGGATCTGCGTCATATTCTCGCGCATGCGTCGTGGAGGCACACACGGAAGGCAGTAACAAGTTGGAAAAAGGTGTTATTTTGATTTTTTTTTGCGCACAAAAACTATTGTCGTCGCATCGTAGGATTATTGTAGAGTCACTGTGGTGAGATGGACTTTGTAACGATGTTTTGAGTGCCTTTTATCCGTCTTGGGAGTATAAGTGTACTGAATGCCAATGGAGGCCTTTCTCAGCCATCAGCTTTCAACAAAAATATCTTAATTTGTGTTCCGAATATGAACGGAGGTCTTACGGGTCTCGAACGACGTGAGGGTGAGTAATTAATGACAGAATTTTCATTTTTGGGTGAACTAACCCTTTAACTATTAACACACAAAAAATTGTACTTTTCACATTTATGACTAATAGCCATTTAGAAATCCTTCACAAACATTCAGCGAACTACTGCATTTATTAACTGTTGATCCTCCTTATGTGGTGTTCACACCGGACGCTTGAACATTTTGAGTTTACTTGCTTAATTCGCGTGTGACATTCACTACACCACAGACGCGAATTTGCGTCATGGGAGGGGCTTCTGCCAGCCAGCTCGTCTATTTTAATTTATATTTATAAAAAGAGTGCCTATTTGAACATTTTATCTGGTGTTTTCGGAGTTGTGAGATCCAGGCGATCAGCGGCGTTCCACCAGTCCTTCTCACATTTGCTTCTCACTGGCCCTTTTTTCTCATTGTGAAATGGCTGACATAGATTTTGTTGAGAGGGTAGCTGCGCTTTATTTGCTATGGAAGGCTGAAAAGCGGCGTAGACTCGTTCGGCACCGTGTCTGGGTCCATCAGATCCTCCAGAAGCGCACCCAGCTCGGTGAGTTTCATCAACTCCTCCAGGAGCTGCGCCTGGATGATGGCCGCTTTCAGCAGTACTTCCGACTGAGCCAGTCCCAGTTTGATGACCTGTTGTCCCGTGTCGGTGAGAGGATTTCTCTCCAGGATACCAACTACAGGCGTTGCATTCCACCTGCAGAGCGCCTGTCCATCTGTCTCCGGTCAGTAAATCATTTAATATTCTGATGAGAACATATAGTTATACATGTTATATGTTAAAGAACAGACTATATAGTCTCTCATATATTCTGAACACACAGTTCTCATTATAGCACTTTAATGAAAATGGGTGTTTAATTATTATGATTATTATGAAAAAATACTATAGTATATTATAGTAAAATTACTCTAGTAAATATTAGTATTTTTGAATCGTACTATAGTAAATATACTACAGTAAATTAACAAAGTGTAGTAAATACTATAATATACTACAATATACTACAATAGTATGGTTCAAAATCACTATAGTATTTCCTAGAGTAATTTTACTGTAATATACTATATTATTTTTTTCATGGTTATTGAAATGAGAAATTGCATTACATTTTGAAATGTTGAAATACAACAGTCAAAGTGTGTTTTGAATTATGCAGGTAATTGCTATATTATAATATTGAATAATGGTTTGTTTTTGCAATGTAGCAAGCAAATCAGAGCAAATGCTAAGTTAAGGGCATATATCAAGCTTGTTTAACTGTAACAAAACTCAAAAACACCATTATTGTACCAGTAATATACATTTATATTTGCTAATATGGAATTGCAATTTGCATTTATAACAATGTTTATTTTTTTTTTCTCTCTCTTTTTCAGATATCTTGCCACTGGAGACTCCTTCCGGACCATTGCCAGCAGCTTCCGTGTTGTTGTCTCCACAGTCTGCAAGGTTGTCCCAGATGTGGTGACTGCAATCTGGGACTGCTTGGTGGACGAGTTCATGGCTGTGCCCTCCACGGATGAATGAAGGACAATTGCAGAGGGCTTTCGAGGAGAGGTGGAACTTCCCCCTCTGCTGTGGAGCACTGGACGGCAAGCACGTCCTGATCAAGGCCCCCCCAACACCGGCTCCCAGTTCCACAACTACAAGGGAACTTGCAGTTGTGGATTCAAAGTACTGCTTCAGGGTCACTGATGTCGGGGGATATGGGCGGACGAGTGATGGTGGAACTCTGGCCAACTCAGCTTTTGGCCAGGCACTCCATGGTGGCAACCCTCCATCTGCCACCGGACCATCCTCTTCCAGGAGCGGACCACAGAGGACCCCAGCCCCATGTCTTTGTGGCAGATGAGGCCTTTCCCCTCAGGAAAAACCTCATGAGGCCATTCCCTGGGCGCACCCTTCCCCGAGAGAAACGGGTTTTTAACTACCGTCTCTCCAGAGCCCGGCTGGTGGTGGAGAACGCCTTCGGGATCCTGTCCTCTCAGTGGAGGATGTATCGTAGCCTCATAGAGGTTCAGCCTGATGTTGTGGAGAGGTGTGTGAAGGTTGATTGCCTACAATTATTTTACTGCTTATTAAAGTACACTCACTGAAACAGTAAAAGTAAGGATTACAGATTTGCAAATTTAAGGTCAATTTGTTGTAAACAAATAAATATTAATAATTTAGCATTAACAATATATAGCTAACTTACAACATTAGCCATAGTGGTATGCGGCTCGCTATGCTCTACTGAAGCAACAGTAGAGTCACCTCCTCCAGCTGTTGAGATTACAATATAATTAATAATAAATACAGTAAGCAGAGTAGATAAAACACATTAATTTTAAATTAATATTAAAGTACAATTAGACAACATAGTGAATTGTGATTATAAAACTAAATTTTTTATTGGCAAGAGGAAAATTAGCTATGTTGAAGTTGCGCACAAAACTATTCAAAAGAAAGGCGGTGGGAATTATTTACTTGTGTCATCTCTGGTGTCAGCCTCCTGAAATGTTTCTCCACGACCACCAAAATATTTAAGAATGGCTCCTCCTGAGAAAGTGACATTTTGTTTTTTACAATTATGTTAAGGGTAAATTAAAAGAAATCCAATGTTAAATTATATTATTTAATTATTGGTTGATTAACTCTTACATACTGTTCATATTTTAAACCTTCACAGCATGGAGTGAGATATTTTTTACCTTTTATGATTACATACAGTAATACATTCACTGTAAAAAAAAATCAGGTGCCTAATTGAACATTTTCTAGTGAGCGATCACATCTAAAATTTTCAGTTGGCCAAATTTAATTTCTTGAATTTTAATTGAATTAGATTGCATCAATTCACATTAATTTAATTTGGCCAACTGAAAAATTTAGATGTGATCGCTCACTAGAAAATTTTCAATTGGGGACCTGATTTTTTTTACAGTGTTCTTTACTAAAATTTAGGCTGGTGACGGCTGGACCATAGCGCAAGCAATGTTGATTCAGCATAATCGACGGACAGCTAACGTTATGCTGCGTTCACACCAAACGCAAATAGAGTGTCTGGCGCGAGTGATTTGATTTCAATGTTAAGTCAATGGAAAGGCGTGTTGACGAGCGTCTGGAGGTCCCGCGGCGTGGAAGGCGCTTTTCGCGCGGTGCGAATGACGCGAATTGAGCGTCTTGCGTGATAAACTGCGGCGACGCTGGCGAGTGCAATCTGTAGTTAGGGGGCCCCCTAGTGGCGGCGGGGCTCTAAGCAGCCGCTTAGTTCGCTTATAGGGAGAGCCGGCTCTGCCCGTGGGGAGACGAAGGGGTCGAGGAAAGACAGGACCGCAGAGTACTTCCACTTTTTCCCTGACCCTGCTGCTGACCCACTCCTCTTATCCGTGTCTTTTCTCCTCTCCTTCAAAAATGTGTCCTTCAGTCTTCTCAAAAGCCATCTGTTATAATTGCGTTGCGCATTATAACCACTGTTTCTATTGAGTTTATGAATGCAATGTCTCATAATCAGAGGCGTTCAGATTAGCCAGTTATGTTCAGAGCACGCCGCTCTCACTCGCTGAAATCTGCACTCAAAGCGGAGATAAACGTGCGATGTATGCAGGAGATTCACTCATCATACAGTGGTTGACTGTTTTTGTTCTATTTCAGCAGCGAAAATAGTTTCAAACAAACCCAGCAGAGCTACAGCGCCTCTGATATGACTGACATAACGCTGGCGAATTTAGGGGCCGTCTCTAAAGTTACATACAACATTGGTAACGTTATACACGTTTCAAACTTCAATAGCATTTGAAGAGAATGACAGTCATAACACTGAGTGTAAAGTGATCATCTAGGTGTCAGGTATGATGCACACATTTTGATATTTAATAAAATAAACTGTCAAATCATATGGAAATATGGATATGCATTATTTCACTAGGATACTGTTTGGGCTCACACAAAATATGCTAGATTTAAATGCATCATTGCTGAACACTGATGAGAATATTGCTTGAGAATATATTTACAGAGATAATATTAGAGATTATATTTACACCAAATTATTATTATTTATGCGTTGCTATTGACGACGGCTATTATAAGGAAGGAAATCCCACAGAATCTAACTTAAAAAAGTGCATGGAGCGGTTTGATTTATTTGTTTATTTTCAAATATAAAACTTGTTGAAATATTTTAAGCGTGTGCATCTGTTCTTTTTGAACACTTTCATCTCATTTGAACAAAATCGTGATAATATTGATAACCGTGATAATTTGGGTCACTATAATCGTGATGTGAAATTTCCATACAGTTTCATCCCTTATCAGAAGGCTTTAATTTTTGGGTTAACTGACCATTTAATGCTAATACTTTATTGTACTCACCCTTATGTTGTTTATTAAAGAAAGTATGATTATTTTTTTCTTCCATGGACCAAGTTGGTGAGTATCCAAGCAGCTCTTTTGCATTTCATGAAATACATTCAGTTTTACCTAAAATAAAAAAAGTCATAATGTTCTTTCCCATCCATCTCAGAGAACTGAGGTTACAGTAGTTAGTCAACCAAACTCTCTCTGTCTCTTAAAAATGTATTTATTTTTGTTTAAATATATTTATATTGTGTTTAATTCAGATTTTTAGTGTTGAAAATGAATGGCAACGACATTGCAAACTAATAGTCCACTAACTGTACTAGCTTCCATATACTGGGTTGTTTAATCATAATTTAGTTTTTTAGCAAATTATCAAAAAGCCTTGAAGTACCTGAAGCGTGCCGAGGAGCTCTCAAACCGATGGAGACTCCCAAAACATCAAGAAAAGAGTGCAGAAGCGACCAAGTCGTTTTGAAACGGATACTGAGGATGGTAAATCTAAATACATTGTCATTGGTAATATGCTAAAAATTAAGGAATGCTATTATAATAATTATAACAATTTGATTCTAAACTCCAAAATAGACTCTTGGGACATGGAATGTCACCTCGCTGGCGGGGAAAGAGCCTGAGCTTGTGCGTGAGGTTGAGAGGTTCCGACTAGAGATAGTCGGAATCACCTCCACGCATGGCTTGGGCTCTGGAACCACACTCCTCGAGAGGGGATGGACTCTTTACCACTCTGGAGTTGCCCATGGTGAGAGGCGGCGGGCTGGTGTGGGTTTGCTTATAGCCCCCCAGCTCTGCTGCCATGTGTTGGAGTTTACCCCGGTGAACGAGAGGGTCGTTTCCCTGCGGCTTCGGCTCGGGGATAGGTCTCTCACTGTCGTTTGTGCCTATGGGCCGAACGGCAGTGCGGAGTACCCGGCCTTCTTGGTGTCCCTGGGAGGGGTGCTGGAAAGTGCTCCGACTGGGGACTCCGTCGTTCTACTGGGGGACTTCAACGCCCACGTGGGCAATGACAGTGAAACCTGGAGGGGCGTGATTGGGAGGAACGGCCCCCCTGATCTGAACCCGAGTGGTGTTCAGTTATTGGACTTCTGTGCTAGTTACAGTTTGTCCATAACGAACACCATGTTCAAGCATAAGGGTGTCCATCAGTGCACATGGCACCAGGACACCCTAGGTCGTAGGTCAATGATCGACTTTGTGGTCGTTTCATCTGATCTGCGGCCGTATGTCTTGGACACTCGGGTGAAGAGAGGGGCGGAGCTGTCAACTGATCACCACCTGGTGGTGAGTTGGATCCGATGGCGGGGGAGGAAGCTGGATAGACTCGGAAGACCCAAACGTACTGTGAGGGTCTGCTGGGAACGTTTGGCCGAGTCTCCTGTCAGAGAGATCTTCAACTCCTGCCTCCGGCAGAGCTTCGACCGGATCCCGAGGGAGGCTGGAGATATTGAGTCCGAGTGGACCATGTTCTCCACCTCCATTGTCAAAGCGGCTGCTCGGAGCTGTGGACGCAAGGTCTCCGGTGCCTGTCGAGGCGGCAATCCCCGAACCCGGTGGTGGACACCGGAAGTAAGGGATGCCGTCAAGCTGAAGAAGGAGTCCTATCGGGCCTGGCTGGCTTGTGGGACTCCTGAGGCAGCTGACAGGTACCGACAGGCTAAACGGACTGCAGCCCGGGTGGTTGTGGAGGCAAAAACTCGGGCCTGGGAGGAGTTCGGTGAGGCCATGGAAAAAGACTATCGGCTGGCCTCGAAGAGATTCTGGCAAACCGTCCGGCGCCTCAGGAGGGGGAAGCAGTGCCCTACCAACGCTGTTTACAGTGGCGATGGGCGGCTGTTGACCTCGACTGGGGATGTTGTCGGACGGTGGAAGGAATACTTCGAGGATCTCCTCAATCCCGCCGTCACGTCTTCCATTGAGGAAGCAGAGGCTGGGGGCTCAGAGGAGGACTCGTCCATCACCCGGGCTGAAGTCACCGAGGTGGTCAAGAAACTCCTCGGTGGCAAGGCACCGGGGGTGGATGAGATCCGCCCTGAGTACCTCAAGTCTCTGGATGTTGTGGGGCTGTCTTGGCTGACACGCCTCTGCAGCATCGCGTGGCGGTCGGGGACAGTGCCTCTGGGATGGCAGACCGGGGTGGTGGTCCCTCTTTTTAAGAAGGGGGACCGGAGGGTGTGTTCCAACTATAGGGGGATCACACTTCTCAGCCTCCCCGGGAAAGTCTATGCCAGGGTACTGGAGAGGAGAATCCGGCCGATAGTGGAACCTCGGATTCAGGAGGAACAGTGTGGTTTTCGTCCTGGTCGCGGAACACTGGACCAGCTCTATACCCTCTACAGGGTGCTGGAGGGTTCATGGGAGTTTGCCCAACCAGTCCACATTTGTTTTGTGGATTTGGAGAAGGCATTCGACTGTGTCCCTCGCGGCATCCTGTGGAGGGTGCTGGGGGAGTATGGGGTCCGGGGTCCTTTGCTGAGGGCTGTCCGGTCCCTGTATGACCGAAGCAGGAGTTTGGTCCGCATTGCCGGCAGTAAGTCAGACTTGTTCCCGGTGCATGTTGGACTCCGGCAGGGCTGCCGCCGGTTCTATTCATAATTTTTATGGACAGAATTTCTAGGCGCAGCCAAGGGCCGGAGGGTGTCAGGTTTGGGGACCACACGGTTTCGTCTCCCTAGGGAGAGGGAAGTCTGGGCATCTCGGCTTAGACTGCTGCCCCCGCGACCCGGCCCCGGATAAGCGGAAGAAGATGGATGGATGGATGATTCTAAACTCCAAAATAGACCCTGCAGTGACTATTTTAACGGTTTCGAATAAACACAGGCAAACTGAATAAACTACTTCATTCAGTTGCAGACAATCAGAATAACTTTGGCATGATATAAACGTATCTATATATTTGGTCTTCACTCACAGAATTGGTCACACCAAAGCGTCCTTGTTTCCAATGTATGGTTGGAAACAGACCACAAGCTCCAGTCTTCACGGAGATCAGGCAGTACAAGCCACAAGACAGTAAGGTACCTGCAAGAACAATTAGTTTGAAGCTGTTAAAATCATACCATTGCTATTTATTACCAGGCAGAAATGCTACAATACATTGCCCACCAAGTAAGTGGTAAAAAATGTTTGCAAACTATTACATTTCTATAAACAAATGAGCATTTAAATAAATGTTTTTTTTTTTACTTACAGCATCAGCATTGCCCTGCAAAACACTGTGTCAGGGGACTGAGGACGAAGAGCAAAGTATTACTTTTATGCTATTGAGCGGTTGCATTTACCTGTTATATTGTACCTGGCAGAGCAACCATGAAGTTTTTTTTTTCCAGACTACCTCACACTGAATCGAAAAGTCGATGAAATGCTATGAGAGCTGCGTCAGTTGCGAGAAATCGTTATGCAGCTGCTGCAGCAGCAGAAGAACAGGCCAGCATTGAGCAGATGAAGACAGAAGAAGAGCTGTCTGCATTCTGTCTAAAACTAAACCAAGAAAGGTCATTTAGAAAATCCCTGGTGCTTGTCCTTCCATGTAAGAATCTAAATATCTTAATATAATTTATTCATAAAATGATATTTATATTTACATACAGTAAATATTGAAAATGTTTTTTCCCATGTCTATAGACAGCATTCGGTGTGAGACTGTGTTCTGGCACAGTTGGCCAGTCAGTTGGCAGAATACTGCGGGCAATCGGGACAAATATGCTGTGGTCCAAACACAGCCTGAAAGGAAGAAAGGGGAAAAAGGTGTTTCAGGACCTTCCTGTCATGGGACTGGTAACAAGTACGGAAGTAACTCACAACAGACTTCTAAACTATTAAAAAATAATGCATACAAGAGTAGTAAGGTGGCCACAATGCAATGTGAGTTTTTATTTTTAAATATATATATTTGTTTTTCTTAATAATAATAACAACTGTACTTTATATAGTGTCCTTAAAAGCTTTTCTCAAAGAGCTGTAAAGAAAAACATCAACAATCAGGCAACACCTGGCAGCGTCACTCGTGAGAAGGTATTTATAAGTTCTTAACCTCCTATAGTATAGTTCGGGGAACACGCCTAGAGAATGAATAGCCTACCTTCAGTTAAATATAAAAATTGTGTTATACCTTTAGAGCCTTCATAGCTCACTAAGAGACAATATCGGGAAACACACACCTGGTCATTCTTGGGGCAGCCGATGCACATGCTAGCCTTCCTATCGCCGCCCATGTATATGACAAAAAAAACCAAAGTATTTTAAGTAAAGTGTAAGTTAAATCGCACCGGCGATTAATTTTCCTAAGTTGATTTGTGTTAGGCCCATCTGTAAGATTATGCAGCATATTTTTGTTATAATTTTGTTTTGTGGAATATAGTGTTAGTCAGTTGCACCAAAGTGCCTAGATATTAAAAGTGTGTTATGTCATCACTACTCATTATCACAATGCAATACAAGATTACTTGTCAAATAAATAAATTAACTTCAAATTATTTTACTTCACGTGTAGAGATTGCAGTGATGTGATTTTTTTTTTCATATTTTGTTTTGACAAGAAACAAGATGCAATGTCAAGTTAGCAATGCTAGAGCGTGCGCGGGATCACTTTCCTCTATACCAACGGAAACTAACGTTACTTAAAATAAAAATTCTAAATTATGGTCATACAGATAAGAGTATACATCGTTCCTAATTGTAAAGGCTTTAAATCCAATCTTCTGTAACTCTTCCAACATGCGCTCGCTGCTACACTTACTAACAATGTCGCTGTCAACACACGTGGTGCTGAAAGCCCGCGATTTTGCAACCTGCCCGCGATCATGCAACTGGCTCGATTTGCTGCGAAACAAATAATTTCTCACACTTTATTTGTTTCAAAACACACAAACAAGTACGCTTGTATCAAATGATTATGCTGTTGTAGAGATGAAAGGAGGAAAACATCATGAGGGGTCGTACAAACGGAATATGTAGTGCATTATTATTATTCAGAAATTCAACAGGCCATCGTCAGTTATTCCTTACCTCAACACAACGACTGCGTTCCCATGCAATCATAGCTTAAATTGTAGACACTTTTTAACAATGTGCTCACCTTCAAAATGACTCATGCATCATGTGGCATTGCCATTCTTCTTTTGACCTCTTCTAGGCCTGTACACTTCGTATCTCCAAAGTCAAGCGCCATCTACAGGAGAAATGGCCCACACAGTTTGTATTCTTTCTTTATCTGACACAATTCAGGTCTTGGAGTCGTTACTTTTGAGCTGATGGCCTGAATAGGGAGTGTTAGATAAAGGAGATATATAAACAAACATTTACACTATAAATTAATTTAACATAACAAAAAAATAAGATATTCAGATCTTCTGCAGTAATGTATAATAAAGTTTTTGGAAAGTAGGCCTGTTCAAATACCATGTTTACAATATCTCCTATTTTTAATTGCATGCATATATTTGTCAATGTTATTTTCAGGAGCATGCCTGCAAACATTTAAGGCTGCCAAGATGCCAGAGATAGAGGGAGAGGTGGCAGAGTTTTTAAAGCATGCCCCACATAAGCGTGGAGGACCAAAAAACCACAGCGTAATTATCTGCATACACATGTATAATAACTGGAATGGAGAGAGAGAGAGAGAGAGAGAGAGAGAGAGTGTGTGTGTGTGTGTGTGTGTGTGTGTGTGTGTGTGTGTGTGTGTGTGTGTGTGTGTGTGTGTGTGTGTGTGTGTGTGTGTGTGTGTGTGCGTGTGTGTGTGTGTGAGACTCGTGTCACTACTGAGGCCCCCATAAACCATACAGAATTAGTTTTTTCGAAAATGTAAAAATGCAGAAAGATTTGTCTGATTAAATTGCTTTTGTATTTTATTTTTAAAAAGCAATTTCGTACATTAGATTTTCTTACAATTTCAATTTCTTACATAGCCTAATTTATTTTTAAATGAGACATTAAACAATGTCTTATGTGCTCCTATTTTAAGATTGCTCTGCCCACAGCAGAAGATGATGATGAGGTAATATATTATTTTTCTTACTTTTTGCTGTCCGTGTTTGCTTAAATAATTCATAATTGAGGCTCACTTATCTGTAGCCCAAGCTCTAATTACATTTTTTTTTCATTTTAAGATTTGAATGTCGACCAAGCCTAAATCAGTAATTGAATACGAACTGACTTTTTAGAGTGGTGCAGTATTTAGCTATACATATTTTCAGTCTAAATTTGTATTATTTCAAAATTAAAAACACAAGAATTGTGTAATATGTAATGAGAACATTTGGTTTAATCACCAAAACACAACAGCATGATCTTTCTATACCAGAACAGTCGATAATAATCATGCCTTTTTTTTTTCTTCTTTGACAGACCCAGATTGGACAGGTACAGTTTCATATGTTGTTTCACAAATTAATAGTTTCACTGAGATGATGAACTAGATAACTGTTATTAGACACAACTGATTTAAATGCAACGATATGACTTTCAGTCTCCTCCCCTCTTCTCTGAAAACGAAGAAGACTTGTAGAATGTTAAGCTATGCCATTTTGTATTTGTTTTAATTCAATTTAACTATACTGTGTAATTATTTCAGTTCCTTCATGTGTAATAATCAAATTATTAATCAATGTTGTTTTTTGTTTGTTTGTATTATTTGAATGGTTATTTGGATTAAAGACGTTCTCTTTGTTATTTTGTCTTTGTGAATACTCTTTAAATTGAATACTCCGTGACAGAACCATACTGTTGCATTAACAATCTTAAGAGAATCTTTATTTTAACATATAACATCATATTGTATAACCGAAAAAATGCTTCCCATTTGCTTCCAGCAGTGACCCATGTGATTTTTTTCGTAGTAGCTAAAACCATGCTTAATTTTCGTGCGGGAAATCAATCAATCAATTGATGTTGTAATACGCTAAATGAAGAATTTGCTTATACCCTAATGTTTCTAAGTTTCTTTCCGATGGTTGAACACTCATACCGGTGCAGAGCAGACAGAGCAAAGCGAGTGTTTTCAATTTAAAACATTGAACTGAATGAGTGAAAACGCGGCAGTGGACGCGCACCGTGGATGACATCGCGGCCAGGGGGGACGCATAGATGTCGCCGCATGTTTATAACATTTCTGATTGTTTAAATGATCAGCCCTCAAAATGCGTGGCCCAGGGCAATTGCCTTCCTTACCTGAGTTAGCGTAATAGCCCAATGGATATCAACTACACTTCACAATGGAATCACGAAAGACCGATGTAGAACACATGCAGTGGGGCATCTAAGGTCCAGGTAGGTCAGTGTATATTTGGGCCATTTGATTTTCCTTATATAAACGGGTATTAAAAAACAGAAAACGGCTCCTTTTTCGTTTTTTCATTTTTTTAAACAAAACGAAAAACAAGAATTCAGCTTGATTTTTCGTTTTTCATTCAGAGGAGGAAAATTAATAAACGGCTTGAATATTCGATTTCTAGACGTGGGCGGGAATTATATGCCCCTTTCTGCTGATTGGTCAACCGAAGATCAAACTGTTCCGTCATCAGTCCTTCCTCAGTTTCGCACAGCAGAATAATAGTCCTGCGCTCCTACAGCTGTACGGATTGTTAACGCGTTTATTGCAGCTACATTTAATATTTTATTCATCAAACAACCAGACTAACAAATGGCTCGGCACAACCTGTACCGGGGCAGAGCCTATACAGGGCTTTCTTCTGTGTAGATAGAAATTCACATAGTCCTACACTTCGCATCAGCTGGGCATGGCAGGCTAGGTCTATATGACGGCTGTCCACTCCGGTTGCCCAGTGTTAAAAAAATAATAATTAAGATATAAATTAATATACTTAGTTGTAAATTAAATATTTTAAACACTAATACAAAAAGGAAAAAAATAATGCATTGACGTGGGTATGTTGGGCCTATAACGTTCACACAAGAACTGTCATTCTGACTGACAACCAGAGAACAACAGTTCACACAGTTCCTATAGGCTAAATTGCGATGAGCTAAACAAACTAAAGCAGATAAACACGCCAACAGTCAAGCGCAGACCAGTAGGCCTATTGAAGTTTTCAGAAAATACACAGCTGTTATAGCTACCTTTTGTTTTTGAGTTTATCTTGTTAATAGTGAGTGTTAATTGATGTCAAGCAAAACAGTGTGTTATTTTCTCTGCGAAAGTAAACTTCCAAAGCACATCATGTGCGTTCTCTCCGCGCTGTCCTGTGCGCAGCTTTCACACCGATTGTGAGAGTTGGCCATCCAAACAAAAAAGGCCAAAGAAGTGTATGGGAGATGCGAGGTAGCCTACATTCATTTATGAAACAAACACTTACAATAGCCTAGCCTAGCCTATGTCTCTTTTACCTGCATATAGCCATAAGTGGATTTTAAATTTAGAAGGACCACATAGCTTAATTATGTGGGATAGCTAACAGTGATTCAGCCCAAAATTAATGTGGGTGGGGCAATGAACACAATATTTTTTTGTGTGTGTGTCTGTGTGCAAATGGCCTCCATCCTATGATTTTTGTATTAATAGCCTTCAACTTTTATAATCGACTGTCGCTATTTGCCAGAAAATAAGTCGCACCTGAGTGTCACACCTGGTCATGTTGAGAGAGACGCGTACGTTGCATCATTGTTAAAACTGCACTTTATTATTAGCCTACATTCAGAATTAGTATAAAATAGGCTACCGGTGAATAGGCTAAAATAGCTACAACAACACCACAGGCTATGCGCATTCTACTTGCCAAACAGACCAATTGTAACCATTGACCATTGTACAAAAGAAATAAAGCAGAATATTTTTTAAATGTTTGGCTGTCTGTGTTTTATTTTGATAATAATGTGAGGCGCCGGCACCAAATTAGATTTTTTCTAATTTGGAAATAACTTAGCCTAATACTGTCATCATCATAGGCTACAGATGAGTAGGACATCATAATCATCATCGAAACAGTAAAATGTATAATTTTATTTGGGCACATTTAAAATGACTACAAAGTCATGCATTTGAAAAACAAATAAAACAGGATGTGCTGCGTGCACTTCGGTCTCCTTGAACATCTGGCTCACACCACAAACATGAAACAAAATAGCCTAAAGCGAACGAGTCTACTTTTAAAAGTCAACAGTTAGATTATTTGAGGTTAAATGCATTATTGTGTTGTCTCGAGCCATTCGTTAGTCTGGTGGTTTAATGAGAAAGAGATGAAATGCAAGTTGCAATAAACTCGTCAAGAATACGCATTTACTCGCATTTGCCCATCAATTTTTTTCAAGCGGATGCAAATTTGTAAAATAATCCTATGCAACTCGTGTAATAGGCTAAATTCCAAGCGTTCTGAAGGTAGGCTACAGCTTCTATAGGGTTTGTTGGTGAGAAACAAACCAAAATGGCAAGTGAAAATCTTGTGTTGCAGTCCTGTGTGCGTGTGCAGCAGCTCTCTCCACGCACAAGCGCATTCTTTGAGATATCAATTATAATAAATGTTAATACATTTTTTTTAACATATCTGTTGTTCTCTGGTTGTCAATTAGTCAGAATGGCAGTTCTTGCGTGAATGTTATAGGCCATAGTCTACGTCAATGCATTATTCTTTCCTTTTTGTATTAGTGTTATCTTTTAATCTTTTATTGAGATTATTGAAAAAAAAAAAAAAAAAAAAACATTTATAGAAACAAGTAGGTTCTTGCAAGGGGTAGTTACAAGGAGCTATATTGTACATAGCTCATTTAAGAAATCAGCAACTCTGATTGCTTTTTCATTTGAAAGTGTATGAAGTGAAGTAGCAAACACTTTAAGTTCGTTAGTAAAATGAGGGAAAGAGGGCGGGATTTAAAAAAAAAAATAGTTTGATCTTCAGCTGGCCAATCAGCAGAATGGGGCATATAATTCCCGCCCACGTGTAGAAATCGAATATTCAAACTATTTATTCATTTTTCTACCTCTGAACTAAACTATTTAAATCAAGCTGAAATCTCGTTTTTGCGTTTTTCTGAAAAAATTAAAAACAGGCTGTTTTCTCATTTTTCTACTTCCAATATTAAATCAAAAACCGACTGAACCAATGATACACGGATTGTCAGGCAAAAACAGTTGAAAAGGAAAAGACACATGGTAATTGCAAAAGGAATTAAGAATTAAGTGTGAAACCATTAGGAACTCTTTAGTCTCCAGCGCCACCATTTTCCAGAACTGAACCTACCTGGAGTCTCCAGAAGTGCAAGGTGTCAGGATCAAGTTTCAGAGACTTTGCTATGATAAAGAATCCTGAAAATTGGCCCACACTTAATAAGAATCACATGCTAAAGTGTTGTAAAATACATGAAGACTTATTTTTTAATAGGCTTTTTGAATGGTTTCTTTATTGAAGTGACTTTTGAATGACCAGCTGCAAATTATCTTCTATATTCTCTTGAATAATTTACCTTCCAGAATCTGGCAGTAAGTTTGTTCAGTTCATTTTAAGTCCATCTCCTACCATGAGAGGCCTGTCTTGCTTATTTTTACTAACAGCTCACACCATGACCCCCTCACAGCCAGTCTGTTGAACTGCTAGAGTCACTCTTAGCCTATCTGATGTTAAACCTATTCAAAATCACTTTCAGGTCTCGGAGTGTCTTCTAATGAGCTGATGATCTGCACCAGCTATGTTTGATTAGGGACACATTCAAAACGTATAGTGCTGTGGGGGGCTCCTGAATGTGCCTGGGAACACATTTAATGTTGTTCCCAAAAAATGTTAGCAGCAGTATGAACAGATGGCTTATCTGTGGACTTTTAAGGTAATCTGCGAAACTTCATAGATATTTTATTCTATTAATTATCAACATTTTAATGTGATTAAGAAAAATGAAAAACTTTTAGATATCTGCAAATGCAAAGGACATCAGTTAAGTTCATCTTTGCACACGGGTTATCTTGAATAAAACTGCAAAAAAAAATTTTTTCTGCATTCTTTTACAGTGAACGTTTACACCGTGTGGCTACAATGCTTGCAAGGGTATCAGAATTGTTAAATGACCAACATCCAACTCCTCCTCCTCCCTCCACATCAAATGTCCTCCCTCCTAATTCTGCTCCTGACCAGATGCTCTTGAGCCCACACACACAAGCCAGCAACACCGTGTGTGCTGCATCTGCATATTCTTCAACCACTCCAGTCATGTATCCACCCATTACACACACTCTTTCCCATCCCCCCATGCTTGCTCCTTCTCTGTCCTCAGTTTCCCATGTTGCCTTTGTACCAGCTTCTCAAACATCTACATCAAGTACACTTCCGAGGCTATTTCAAAGCCCATACCCTAGAAGCAGAGCCAGAAGAAGCTGTATTTTTAACAGGCCAGTGTGTGGTCCATGGGAACACGTTTTCTTCTGTTGTGCACTGATGTGTACAGATGCTTTTCCAACATCTGAGGAGACCCTGATCCTCCAAAGAAGTGGACTGGGCAGGAAAATGATAAAATTCCCGAATAATGGTTCTGCAGCAGATGTAAAAGAGAAAATTGAGGAAGCTTTTTCAGCCCTCCGTGGTGTTGGTGGGTTCAAAATAATGAGGTGTTGCAGAAACAGGAAATTGATAGACTTGCCTGTCCCAGCAGGAGGCTATACAGTCTCATATTTAAAACAAGAAAGTGGACTCAACAAGGCTGTTGCCTACGTTGTACCGCTTCAAAATGAACTCATCTTGTTGGCCGAGGAGGACCACAATCAGAGAGTAAGACATTAACCAATAATAACATAATAAAATAACTGTCTCTTGTGCTTTTGTTATTGATAAGTAAAGTAACATAAAAGCAGTAGACCCTTTGGTCCAATTTCAGGGAAAGGGGCCATTAATCACTGGGAGGCTAAGTATTTGTACAGAATTAGCAACATTGTGAAAAGTGTTATTGATTTTTATGCTGTCATAGGGATTTTATGGGATAAGTTACTTTGCACTACTAACAGACATGTGTAGCTGTGAACCAAACATTAACAAGTGCATTACTTTTTGTAGGATGAGGGCCTTGAAAAAGAGCAATGCAAGAGGTGTGGACAGGAGGTCCCCATTCACCTCCTGGTCCAACATTTGTCACAACATGAAAGGTCAGTCCCTAATCACTATATACTGTCAAAATGCTGTTTTAAAAAAGCTGAAATTTCTACCATGTACATCAGAGATAGGCAACATAGGTCCCAGAGTCCAACCTTGATAAAAAAAGTTAACTTGCCTGTTGCCTTATTAGTCCAGAACACATTGATTACTTTGTTTGGATGTGTTTGATTTTGGACTGAAACTCTGTAAGATAGTGTCACTTGACGACTGTCACTTTCTATTCCTGCCATACATTTCATTCACCCAGTACCAAGAAAGTAACTTAAAGACACCAATCTATTGTTATCAAAAGACATAACAGACATAGCTATTTCTGGAATGTACTCAGTACAACACAAATGCTTCAGTGTACAAACACAGAGAGACCCATGTTGATAGCAATTATTTGGAGTTACATTAATGCAGTTACATTAATAATGTGGTGCTTATCCTGTCACAAGAGAAAATAAATATTTTAGGAATCTGTTGACAACTTGTGTAATAGTAAAAGTTGTTTTCTCATTTATTTTGCTAAAACAACTAAATAGTCTTTATGATTTTTTGTGTTTTCATACACTAATTTGAGCCGGCATTTTAAAATGTTCTCAGAAGTCGCATACTTGTGGATTAACCGTAACAGTGAAAACTGTCTATGTCTATGGTGTATTATGGTGTAAAAAAAAAAAATTATATAGGAAGTGCAGTTCATGTGTGAAAAACATGCTGTAGCTGTTGCTGTGTAAAACGATACTCGTTTACTTAACGTAACCTTGGTTCTCTCTAGAAGAGGGAACGAGTATTGCGTAAGTTCCTTACGCTACGGGAAAGTATTCTTTCTTTGAGATTTCTGAAAAACCCAAAATTATCCTTAATTTTGTAACATTGTCAACGCAGTGCGGCAGCCTGGCAGACCATAGCAGGCTATTCCAGCGTGCTATTGGCTGCTCTGCTGGCAACTGCAGCAGCCTATCGGTGAGCCCGCGTGACGTGGCGACCAATGAGGGCGCTTCGCGCCCACCTGGCTTCATTTGCCTACAGGTGGGGCGTGGCCACGTGTATATAAGCAGGGCTCATGGGCTGCATATTCGGTTTTCGTAGTTCTGAAGCGTAAAAACCCGCGGGGCGCACGGCAAGGAACGCAATACTCGTTCCCTCTTCTAGAGAGAACCGAGGTTACGTTAAGTAACCGAGTATCGTTCTCTTACGAGAGGTTCTCTCGTATTGCGTAAGTTCCTTACGCTACGGGAACATATTGTCAACGCCGTGTGCGCCTCGCATACAGCCCATGTATCCCAGGGAACCGGGGAAAAACACAGCTAGGGCAAGGTGGCCCCCAAGGAAAACGGGCCACCACGTATACAGACACTTCATTGAACTGACAGGTGGTTACAACACCCTGTCCCATGAATGAGGGAACGGCACCTGCTGGTCTCCTTCAAATTCGCCACACCTTGTCTCATGAATGAGGGAACGGCAACGCCGGTCTCCTTCAAATTCACAATACCTTGTCTTATGAATGAGGGAACGGCACCGCCGGTCACCTTCAAACTCACAACAGCTTGTCTCATGAATGAGGGAACGGCACCGCCGGTCTCCTTCAAATTCACATAAGCAGAATACCGAACTTACTACCAGTATGTGAGCTATGTCTGCACAGAATCACTGGACAGAGCTAACAGCCCCATTAAACTGATAACACTTTTGCCTGTAAGGCAGGAACTTCCAGATTGTAAAATCTCACAAATGTAGACGGGGAGGCCCAGCCTGCCGCCATACAGATATCGTGGATGGAAATCCCTCTGGCCCAGGCCCACGAAGAGGCCATGCCTCTAGTGGAGTGGGCTCTCACACCTAGCAGGCACTGCAGGTGCTTGGAAGCGTAAGCTGCTGCAATCGCGTCCACTATCCACCTGGACAGGCTCTATTTCGAGGCGGCGAGACCTTTAGTGCGCCCACCAAACGAAACGAATAGCTGCTCAGAACGCCTGAAGGCGGCGGAGCGTGTGACATAAACCCTCAATGCCCTGACAGGGCAGAGGGCATTGCCACCATCCCCCTCGTCGGATGCTGGCAGAGCCGAGTGGGAGATAATCTGCGCCCTGAAGGGAGT
The DNA here is from genome assembly GCA_033150135.1 of Gobio occitaniae. NCBI lineage: Eukaryota > Metazoa > Chordata > Actinopteri > Cypriniformes > Gobionidae > Gobio > Gobio occitaniae. The sequence goes on from JARQWZ010001802.1 coordinate 102,188, forward strand.
GCCGATCGCTTTGGGGACATAACCATGCCTCGGCCTGAGAATGACCTTGGAGTCATTCGGACCGAACTCCATACACGTCAAATCAAATCAAATCACTTTATTGTCACTCTACCATATGCACAGTGCAACAGCAGGTGAAATTCTTAGGTGCAGTTCCGAGCAACATAGCAGTCACGACATGACATGTACAACATTTAAGCAACAACAGATTACACATCTGATGCGCACACAATTACTCACAGCACAGTATACACTACAATAAACAATAAATAATTTACACAATGTGAGTGTAATTCTCACAGCTTTAAACAATATACACATACTTACACTATACATATACTTTAAACAATATACACTAAACATACATTAAACAATAACAGTATACATTAAGCTATAGTAATAATATACAATGTACAGTATACTATATGTTCACAAATAGAAATCCGATGTACAATAGATGCTATATGATAAATAAATGTGTATATAATGTGTGTGTATCTACAGTGGGTTGTGCTGAGTGATATTCTGCCCAGTGTGTGTTATGATCCTGATGGATCAGGAGTTGAGGAGTCTAATTGCTTGTGGAAAGAAGCTGTTCTGGAGTCGGCTGGTGCGTGTTCTGATGCTGCGGTACCGTCTGCCTGATGGCAGCAGTGAGAGCAGCCCATGGCTCGGGTGGCTAGAGTCTCTGATGATCCTCTGAGCTCTCTTCACACATCGCCTGGCATAAATGTCCTGGAGGGAGGGAAGCTCACCTCCGATGATGCAGCTGGCCGTGCGCACTACCCCTTGCAGGGCTTTGCGGCTGCGGGCGATACTGTTGCTGTACCAGGTGGTGATGCAGCCAGTCAGCAGGCTCTCTATGGTGCTGGTGTAGAAGCGTGTGAGGATGTGGCGGCTCATTCCAAACCTCCTCAGCCGTCGCAGGAAGAAAAGGCGCTGATGAGCCTTCTTCACAATGGCCTCGGTGTGGATGGACCATGACAGTTCCTCTGTGATGTGGACACCGATGAACTTGAAGCTGCTGACTCTCTCCACCGGTGCTCCATTGATGGTGATGGGGCGGTGTTCTCTCTCATTCCTCCTGAAGTCGACCACCAGCTCCTTGGTCTTACTGACGTTGAGGGAGAGGTTGTGCTCCTGACACCACCGTGTCAGAGTGTGCACCTCCTCTCTGTAGGCCGTTTCATCATTGTCAGTGATGAGACCTACCACCGTCTTATCGTCAGCAAACTTGATGATGGTGTTGGAGCTGTGGGTTGCCACACAGTCATGTGTGTACAAGGAGTACAGGAGTGGGCTGAGAACACAGCCCTGAGGGGCTCCAGTGTTGAGAGTCAGTGATGAGGAGATGTTACTGCCCATTCTGACCACCTGGCGTCTGTTTGACAGGAAGTCCAGGATCCAGCTGCATAACAAGCTGTTTAAGCCGAGAGCCCGGAGTTTCCCGTCAAGTATGGAGGGCACAATGGTGTTGAATGCTGAGCTGTAGTCTACAAACAGCATTCTCACATATGTGTTCCTCTTTTCCAGGTGGGAGAGAGCAGTGTGTATGGTGGATGAAATGGCATCATCAGTGGAGCGGTTTTTGCGGTATGCAAACTGCAGTGGGTCCAGTGAGGGGGGGGGGAACAGAGCAGATGTGGTTTCTGACTAGTCTCTCAAAGCATTTGCTGATGATGGGGGTCAGAGCAACAGGACGCCAGTCGTTTAAGCAGATGGTTTTTGATTGCTTCGGTACAGGCACAATGGTGGACGTTTTGAAGCATGTGGGGACCACAGACAGGGAGAGGGACAGGTTAAAGATGTCCGTGAAAACTCCAGCCAGTTGGTGCGCGCACGCTCTGATGACGCGGCCCGGAATGCCGTCTGGACCCGCGGCTTTACGGACGTTCACCCGCCGGAAGGATCGGGTTACATCCGCTACGGTTACAGATAGTGAACTAACCTCTGTATCTTCAGCCACGAGCTCTCTCTCCGCGAGGGCGGTGTCAGTTCCCTCAAAGTGAGCATAGAAGGTGTTCAGCTCGTCCGGGAGAGAGGCAGCGGTGTTCACGGTGGAGTTTGAGTTCCCTTTATAGTCCGTGATGATGTTAATTCCCCTCCACATGCTTCTGGAGTCGGTGGTGTTGAACTGTCCTTCAATCTTGTCCCTGTACTGGCGTTTTGCTGCTCTGATGGTTTTCCGGAGGGCATAACTTGCTTGTTTATGCTCCTCCGCATTACCGGAGTTAAAAGTGGAGGTCCGCGCATTGAGTGCCGCGCGAACATCCCCATTTAGCCACGGCTTCTGGTTAGGGTACAGCCGTATTGTTCTGGTCGGAACAACTTCTACGCACTTCCTGATGAAACACGTTACGCTATCAGCGTAGACCTCGATGTCGTCATCAGAGGCCGACCGGAACATCTCCCAGTCCGCGTGATCAAAACAGTCCTGTAGCATAGAGTCCGATTGGTCCGACCAGCACTGGATGGTTCTGAGGGCGGGTGCTTCCTGTTTCAGTCTCTGCCTATAAGCGGGCAGAAGAAGAACGGAAGAGTGATCCGATTTGCCAAATGGTGGGCGCGGGAGGGATTTGTAACCATCCCGGAAGGGAGAGTAACAGTGGTCTAAAACACGGTTCCCTCGCGTGTTGAAGTTAACATGTTGGTGGTATTTAGGTGCAATGCGTTTGAAGTTGGCTTTGTTAAAGTCCCCAGTCACAATAAACGCAGCCTCAGGATGCGCGGTTTCCTGCTCACTCACTGTCCTGTACAGTTCCTTTAGTGGAAAAGTCATGGAAATGTAATGGTAAAAATGTGTATGAACCCTGTATAATCCAGTCCGATGCAAAAAGTTGATTTTGTTTGTCATATTCCTTATTGATTAAGGATTCCTTAATTGATCCATATTCCTAATGATTTCTTTATGACGTCACATCACCACACCAAGAGAAATGTCTGTCTACTATTTTTACCGGATTATCCCTATATTAAAATGAAAACAAATGTGATAAAAACATATGTTTAAGTGTATGAGTTTTTTCACATTGTAAAACGTATTTGTTTTTATCAAGTTACCATATGTCCTTACAATGTTACAGAAATGTAAATTACCATTGTGCTATTAAATATATTTCAGTGATACATTAAACTCTGAAATTTGTCTGAGATTTTTTTCTACGTGAATTTTTATGCACTTCTGTGCTTTTAGACTCAGCAGTAAACGGGACTTTTATTTTGGTATCTACGGGTGACGTCATAAGGCCGCGCCGCACTGCTGTATTCATCTGTTGTGATTCTGCTGAAGAAAGGTTTGTGTTTTAAAGGAGTGGTAAAACACATTCTTTTGAAGGCTTGACTGTGTTTGTGGGGTGCACTGTAACATGTGTTCATGCTTCGTTTTAAAAAAATTGCCTTATTTTTCATATATTTGACCTTTATTCTACACTGCTCTGTCCCTCCTTGTAAAACGGTCTGATGCTTTCCGGGTTGTATGAAGCCAGTCCCTCAAAAATACGCGATGGGCTCTGATTGGTTAGCTGGCCCAGTGTGTTGTGATTCGCTAAACGCCTAGTGCACGTGTGCTGTGCTTTGGTCAGTGTTAGAAACAACGTCGTCAATAAAACCATATGAGCCGAATCAGACCCAGAACATTTTAGTGAAGATGATCGAGCAGAACCTGTTCAGTCCTCAAGAGTAAAGACTGCGGATCTATAGTGATCGCTACTGAATGGCACTGTTACTTTTTTATTTTTAGAACGATTATAGCCAAATATCTGTCGCAAGAACTAACCCAAAACAAACACTAAGCACTGGCTTTAACTAGTAAGTTAGCCAAATCACACACAGAACCATGTTTAGCAAGCCTGTAGATAAACAACACATAAAAGCTCTAATCAAAGAATCATTTACAGTAATGCCAAGTTCGCTGTTGAGATTTTAACGTTAGTGTTTGTAATGTTAGGTGTTCGTTGGATAACGTTAAGTATGAATAAGCATTTAACAGACTGGTTTGCAGAACAGCGTTGTCATCTGTTTACTTCCTTGCTACAACCTATTACAGGAAAACACATCGATGAAAAATAAATCAGACTTACAGGTTGTGGCCCGTGAACAGCTTCTGTTTGTAAATCCAGCTTTCAGGACAGACGTTGTGCATATCCTGTATTGAACTCGCGAAGTTTGTGGAAGTTTGTGTTGTCCTCCGTGAAATGTGCAGCGCGCGCGTCGTGCATCCACGCACCGGCAGTGTTTTTTTCACGCAGCTGACGTTGTGCAAATCTGGCATTGAAATCGCGAAGACGGTGGATGTTTTCCTCTGTTAGATGTGCTGCAGGGAGCCATGTGCGCGCCTGATTCCCCGCTGACTCAAACACACGTGCATATAACATGCTGTATGTTAAACGCTCTGCAACGCACCCCCGTCCCAAGGAAGGCTGAACAGAGCAAGTACCCCAGACCTGCAATCCGGATGAAAATAACAGCGTTTCCTTGGCATCGCGGCAACAACACTCCAGCCTAACTATACCACAACAGCGCCGCGATACAAAATGGCCTCACCCCCCCCTTATTTAATATTCTCGGAGGAGGGGTTTATGTAAATATTGAGCCTGTTGATGTCACAAAACCCTGGAGGAATGTCTGTAGTCGCCTACTGGCCGTTTGCTGTAGTTCTTAGAAACTGATTTCTTTAAAAGCAAATATCTCCCTTTGCTTTAAACTTTGAACGTTGTAACTTTGCAGATGTTGTTTATGCTCAAGCAGCAACATTACACGTTAGCTAAAGTTAGAATAGAGAAATCGTGGTTTACCACCCCTTTAAGCTTTTAAAGTGTTTAAAGCAAAACAGAATGAGTGATATATTATTAAATAACATTGTTTTATCTACTTTTATCAGCGCTGTGTGAGTAAAGTAACAGAATAAACTCATGAGTAACAGAAGAAGCGGCTCATTTCTCTCTTTATCATGAATCAGTTCAAACATGAGTTCAGTCTCTGGAGAGAGAACCGGAGCTTTAGACTCTCAGAGTCAATTGAACCGATTGATTCACAACAAACGATTCAGTGACTCGAAGCGCTCCATTTCTATCTCGAATTCATTATGAAATCTGCTATAAAGAACATAAAGTCATTATTTGAATCAAGACGGGAGAACAAGTGAAATAAATCCTTAAATAGCTACAAATCATTAAATAGCTACAATGCTGAGTATATTAAGGATTTGTATAATTTGCAGTCTTTTATTAATTTGTTGTGTTAGTTTTGAGTATGTTTGTCTCATCAGGGGTCCGTTCTTCATACCTCGCTTCTGAAATTATTGGACAGATCCCAGATCTTCAAATCTTAGAACTATTTAAATGTGCAGTTTTCCCCCCAGTCATTTATTAATGGTTTCTAGTATTTGTACAGGCTTTACATTTTTATTTTAATGTTGTAATTAGCAATTCATTTAATTTGACCTTTGAAGCAGATTTGTTACGTGACAGCATTAATATACTAAAGCATATATCTATCTAATAAAGTTTCTTAAGGATCAAGATCAAGTTCTCTGCATCTCATGCGCTGCATCAAGCCATCCCATAATCATTATTGTCCCTGGTTCAGTAAGGAGCTCTAGTAATAACCGAGTTAGCGATGTATGAAGAGCAGACCCCAGGTCAATTAGTTCCATTAACTGGACGACTGAACTAGAGCTCATTAAGACACTCAGAGATTTATTTTTTTTCTTTTCTGTTAATTATTCTCATCTTAAACAGGACAGAGTTTTCAAACACACAGAAAAACTCCCGGTGAAGCGACTGAGATCCACGTCTACATAAAGATGGAGTTTATTAAAGAGGAGAGTGAAGACATAAAGATTGAAGAAACATTGAGAGTGAAACATGAAGAAACTGAGGAACACACAGAGAAAGAGGAGAGAGAAGACGTGAAGATTGAAGAAACATTGAGAGTGAAACATGAAGAAACTGAGGAACACACAGAGAAAGAGGAGAGAGAAGACATGAAGATTGAAGAAACATTGAGAGTGAAAGATGAAGAAACTGAGGAACAAACAGAGAAAGAGGAGAGTGAAGACGTGAAGATTGAAGAAACATTGAGAGTGAAACATGAAGAAACTGAGGAACAAACAGAGAAAGAGGAGAGAGAAGACGTGAAGATTGAAGAAACATTGAGAGTGAAACATGAAGAAACTGAGGAACACACAGAGAAAGAGGAGAGAGAAGACGTGAAGATTGAGGAAACATTGAGAGTGAAACATGAAGAAACTGAGGAACAAACAGAGAAAGAGGAGAGAGAAGACGTGAAGATTGAAGAAACATTGAGAGTGAAACATGAAGAAACTGAGGAACACACAGAGAAAGAGGAGAGAGAAGACGTGAAGATTGAGGAAACATTGAGAGTGAAACGTGAAGAAACTGAGGAACACACAGAGAAAGAGGAGAGTGAAGACGTGAAGATTGAAGAAACATTGAGAGTGAAACATGAAGAAACTGAGGAACACACAGAGAAAGAGGAGAGTGAAGACGTGAAGATTGAAGAAACATTGAGAGAAACATGAAGAAACTGAGGAACAAACAGAGAAAGAGGAGAGAGAAGACATGAAGATTGAAGAAACATTGAGAGTGAAAGATGAAGAAACTGAGGAACAAACAGAGAAAGAGGAGAGAGAAGACGTGAAGATTGAAGAAACATTGAGAGTGAAACATGAAGAAACTGAAGAACAAACAGGTTGGTTTCATTTTCAAAGCTGAACTCAATCAGTTGATCCTTATTAAAATGTCCATCTCTAGAGAAATGAATGATATTTTTGAAGTGTCTTGATTTAAAGGGATAGTTCACCCAAAAATGAAAATTCTGTCATCATTTACTTCTCCTCAAGTTGTTCCAAACCTGTATGAGTTTCTTTGTTCTGCTGAACACAAAAGAAGTTATTTTGAAGAACGTTTGTAACAAAGCAGAGAGAGCAACCATTGACTACCATAGTATTTTTTCCCCTACTATGGTAGTCAATTGTTGCTCTCTCTGCTTGGTTACAAACATTCTTCAAAATATCTTCTTTTGTGTTCAGCAGAACAAAGAAACTCATACAGGTTTGGAACAACTTGAGGGGGAGTAAATGATGACAGATATTTCATTTTTGGGTGAACTATCCCTTTAAAGCAGTTTTATTTGACATGGAGTGGGTCGCCTCATGTGGACAGACATGTTGAGATCACATGACTTGACAAACACTAATGCTGCTTCAAACTGAGAAGATCCAATATTATGAGACGATATTAACCCCAATATCTACTTTCTACTAAGTTTACATTAACAATCCTCACACCATCTAGTGGATGAGAAACGTTGAAGAAATGGCCAAACCTTCCATGGTAGCTTGTGCACGTCTCTTGGTGACTATTTTGTACTTTTCTGTTCATTGTGAGCGAGTTATTGGATTTGAATAATTAGGTCAGGTGTGATGGATCATGCTGATATAAATTGTCCCTTGTGGTTAACTTGTTGTTTGCCTGACGAAGACCTTCAGGTTGAAATGTTGCTTATTTTATCAAATGTAATTTTAGGAGTAAGAGTGGCAGTGTGTCCTCTTTTATTCTTTATTGAAGTGCTTTATCTGATCGTGCACCTGCCTAAACAGGGTATCCGCGGGGCATTTAAAAGCATTACAAATCATTAAATGGATTCTGCGAAAATTAAGGCCTTAAATGGCATTAAAAATGTTTTGATAAGTTTTTGAAAGCTGTGATATAGTTCATTTTAGGCAAACATTTAAAACAAAACAAATTTTTTATCTTTTCAGAAAACTGAAACTTTCTAAGTGTGAACTTCAAGAGTTATTACTAGGAGTGTAACGATTCATCTACTACATCGATGTATCGATTTATTTTCCTACGATCTAACTACATCGATCTGTGCTCGGCAAGTTGGCCTTCCGGACGACATATATCGATCTAACATCGTTTTAAAAGGTAATCAATCGATTGTATCGATTGTATCGATCATAGGAAATAACGCATTGGATTTAAGCACGTCAGACTTTAAATGGATGTTTTTTCTTAGCACTTTTAATGATAAAGGCGTTAAACGTTACTCGATTCAGTCTGCCTATCTGTGACATCATCGCAACGCATGCACCAGCAGCAGCGCTAAGAAAACAAAACATAGCATGGCGGATGGCCGAGGAGAAGCCAACCAGCGAGAAATTATCAAGCCACCAGGAGAAACAGCTACCTGTACTTTCAACCCTTGCTAAATGTTACCTGTGCATTCCTGGGACCAGTGCACCAGCAGAGCGAGTTTTTGTACTGCTGGCGACATAGTGAACGCACAGAGAAGTGTTCTGCAGCCAGATCATGTTGATCATGTTGATATTTTTGAAAAAGAAATATGTAGAGTCATTGAAGAGTAGTTGGTTACATTTTATCTTTTGTTAAATATTGTTTGTTTATTAAACTGAGAGTAATAGCAGGTTTCGCCAGTTTATTCAATCTGAAGAAATGTTGGTTGCACTTTATTTTTGATATTAATATTGTATTTGTATTATTTTAATGTTGAAAAACAACAGCACAAGTAACAGCCCAGTCAACAATTTGATCTCACAATGATGTCACTATGAGCTCACAATATTCTCATGGTGCGGTCATAATGTGAGTGTCACAGTGAACTAAAAGTGTAACCACACAGAGCTCTCACTGTGTGCTCATACTTTGTTCACAACATGAGGTCACTGCACAATCACAGTGCACTCATACTGTGGTGGAAATATGAGGTCACATCACACTCACTGTGTGCTCATACTGTGGTCACTGTGTGCTCATACTGTGATCACTGTGTGCTCATACTGTGGTCACTGTGTGCTCATACTGTGGTCACTGTGTGCTCATACTGGGGTCACTGTGTGCTCATACTGTGCTCACTGTGTGCTCATACTGTGGTCACTGTGTGCTCATACTGTGATCACTGTGTGCTCATACTGTGGTCACTGTGTGCTCATACTGTGGTCACTGTGTGCTCATATGGTCACTGTGTGCTCATACTGTGGTCACTGTGTGCTCATACTGTGCTCACTGTGTGCTCATACTGTGGTCACTGTGTGCTCATATGGTCACTGTGTGCTCATACTGTGATCACTGTGTGCTCATACTGTGGTCACTGTGTGCTCATACTGTGCTCACTGTGTGCTCATACTGTGCTCACTGTGTGCTCACTGTGCTCACTGTGTGCTCATACTGTGCTCACTGTGTGCTCATACTGTGGTCACTGTGTGCTCATATGGTCACTGTGTGCTCATACTGTGTTCACTGTGTGCTCATATGGTCACTGTGTGCTCATACTGTGGTCACTGTGTGCTCATACTGTGCTCACTGTGTGCTCATACTGTGGTCACTGTGTGCTCATACTGTGCTCACTGTGTGCTCATACTGTGGTCACTGTGTGCTCATACTGTGCTCACTGTGTGCTCACTGTGTGCTCATACTGTGCTCACTGTGTGCTCAAACTGTGCTCACTGTGTGCTCATACTGTGGTCACTGTGTGCTCATATGGTCACTGTGTGCTCATACTGTGGTCACTGTGTGCTCATACTGTGCTCACTGTGTGCTCATACTGTGGTCACTGTGTGCTCATACTGTGGTCACTGTGTGCTCATACTGTGCTCACTGTGTGCTCATACTGTGGTCACTGTGTGCTCATATGGTCACTGTGTGCTCATACTGTGGTCACTGTGTGCTCATACTGTGCTCACTGTGTGCTCATACTGTGCTCACTGTGTGCTCATACTGTGCTCACTGTGTGCTCACTGTGCTCACTGTGTGCTCATACTGTGCTCACTGTGTGCTCATACTGTGGTCACTGTGTGCTCATATGGTCACTGTGTGCTCATACTGTGTTCACTGTGTGCTCATATGGTCACTGTGTGCTCATACTGTGGTCACTGTGTGCTCATACTGTGCTCACTGTGTGCTCATACTGTGGTCACTGTGTGCTCATACTGTGCTCACTGTGTGCTCATACTGTGGTCACTGTGTGCTCATACTGTGCTCACTGTGTGCTCACTGTGTGCTCATACTGTGCTCACTGTGTGCTCATACTGTGCTCACTGTGTGCTCATACTGTGGTCACTGTGTGCTCATATGGTCACTGTGTGCTCATACTGTGGTCACTGTGTGCTCATACTGTGCTCACTGTGTGCTCATACTGTGGTCACTGTGTGCTCATACTGTGGTCACTGTGTGCTCATACTGTGCTCACTGTGTGCTCATACTGTGGTCACTGTGTGCTCATATGGTCACTGTGTGCTCATACTGTGGTCACTGTGTGCTCATACTGTGGTCACTGTGTGCTCATACTGTGTTCACTGTGTGCTCATACTGTGGTCACTGTGTGCTCATACTGTGCTCACTGTGTGCTCATACTGTGGTCACTGTGTGCTCATACTGTGGTCACTGTGTGCTCATACTGTGCTCACTGTGTGCTCATACTGTGGTCACTGTGTGCTCATACTGTGCTCACTGTGTGCTCATACTGTGCTCACTGTGTGCTAATACTGTGCTCACTGTGTGCTCATACTGTGGTCACTGTGTGCTCATATGGTCACTGTGTGCTCATACTGTGGTCACTGTGTGCTCATACTGTGCTCACTGTGTGCTCATACTGTGGTCACTGTGTGCTCATACTGTGCTCACTGTGTGCTCATACTGTGCTCACTGTGTGCTCATACTGTGGTCACTGTGTGCTCATACTGTGGTCACTGTGTGCTCATACTGTGGTCACTGTGTGCTCATACTGTGCTCACTGTGTGCTCATACTGTGCTCACTGTGTGCTCATACTGTGCTCACTGTGTGCTCATACTGTGGTCACTGTGTGTGCTCATACTGTGGTCACTGTGTGCTCATACTGTGGTCACTGTGTGCTCATACTGTGCTCACTGTGTGCTCATACTGTGGTCACTGTGTGCTCATACTGTGGTCACTGTGTGCTCATACTGTGCTCACTGTGTGCTCATACTGTGCTCACTGTGTGCTCATACTGTGCTCACTGTGTGCTCATACTGTGGTCACTGTGTGTGCTCATACTGTGCTCACTGTGTGCTCATACTGTGGTCACTGTGTGCTCATATGGTCACTGTGTGCTCATACTGTGGTCACTGTGTGCTCATACTGTGCTCACTGTGTGCTCATACTGTGCTCACTGTGTGCTCATACTGTGCTCACTGTGTGCTCATACTGTGCTCACTGTGTGTGCTCATACTGTGCTCACTGTGTGCTCATACTGTGGTCACTGTGTGTGCTCATACTGTGCTCACTGTGTGCTCATACTGTGGTCACTGTGTGCTCATACTGTGGTCACTGTGTGCTCATACTGTGGTCACTGTGTGCTCATACTCTGGTCACTTTGTGCTCATACAGCCTGGTGTTGGCGTTGGACAAAAAAAATTCTACTTGGCGAATACATTCCGCGTCTGGTGTTGTTCTGGTGGTTACTTTTAGCTTCTTCACCTCTATTTCATTTTGTTTGTGAAAACACCTGACACATTCTAAAAACACAAAGAGCAAGGTGTTAACATTACAATTTCTATAGCAGCATCCAGATGCACAAACCAAAACTTAAACACTTACTTTTCAAACGTGTCAGGAGCACAGGTGGCAACACCTTCTTCCCATCTTTCCCCGTTCTGTTATACAGACAGAGAACATTGTCTGACGCTATAATTTTAAAGCCTGTCTCACCATCTCACCTTTATTGGAGCTGCCGTGAGTATGGATGAGATAGTGTACCTGACAAAAACATACATAATATTGTCATGATTAAAATATACCAGGTTTCAACATTTCTTTTACATGGTATCTGCTGCAAAAAAATAAAACTGTGGCTTTGTTGTAAAAATAAACGCTAAATTTATATAGTAGTACTAACATAAAGCTCTCGATAATTTTTGTCTTCTTCAAGCCTCTGACAGAAGGCTTCAAACGTTTCAAAGCTGGAGCACTGTTGTTGTTTAAAAAGTTCCTCATGGGCATCTTCTTCTGCCCGCTTCATGAGAACAGACTTAACTTTTGCCAAGTCATTCATGATGAAAGCTTGTCTCTGTTCCAGTATTTGAATTTGTTGGAGTATCTTAGTATTCAGATCTGAAAAATTGTAAAGTTAGATAGTTATATAGCAAAGGATGTTTTATGTCTGTATAAATAAATAATGTCTAATTGATATATCACATACCAAACAATTTCTCCATGGTGACTTTGCATTTTGTTTCCTTTGGTTCCTTCCCTGTTATCAAAATTACATACATAAGGTCAGTGAAATTGCATTTATCTAAATCAGTTATATTGTTTCTATATTTATTTTTCTACATCAATTAAACCGTTTTTTCTCTGATCGTTTTATCCACAATGCACATGTAGGTGGTTCACTTTAATTGTGGGGACATTTGGTACAATGTAAAAAAAAAAAAAAAAAAAAAAAAACACACACCAACGCACGCACGCACGCACACACACACACACACACACACACACACCTTCATTTTTGTTTCCAAATCAAAACAGGCCAAAAAGAACTTCTGTATTAGTAAAACATTATATGAAACACATAAATCTTTTACAAATTTTTTTGTTTGAGAGGACAACCTTAGCCACTCTCACTGATTACTGTATTTGATAATTGTTTAAGAAGTCTTCTTTGGAGAATTGTTGTGCATCCTAAAGAAAGTGTGTATCATAAAGTACTTTAAACTACACTTTTGTAGATCTACACTTTACATTCTTAATGATGTAGTGTTGCATCTGATGTCTGGGTAAAGTTGCTTGTTATGTTAATAAGAGGATGAATGTCAGTCACTTTGAGTTTTGGTAAATGGGAAGTGACGTTGAAGCTTTTAACATAAAACAGCTACAGTTCCGCAGATAGAAGTTTTTGTTAAAAAACTAGTCATATAGCGTGGTGAAATAAGGCTTTTTATCTGTAATATGAGTGTCTAAGAGTAGGCGTACTTCATCTTTTATCCAAAGAGCAATGATAGTTTACGCTATTCCACCAGTGCAGCATTCTTGCTTACTGTTGTTTTACAGCACTTGTTAATTATTGAAATATAAGTATAAATAAAAAAAAATAATATATTGAAATATAAAGTTAGTAATGTTGTAATGATCTGACATAACAGGCCTAACAATTCACAAATACTGATATGCAAACTAGCTGCAGCTAGCAATTTTGGTGTGATTACTGAAGGTAAAATGGCTGGTGCACATGTAGCATGTGTGAGCAGTACTCTGCAAAAAAAAAAAGACCTGACCACATTGCACATCTAAAAGTATGTAAATAGGCCACTCACCATTTCTGCGGTGTAACAATACCATGCACAACTTTTTCTTCTTCTTTACATGTTTTATGGTGGTTGGAAGACCAGCTTAGATGGTGCATTTACCACCGCCAACTGGACCGGAGTGTGAAGCATTCACAATGAGCTCATGCTTTACACACATGCTGAGGATCACAGTATGAGGATCAGATGATCTCACCTTGAACTCACGCATTACACACATGCTGAGGATCACAGTATGAGGATCAGATGAACTCACCTTGAGCTCACGCTTTACACACATGCTGAGGATCACAGTATGAGGATCAGATGAACTCACCTTGAGCTCACGGCTTTACGCACATGCTGAGGATCACAGTATGAGGATCAGATGAACTCACAATGAGCTCACGCTTTACACACATGCTGAGGATCACAGTATGAGGATCAGATGAACTCACCCTGAGCTCACACTTTACACACATGCTGAGGATCACAGTATGAGGATCAGATGAACTCACCCTGAGCTCACGGCTTTACGCACATGCTGAGGATCACAGTGTGAGGATCAGATGAACTCACCTTGAGCTCACGCTTTACACACATGCTGAGGATCACAGTATGACGATCAGATGAACTCACCTTGAGCTCACGCTTTACACACATGCTGAGGATCACAGTATGACGATCAGATGAACTCACCTTGAGCTCACGCTTTACACACATGCTGAGGATCACAGTATGAGGATCAGATGAACTCACCTTGAGCTCACGCTTTACACACATGCTGAGGATCACAGTATGAGGATCAGATGAACTCACCTTGAGCTCACGCTTTACACACATGCTGAGGATCACAGTATGAGGATCAGATGAACTCACCCTGAGCTCACGGCTTTACGCACATGCTGAGGATCACAGTGTGAGGATCAGATGAACTCACCTTGAGCTCACGCTTTACACACATGCTGAGGATCACAGTGTGAGGATCAGATGAACTCACCTTGAGCTCACGCTTTACACACATGCTGAGGATCACAGTATGAGGATCAGATGAACTCACCTTGAGCTCACGCTTTACACACATGCTGATGTAACCGGCAGAAGAATTGCCACAGCATGTTTGTCCTTCTGTTCTTGCCGTATCCCTCTTCCTTTCAGCCACGCCCTCTAGTTAGCTTGTAAGTGGCTAGTCATTCATTAGCGGCAGTGGCATGTGTATAAAACAGGCATATCGGGTGGCAAACAAAGTAATTTCTCAGCTCGTACATCCTCTTTACACTGGGTACGCTGTGTTGTGCATATGAAAGGTATGTGTCAATACTCCATTTTGATCACAAACATGTTATTGTAGCTGACTGTGTGTGAGGTGTAACTGTTTGACAACAGATGTCTGACTGTGTACCAGACGCTTCCGGGTAGCATATGGTAGTGATGGGCAGACCGAGGCTTCGTGAAGCACTGAAGCAGTTGAAGCAAATGTGCCATATTGTTTCGAAGCTTCGAATCAATCTGACACCCGTCTCTACGGCGCCATCTAGTGGTCATTTCCATGTGTTGATCTGAAATACCTTGACAATGATCCATGTAAAAAAAATTGTTTTTAACATCTGTCTGACAACTACATGATCTTGGTTTTGTAACCTGTAGCCTCGTCATTGTAAAGAACTATATATATTTTGTTTGTTATACAAAATGAACATTAATAAAATAAATAAAGCCACAATGTGTCACATTTGTCGCAAAACATTTTTATTCAAAAATATGAATTGCTCTGCTGTTGAAGGACTCAGCTGACTTCTTTTTTTACATATAATTTCTCCAGCCTTTGAAAAAATCCTCTCACAAGGGACACTTGTTGCTGGCATGCACAAATATTTTTGGATGATGTAAATACATGGATGATGTATTGTTGCAGAAGGCTAGCTGCCTATCACAATACACACATCTCACTTTATTTGGTGCTTCCAAATGGAAATGCTCCCACACCACAGATGTACGGCATCTCTTGCGTGCAGCCTCCATTTTTATATATTCTATTAATATATCTATCTATATATCACCTATGAATCTATATCTATATAATTCTATATATCTAACTTATGCTGTGCTATCTATCTGTCACTATCTAACTTAGCCTATATGAATGTGTCACTATATCTATCCTAACTATATGTCACTGTCTATCCCTATCAGTCAATACAATAGCCTATATCTAACTTAAATCTAGCCTAAATATAACTAACCAAAGCGCACTATAAATCTCACTGCTATCACAAAATCACTCTCCTCTCACAAAAACCCACAAGGTGAAGATTTACTTCACTTTTAAACTGTGGTGAATTAGGTTTATACAGATGTGTGACTGTGTGGCTTGTTCCCGCCCCCTTTAATCAACGCAGTTTCGACAGGCGCCACCTGATGAAACACTTTGAAGCTTCATTTAGCCATAGTCACGTGACATGGGTGTTTCGAATCACAGGTCGGAGCAGTGTTTCGAAACATCTGCGCTTCGGGATCTCGGCAAAGCCCCGAAACGTCTGTTTCGCGTCTGCCATCCCTAGCATATGGTTGATCTACCGAAGGTCTCGGCCGAAGACACTGTGCGCACGCAGTCTGTTATTGTCTATGGGGATACGAGTTGAGGTAACAGTGGCTGTATGGCTTGCAGCAGTATAGTAATGTTTACCATGTAATGTGTTTGTGTATGGATGTTTATAGTAAGTTGATCGGCTATAATATGACCTACAGTTACTGTAAATCCTGGAGATGTGACGAACCAATAACCTTAATGCCTATGAGCTATTTTGGATGTGAACTATGCTTGTGTGATCATTTCATGTAGGTTTTCATGCGGGGAAGGTAACCAGGGTGTCCCATTTCCGTGTATGTTGAGTGTGACATTCCAAGAGGTAAAAGGAAATCGTAGTTATTCTACCTGTATCACTTATTATTGATTGTATATGTATGTTTGTATATGGATGTTTATAGTTGATCTACTAAAGTTTTACTGTAAATCCTGGGGCTGTGACTAACCAATAACCTTAATACATATGAGCTATTTTTGATGTGAACTATGCTGTGTGTGATCATTTCATGTAGGTTTGCATACAGGGAAGGTAACCTGGGAGTCCGATTTCCGTGTATGTTGAGTGTGATATTCCTAGAGGTAAAAGATCTTGGTTATTGTACCAGTATCACTACTTATTGATTGATACCAGTTTAGGATATTTACTGTATATAATGGATTGTTTTAATTCTGTATTTAATGGATTTGTTTCTCCATTCAGAAAGGTTGTCACTGCTGCTTTGCCTCCTGTGAATTTAATATAATTGTAACTTTTGCCTCATTTGTTTTCTTTTTGTTCTTTTGTTTCAGTAATAGGTGTGGTATTGGCTGCCCCAGTAGTTTGCTGTGGTAACGCTAACATCAGTTTTGCTAGTTCTTTATTTGGTTTATTAGTTTCACTATTAACATCAATCTTTTCTTCTCTGTTCCGGAGAACCAGAGTGTTGAAGCTGTTTCGTGGGATAGGTCGCCGGATTGAGCCCTCCTCTTCACACATTGCGCACAGTATTTGTAGTGGTAACGTGCACTTCACTATTTGCAGTGATCACTCTTTGTAGTGTTGGTGTGTGTGTGTGTGTGTGTGTGCGCGCATGTTTGTGTGCGTGTGTGAATAGGCCGTAGATTTAGCAGCACGGGTGGTGTCGATCGCACTCCTTTTTCCGGACAGGTAACCTCTCCTAAACAGCTGATCCATTTAACTATTACTATTATTTGTTTTATTTTACATTCCTGGTGGCAGCCACTACCTCCCTCTGGCTGGTCTAAGGGGTTTAATTTGTACTGCCCCATATTATTTGGAGGAACAAACCCCAGACTGTTTTATTGAATTCTGTTAATAAACATGTTTCTACTTTTATATTGAAATTTCACGTCTCTGTCATTACTTTAGTATCTGTGTGTGAGAGCCCTCTTGTCTAAATTAAGGTGTTGGAGGTCTAGGTAGCCTACATCTTGGTGTGAAAGGCCCCAGGTGGCGTAGTTGAGCACCCTAGAGTCAATACCTATATCATATGACTCTTGCTGGTCACATACATATACTTTAAACAATATACACTAAACATACATTAAACAATATACATTAAGCTATAATAATAATAATATACAATGCACAGTATACATTATTATTCACAGTAGAGATCCACACAACAGAGTTATGAGAACCAAATGTACAATACGTGCTATATGATAAATGATAAATAATAAATTATAATAGTGTATATAGTGTGTGTGTATCTACAGTGGGTTGTGCTGAGTGATATTCTGTCAGTGTGTGTTGTGATCCTGATTGATCAGGAGTTGAGGAGTCTGATTGCTTGTGGGAAGAAGCTGTTCTGGAGTCGGCTGGTGCGTGGGCTGGTGCGTGTTCTGATGCTGCGGTACCGTCTGCCTGATGGCAGCAGTGAGAGCAGCCCATGGCTCGGGTGGCTAGAGTCTCTGATGATCCTCTGAGCTCTCTTCACACACCGCCTGACATAAATGTCCTGGAGGGAGGGAAGCTCACCCCTGATGATGCAGCTGGCCGTGCGCACTACCCTTTGCAGGGCTTTGCGGCTGCGGGCGGTACTGTTGCCGTACCAGGTGGTGATGCAGCCGGTCATCAGGCTCTCTATGGTGCTGGTGTAGAAGCGTGTGAGGATGTGGCGGCTCATTCCAAACCTCCTCAGTCGTCGCAGGAAGAAAAGGCGCTGATGAGCCTTCTTCACAATGGCCTCGGTGTGGACGGACCATGAGAGTTCCTCTGTGATGTGGACACCGAGGAACTTGAAGCTGCTGACTCTCTCCACCGGTGCTCCATCGATGGTGATGGGGCGGTGTTCTCTCTCATTCCTCCTGAAGTCGACCACCAACTCCTTGGTCTTGCTGACGTTGAGGGAGAGGTTGTGCTCCTGACACCATCGTGTCAGAGTGTGCACCTCCTCTCTGTAGGCCGTTTCATCATTGTCAGTGATGAGACCTACCACCGTCGTATCGTCAGCAAACTTGATGATGGTGTTGGAGCTGTGGGTTGCCACAGTCATGTGTGGCAACCGTATATCGGTATATCGAGTTTGTACAATAAATATTGATACATTTTTTAGAGACAATAAGGAATGAGGCAATACCGTTTATATCGATATACAGTAGATTGATACGATGCATCTGAAAAATAGCGGAGTACGCAGAATGAGCTGATGCAGGGAAAGTGCATAATACAATTTGTCCTCAACAAGACACATGCTTTATATTAAGGGCTTCAAAATAACTGGATATAGTTAGATATAGTTGACCCGTATAGTTTAAAGCAGCTTGCCCTGTCAGACGCTCTGAGAGATACTTGTGCTGACAGACAGATAAATAGCCTATTTGTTCTGTTTAATGCGTTTGAAATGTGGTGCTTTCCTCAGTGCATGACTTACATTTCACAGGTATATTCTCCATCAGTAAATGTTAGAAAGTCATGCAAATATGTCCATTTTATGTCAGGAGAGGACAAGCCTTCTGCAAGTGAATCTCTGCTAAAATTCTGTGAACGAGCGCCACTGCGTGCATGCGCGCCAAACAGACGGAGCGAAAAAGAATAGGAATGCAATAATTCTGACTAAAGTATACATATTTCTAAAATATTTGTTGTTGGACAATAAATGTGCCATATATGGAATTTTAAACCTAAAAGTAAGTATATTTTTATGAAAGCGACCATTAAAATATGGTAATATATAAATATAGGCTAATATGCTTGTTTTTATTTTCATTTTTAGTTTAGTGAATTTAAAAACAAAATTATTAGTTGTAAACCTCCAATTTGCACATAATACAGGTCCTTCTCAAAAAATTAGCATATTGTGATAAAGTTCATTATTTTCCATAATGTAATGATACAAATTAAACTTTCATATATTTTAGATTCATTGCACACCAACTGAAATATTTCAGGTCTTTTATTGTTTTAATACTGATGATTTTGGCATACAGCTCATGAAAACCCAAAAATCCTATCTCCAAAAATTAGCATATTTCATCCGACCAATAAATGAAAAGTGTTTTTAATACAAAAAAAAAAAGTCAACCTTCAAATAATTATGTTATGCACTCAATACTTGGTGGGGAATCCTTTTGCAGAAATGACTGCTTCAATGCGGCGTGGCATGGAGGCAATCAGCCTGTGGCACTGCTGAGGTGTTATGGAGGCCCAGGATGCTTCGATAGCGGCCTTAAGCTCATCCAGAGTGTTGGGTCTTGCGTCTCTCAACTTTCTCTTCACAATATCCCACAGATTCTCTATGGGGTTCAGGTCAGGAGAGTTGGCAGGCCAATTGAGCACAGTAATACCATGGTCAGTAAACCATTTACCAGTGGTTTTTGGCACTGTGAGCAGGTGCCAGGTCGTGCTGAAAAATGAAATCTTCATCTCCATAAAGCTTTTCAGCAGATGGAAGCATGAAGTGCTCCAAAATCTCCTGATAGCTGCATTGACCCTGCCCTTGATAAAACACAGTGGACCAACACCAGCAGCTGACATGGCACCCCAGACCATCACTGACTGTGGGTACTTGACACTGGACTTAAGGCATTTTGGCATTTCCTTCTCCCCAATCTTCCTCCAGACTCTGACACCTTGATTTCCGAATGACATGCAAAATTTGCTTTCATCCGAAAAAAGTACTTTGGACCACTGAGCAACAGTCCACTGCTGCTTCTCTGTAGCCCAGGTCAGGCGCTTCTGCCGCTGTTTCTGGTTCAAAAGTGGCTTGACCTGGGGAATGCGGCACCTGTAGCCCATTTCCTTCACACGCCTGTGCACGGTGGCTCTGGATGTTTCTACTCCAGATTCAGCCTCTCCAAACAGCCTATTCGTTCAGAAATGCAGCGTTTTTTGCCACACTTTTTCCTTCCCACAGACTTCCCACTGAGGTGCCTTGATACAGCACTCTGGGAACAGCCTATTCGTTCAGAAATGTCTTTCTGTGTCTTACCCTCTTGCTTGAGGGTGTCAATGATGGCCTTCTGGACAGCAGTCAGGTCGGCAGTCTTACCCATGATTGCGGTTTTGAGTAATGAACCAGGCTGGGAGTTTTTAAAAGCCTCAGGAATCTTTTGCAGGTGTAATTTTGATTCAGATGATTAGGTTAATAGCTCGTTTAGAGAACCTTTTCATGATATGCTAATTTATTGAGATAGGAATTTGGGGTTTTCATGAGCTGTATGCTAAAATCATCAGTATTAAAACAATAAAAGACCTGAAATATTTCAGTTGGTGTGCAATGAATCTAAAATATATGGAAGTTTAATTTTTATCATTACATTATGGAAAATAATTAACTTTATCACAATATGCTAATTTTTTGAGAAGGACCTGTATATCCTACATTACATTCACTGTATTGGTTTATAGCTTTCAATATCAACATTGTTTTTAGGACATCACTGGGCAGGATGTAAAATATATATATTAAAAAAAATGTTTTATACTGATTTTTTTGCATCCAAATAGAAAAACTTAGAAAATACCGGGATGTATACCATGTATCGCCATTCAACCAAAAAATACATATATGATTTTTTGATTATATCGCCCAGCCCTATAAAGCATTTTGATTTACCATTGTGTATGAAATGTGATATATAAATAAACATGCCTTGCATATTTAACTTAACCAACATAGCCTACTAAAGTGCTGACTGTACTTTTGACTGAATGGTTTGCTTTATTTCTTATTGGAGAGCTTCCTATATCTTTTACTTATACTTTTATAATGGCCATTATTGATTATTAAAACTGACGTTTCACAAAAAGAGAGTTGGGTTTGTCATATTTCATTTTATTACAGTGAAGATAATCAGAGTACATATTCACATATTGCCTGAACCACATATTTATAGGTTGAATGTTATATTTCATTTTGTTTAAAATATGCATGCAGTGAAGATAATAAAAGTACGCTTTACCTGGACCATATTCGTGTGGCTATTTATGTTTAGGATTATTTAAAAATATATATATATATATATATATATATATATATTGTTACGTCTCCCCTTTAATCTAGGGGTAAAATAGGGAACGACGAACAAAGAAAAAGGTGGAGAGACTTTGAGAATCTCCAGCTCTCCAGTCCCAGAGTCACAGAAGAATGAATGAACCAACCAGTTTATTTTCTCATGGCGCGTTTGCCTTTTATTTAACGTCAGTAGGCGTTATCAAAAAGAAAGATATAAAGTAGAAAAACATATTACAAAATGAATTCAAACAAAAGTATTACCTCGGGAGGAGGGCCCAAGTCCAAAGAAAACAAAACAATACCTCTAACTACTAAGGGAATAACATTAACTTACCTATACAAAACAAAAAGCAAAACAAAAACATTTAACTTCCCTCACTGCCTAACTAATCCATAAACGGGAGAAAAGTAATGGGTATCCTCTCCCCCTACGTTACCCATAGAAAAACTTGTCTAATCATAAATAACAAAAACTACAAAGGCACCCTCTCACACACATTGTGAACATACACCACAGAGCGCAACTCGCTCGTCTGGACTTGGAGAGCGGAACAATCTCAAACGCCGCGCTGTCTCTCTCCCTCCTCAGTACTCTCTCTGCGGTTTTATATTAGACTCCTCAGGACACGCACCAGTCAGTGCGCGGGCAGCGCTCACAGGTAACGAGCACAGGTGGTGGCCATCAATCCTAATAATCAGACATACAATTAGAGAGAGAGAGAGAGAGAGAGAGAGAGAGAGAGAGAGAGAGAGAGAGAGAGAGAGAGAGAGAGAGAGAGAGAGAAACACACATGCACTGGCAAATAACACTCTTGGTATACAATACACAAATGAATACGTCCTTGGATGTAACACCCCCACCAATAAATTTTTCCTATATTCCCCCAATTTTAGGAAAAACAAAAACAACCTTTCTTATGGTTCAGCACACACTACTCTGGACAGCGCATCCGCTACAACATTTTTAGTGCCTTTTAAATGTCTAATATCCAGGTTGTATTCCTGTACAATTAATGCCCATCGCATCAAACGCTGATTGGCATTACACATACGGGAAAGAAACGTCAGAGAGTTATGGTCAGTGAATACAATAATGGGCACACTACTACCTCCCAAATAAACCTCAAAGTGCTGGAGCGCCAGCACTAAAGCAAGAGCTTCCTTTTCAATTGTGCTGTAGTTACTTTGGTACTTTGAAAACTTTTTGGAAAAATAGCATACAGGATGATCAATATTCATGTGGTCCTCCTGTAACAATACTGCTCCTGCCCCAGATGAACTCGCATCCACATGCAGCTTAAATGGACGGTAGAAATCCGGAGCCTTAAGAACGGGTGCGTGACACAAAAGATCTTTAGCAGACAAAAAAGCATGCTCGCACTCATTAGACCATACAAATGTTCTCTTATCACTGAGTAGATCAGTAAGTGGGGTCACAACACTGGAGAAATTTTGACAAAAACTTCTATAATACCCACACATTCCAAGGAAACGTCTCAGCTCACGTTTATTAGATGGAGATGGGTAAGTTGTTATCGCAGAAACCTTTGCTTCTATCGGTCTTACACTCCCTTGACCCACCTTCTTTCCCAAGTATGTCACCTCTGCTTTCGCAAATTCACACTTTGCGAGATTTACAGTCAGAGAAGCGTCTGACAATCGAGTAAACAATAACTCAAGATTAGTCATATGTTCTGTCCAACTGTCTGAATAGAGCCCCACATCATCTATGTATGCATCACACTTTGGTACATCAGATAAAACCTTCTGCATAAGCCTTTGAAATGTTGCAGGAGCATTTTGCATCCCGAAAGCAAGGACAGTATATTGAAGAAAGTTGTCGGGTGTAACAAAGGCGGAAATTTCTGAAGCCCGTGGCGTAAGAGGCACCTGCCAGTACCCTTTTAACAGATCTATCTTCGTCACATATTTGGCTGCTCCCACCCTATCGATACAGTCCTCAATACGAGGTAGTGGGAACGAGTCAGGTGTTGAAAGACTATTAACTTTCCTATAATCCGTACAAAAGCGATATGTGGAGTCTGATTTGGGTACTAGCAAACATGGGGAGCTCCATGGACTCTGACTTGACACGGCTAACCCATTTTTTAACAGATATTCTACCTCACTCTTCATAATTTCCTGTTTTTTTGGATTCACCCTATACGGATGTTGTTTCACTGGGATGCACTTCCCACTTCAATGTCATGACATAAGACAGATGTTCTACTAGGTACATCTAAAAAAAGTGAGGGAAAAGACTGGATCAAATTACACACATCCTCATACTGTCTTTCAGATAAATGTACCAAATAACTGCATAAATCACCCAAAATGCTGGAATTCTTCAGATGGGGGGTAGAAGTTGGAGCAACACCATCATCTTCTACAGCATAGGGGGGAAAAGAGGTAGTTATAGTGACCACTGAAGAAACCAATGGCACGTCCACAGACGGAGCGTTTTTCGGTTCCCTCTCCACATATGCCTTAAGCATGTTCACATGGCAAACTCTAGTTTTTCGCCGACAATCAGGAGTTTGAATAACGTAATCAGTTTCACTGAGCTTTTGCTCTATGACATATGGTCCTGAAAACTTGGCTTGCAAAGCATCACCAGGCACTGGTAAAAGCACAAGAACAGGGTCACCGACCTGCAAATTTCTCTGAACACTCTTTTTATCAAACTGCTGCTTCATTTTCAACTGAACAACAGATAGATGGGCCTTAGCTACATCACAAGCTTTATGAAGTCTCTCTCTGAAAGAACTCACATAATCCAAGAGAGATACAGAAGAAGGATTTTTCATCAACAAATGTTCATACAGCAGTTTTAGCGGACCCCTCACGGTGTGCCCGAACACCAGTTCGGCGGGACTAAACCCCAAGGACTCCTGAACTGCTTCTCTGGCAGCGAACAACAGAAAAGGCAACCCCTCCACCCAGTCCTTTCCCGTCTGCAAACAATATGCACGGATCATTGTTTTAAGGGTTTGATGGAACCTTTCTAAGGCTCCTTGGGACTCAGGGTGATAAGGACTAGATACTCTATGCTCAATTCCTAATTCCTTCAAAACTTGTGTGAAAGTTTTAGAAGTAAAATTAGTCCCTTGATCGCTCTGTATTACTCTCGGTAGACCAAGCGTGGTAAAAAACTTAACCAAGTCTTTTACTACCATCTGCGCTTTCAACGAACGCAAGGGAATCGCCTCAGGGAATCTAGTAGCTGCACACATGATTGTTAGCACATACTGGTGTCCTGATTTGGACTTGGGCAGCGGACCCACACAATCAACAATAAGCCGTTCAAATGGTTCTTCTATTACCGGTATGGGATACAGAGGTGCCACGGGTACCTTCTGATTAGGCTTTCCAATACGCTGACACACATCACAAGAGCGACAAAAGTTAACAACAGATGATCGAAGACCAGGCCAAAAGTAGTATTTAGACATGCGGCAAACAATTTTTGTCACTCCTAAATGACCTGCCATGGGATTTTCATGGGCCAATTTTAAAATTGGAATACGATAGCTAACCGGCAAGACAATTTGAAACGTCTCCTGCAAACCCTTTTCATCATAAAGCGGTTTCCATTTACGCATTAACACATCATTCTCCCAAAAATAACCTACTTTAGCATCCGCTCTGTCTTTCACGTTGACCGCTGCCTTAACACACTCTGCTAAGGAAACATCAGATTTTTGCTCAACTGCTAACTTCTCCTTTCCAACATTAAAAGGAGCTTCAAGAATCAGAATCAGACGACATCTCAAAATTTTTGAACTTGAGCCCGTGTCACTGCACATGCTGGAAAAGCAGAAGGGAACTGAACACCTAGGTCAGGCTGCTCTTTAACCATAGGTTTCTGCATCACTACCGGACTAGGAAAAACTTTGCCCCCTGCAAGGTCATTGCCCAGAATAATATGTACTCCAGCAACAGGCAACTGCTTACGAACACCTAACCTAAAAATGCCAGAGACAAAATCCGATTTTAAGTCCACTTCATGTAGAGGCACCTGTACACAGCCCATTTCTATACCCCGTACTAACACATAAGCACCGGTATATGATTTTTCAGAGAAAGGCAAGACACTCTCTAATATAAATGACTGACAAGAACCCATATCTCGCAAGATTGACACCGGCGTAAACTGAAGATCAGAGATTGAAACCTGTCCATTCAAAATAAATGGTTCATAACCAGACACTTCAGCCTCTCTCACCCCTGGCAACGTCTGCGTAAGCGCAACACTCTTTGTTTTCACATTCTTTTTATTCCATTCCCTACACTCCGAAATTAAATGCCCAGGATCCAGGCAGTAAAAACAAACCCGCCTGTCTCCCTGACGCGCCGAATTACGACCAGTCATTTTTGAACGAGCATCGTTTTTCCGCGAACGAGAACTCTTCCCTTACACACTTATCAGCAGATGAAGGAAAATTTGGAGTTGGTAACTCTTGCGAGAAAAACGTACGATGCGTGAGCACAAATTCATCAGCGGCTACCGCGGCCTCGGCAAGCGTGTTTATCTTCTGCTCATTTAACCTCTTAACAAGCGCCCCATTTTTTAAGAATTCTTTGAAAACGATATACCCAAATGAAAATGTCTGCAGCTCTTAAACCCTATGGTCTATATTCATAAACCTGGTCTTATTTTAAACTAGACACTTGAAATATTGCTACCCAAGAGTCATAATAACTCAAAGTAATATGGGAACAGAGTAATATACATGTAAATATACATGTAAGTGACTCACGTTTTTTGTTTTTTGTTTTTTGTTTTCACTTAGGGAAAAAAATATTATAATTTAATGTTAAGAGCCTGAAAATAACTTAAATATAAAACTGAATGTCTAATCATGTCATGATTCAAATATGAGGATGATTCTCTCAGTAATGTAGCTTCTGTGAGCTTTTATGTCAAGAAAAGTCTAGGCGTCATTTCAAAAAGGCCATTTATTTCAGAACATTTGCTATTGTAAAGAGTAGTTTTTCATTCAAATAAATCTGCAATAAACTGCAATATACTACTAATTATAATGGATAAACAGTTACTGAAAAACTAAAGCAACTATTTACAGAGATTACAAAGTGTAAAAAACTCATTTAGCTGATGGGAAGCGTCAGTAAGAGACTGCGCGCTCCACTGCAGTTGCGCCATGGAGAACGCGCAGCCAGCGCACAAACAGTATTCACCAAAGCCTACTTACGCAAACTGCGCAAGATAATGCCTTTTGATTGGTTACTAAGTCCATCAATCAAACCTTTGTTGGAAAGGCATTGGCTGGGCACCGAGTGCCTTTATCCAACGAAAACCATGGGCGCAATGATTGACAGCTCACCAAGCCTGTAAGGCGCTTCCTCTATATGATGCATCCCAGAAGAGACTCTGATTGAAGGAGAGAGACGAGGGTTGAACCATTGCACGTGGGAGAAACTATTCTAGCAGGGGGAGTTTGCCAGAAACGGATTAGAATCGATATTTCATTGAAAATGGACATGATTGATTACGCTAACTCAAAACTCTCTTGCAAACAACGGAGGATTTTTAGTTTTTTCCCTATTTTTTCGTTGTTTTGGATTAAAAAGTGGGATGCATTTTGAAGAGTGGACTCTTACACAGAGATGTATGCGGGTGTTTATTGGATTCGTCCGATCTGATCTGAACGACAGGAGATGAAAGATGAGTAACGCTGATATTATGCTAATGTTTACATGGCCGGTCCTTTAGCGTTTCATTTAACCCTTTCCTCTCTGGTGTATTTATTGCAAAAACAAGTTCAGAACATGAATCTTGAGTGTTTTAGCTTTCAAATGATGCATAGTTTGTGATAGTTGATTGAATATTTTGTATAAAACAAAAGTAAATAAAAGTACACACACGCCCACTTCCGTCAACCGCCCCGCCCACAATCCGGTGCGGGTTAAGAAAGGGTTAGTTCACCCAAAAATGAAAAAGATTTACCCCCCCCCCCCCCCCCCCCACACACACACACACACACACAGATTCAGATGAAACTGATGTTGAGAATACATTGGTAAGACTGTTTATGTTCCACTGTCACTGAAATAGTTTCATGCATATAATCACACCCCATTTACTTAAAGGGTTAGTTCACCCAAAAATGAAAAAGATTTATCCCCCCCCCCCCCCCCCCCACAGATTCAGATGAAACTGATGTTGAGAATACACTGGTAAGACTGTTTATGTCCCCCCCCCCCCCTCCTCATGCCGTTCCACACCCCTAAGACCTTTGTTCATCTTCAGACACAAATTAAGATATTAGTGTTGAAATCCAAAGGTTCAGTGAGGCCTGCATAGCCAGCAATGACATTTCCTCTCTCAAGATCCATTAATTTACTAAAACCATAATTAAATGAGTTCATGTGAGTACAGTGGTTCAATATTAATATTATAAAGTCACGAGAATATTGTTTGAATATTTAATGATTCGACTTGCTGATCCGATACGCTCTGAAGCAGTGTTTTGAAATAGTTTATACCTATATATAAATCGTTATTTAGTTTTTCTTTTTTTTTGCTGCACCAAAAATATTCTTGTCGCTTTATAATATTAATATTGAACCACTGTACTCACAGGAACTGATTTAATTAAGTTTTTAGTACATTACTGGCTCTTGACAGATGAAATGTCATTGCTGGCTATGCAGGCCTCACTGAGCCTTCAGATTTCAACACTAATATCTTCATTTGTGTCTGAGGATGAACGAAGGTCTCGGGGTGTGGAACGGCATGATGGGGAGGAATAAATTACATTATTTAAATTTTTGGGTGAACTAACCCTTTAAGTACCAAGTGACATATTAAAAGATCTCGGTAACACTTTATAATAACATTCAGTTGTAAGTTTTCCTATAGCTCAAACAATAGAGCATGGCATTAACAATGCCAAGGTCATGGGTTCGATTCCCAGGGAAAGTAAGAACTGACAAAATTAAAGTGTGTACCTTGAATGCAATCTAAGTCGCTTTGGATAAAAGCGTCTGATAAATGTAAATGTAAGTCATTTATAAGTGATTAGATAATGATGAACTAATAATTTACAAAACATAAATGATTATTCACAATTGATATTCTAACATTTTATGTATATTTTGTAAATTCCGTTACCAAGTGACATAATAAAAGATCTCGTTCAGTTGTAAGTAATTTACACGTAAATGATTAACTAATAATTTATGAAACATGACTATGCGTTCGTAAATTATTAATAATTGATATGTTAATTATTTTACATATATTTAGTAGATTAAGTTATAAGTAATTTGCAATTGATTAGGTAATGATGAACTAATAATTTACAAAACATGACTATGCATTTCATAAATGTTAATAAATTGTTACTTTTTTGTGTTTTGTAGATTCAGTTATACATTATTTACAAGTATTATGTAATGATAAAGTAACCATTTACAAATCATAACTCTACGTTCATAAATGATTAAGTAATATGCTAACATTAAAAAAAATAGTATATCATAAAATAATCAAACAGATCCTTTGTAAATGGTTAAGTTACTAGTTAATATATTATTAATCACTGAAATGTCAGCGTACCATTATCTCAATAAACAATTGTTAATCATGAACAAATGATGATCAAACCATTAGTAAATGATGAGTATATAATTTGATGCATCATTAAAGTTGTAAGCTGGTCTGTTAAATCAGGGGTCCCTAGACTCCGTCCTGGAGGGCCGCTGTCCTGCAGAGTTTAGCTCCAACCCCAAATAAACACACCTGAACCAGCTAATCAATGTCTTACTAGGTCCTATAAAGGCATTGATTAGCTGGTTCAGGTGTGTTTGATTGGGGTTGGAGCTAAACTCTGCAGGACAGCGGCCCTCCAGGACGGAGTTTGGGGACCCATGTGTTAAAGGAACACTCCACCATTTTTAGAAATAGGGCTTATTTAACTTCTTTCTTACATTTAGATATGTGGGCAAATGCATTTTTGTCTCAGTGCATGCATTGTTTTAGTTTGACAGGGTCGCCGCTAGCTTAGCTTAGCATAATGAATGGAATCCTATGTTGCCAGCTAGCATGATCGCTCAACAGCCGAAGGACTTCCCCATAATATAGTCCCAAGTCAATATCTGCCTAGGAAATCGCCTAGTCTTAATCTGCATCGCTATTTGTAGATTGTAGATCTTTCTCATCCGTTACAAATGCGTCCCCTGATTGCTACAACAAATGTACATGTGAAATTTCAATTCTGCTATTCCTCACCTGTTGCAATAGAAATGTATAAATAGGTAATTCATCTAATTACTGGAAGCATTTAACTCCTATTCGTCACACAACCCAATCCCTTTCCTAAACCGTCTCGGGTTATGACTATAACCCTTGTTCCCCGAGAAGGGAACGAGACACTGCGTCGTCGAGTGACGACACTCTGGGGAACGCCCACAGCGTTACGCATCTGAAGCATGAATGAAATCAAGCCAATCTGATTGGTGTTGCGTCGTGACGTAGTAGATGACGGCATACCCGGAAGATACAAAAAGGAAGCTGATGCAAACACACACTAGCTCTTTTGCGATGAAGCAAGCGCTCTAACCGTGATAGGTGTGGCGACGAGACGCAGTGTCTCGTTCCCTTCTCGGGGAACAAGGGTTATAGTCATAACCCGAGACGTTCCCCTTCGAGGGAACTCGCACTGCGTCGTCGAGTGACGACACTCTGGGGAACGTTAATACCCACTAGGCCACACCAAATCACCCCCACGTCCCAGTGTGAAGCTGGGTACCCAGGCACACTCAGGACGCAAGAACTCGAGCACCAGGCGTCACCGGGAGCTGCAGACTGTAAAAACGTATGAAGGTGTGCGGGGTGGCCCACCCGGCCGCCTCGCATACCTCTTGAAGCGAGACGCCAGAAAGGAGGGCCACTGAAGAAGCCATGCTCCTGGTGGAATGGGCCCTCACGGCCATGGGTGAAGGCAAATTGCGCACCCTATAAGCCGTGGCTATAGCCTGGACGATCCAGTTACTGATCGTCTGAGTTGACGCAGGCAGCCCCTTCTTGGGTGAGCCAAAGCACACCAACAACTGGTCTGACCTCCTCCAATGGGAAGACTTCTCTAGATAAACACTCAGAGCTCTGACCGGGCAGAGCAGATGAAGTCTCCCCTCTTCCGCCGTCAGGTGGGGAGGGGGATGGAAAGCCTGAAGAACCAGAGACCGGGCTCCCTGAGATGGAACCTTGGGAATGTAACCCGGTCTAGGGTGAAGGATGGCCCTTACTCCGCCGGGGGCAAACTCCAGGCAGGTTGGCGTGATCGCCAAAGCCTGGAGATCTCCCACTCTCCTCAGAGAGGTAATGGCGAGGAGAAAGGCCACCTTCAGAGTCAGGTTCTTAGGCTCAGCCAGCTCCAGTGGCTCGAAGGGGGCCTCAGCCAGCCCTTCCAGAACCACCGCCAGGTCCCAGGTTGGGACTCTGGAGCGAGCCGCAGGCCTCATCCTCCGAGCCCCACGGAGGAACTGTACAACCAGGTGGTGCTTCCCCAAGGGTCCATCACCTAGAGGTGCGTGGAAAGCCCCAAGGGCAGCCACGTACACCTTCAGGGTGGACGGGGTAAGACCAGCGGAGAAGCGATCTTGGAGGAAGTCCAGCACTGAAGCCACTGGGCAGTTAACTGGATCCACCTCACGCTCTCTACACCAAGTGGAAAATACATTCCACTTGAGGCTGTACAGTCTCCTGGTAGAAGGAGCCCTGGAGCTGAGTAAGGTCTCGACTACTTCTGCTGACAGGCCCGCCTCTAGGTACCGAGCCCCCTCAGGGGCCAGACCCAGAGGCTCCACAACTCTGGCCGGGGGTGAAATATTGTGCCCCCTGCCTGAGAGAGCAGATCCCTCCTCAGAGGAACCTGCCACGGAGAGCCGTCTAGCAGAGCTATGATGTCCGAGAACCATACTCGAGTGGGCCACCGGGGTGCTACTAAGAGCAGGCTGATGCCCTCCCGGCGGACCCGCTCAAGAACTCCCAGGAGCAGAGCGATCGGGGGAATGCGTACAGACGCAGCCTCGGCCACGTCTGCATCATGGCGTCCAGCCCTAACGGAGCTGGATGCCTGAGAGAGAACCACAGTGGACAGTGGGACGTCTCTCGAGACGCGAACAGGTCCACTTCCACTGGGCCAATCTCTCGCACATGGCCTCCACCACCTCTGGGTGGAGTCGCCACTCCCCGGGCCTCAGCCCCTGCCTCGACAGGATGTCTGCTCCCTGATTTTGGTCCCCGGGAATGTACATCGCCCTGAGGGACGATAACTTCCCCTGGAACCACAGGAGGATTTGATGCGCCAGTCTGCATAGAGGGCGCGACCTCAAACCCCCCTGGTGATTGAGATACGCGACAACCGAAGTGTTGTCTGAGCGTATCAGGACATGGTGGCCGTGGAGGTCCGGGTAAAAAGCTCCTCAGAGCTTTGTAGACCGCCAGCATCTCCAGGCAGTTGATGTGCCATGAGGAAATGCCGGGTCTCCCACAGACCTCTCGCAAAACGGCCTTCCATGACCACGCCCCAACCAGTGAGGGAAGCATCTGTTGAAGCGGCTCTCCGGCAACATGATGCTCCCAGCACTGGTCCTTGGGACCGGAACCAAGGTTTCCGCCATATGACGAGGGAACGAAGGCATTTGCGCGTTACCCTGATCATATGAAACGGATTTCCCCTCGGGGAAAACCCCCTGGCCCTCAGCCACCACTGTAGGGGTCTCATGTGCAGCAGGTCAAAAGGTATCACCTTGGACGCTGCTGCCCTGAGCCCCAGCAGTCTCTGAAACTGCTTCACAGTGAGGCTGCGGCCCGGCTTAACTCAGGAGACCATCGCCAGTATGGACTCCACGCGTGCGGGGGACATTTGTGCCCGCATCGACGTGGAGTCCCATACAACCCCCAGGAACGTAGTCCACTGGGAGGGCGTCAACACGCTCTTCTTCGTGTTGAGTCTCAGCCCCAAGCATCTGATGTGGGCCAGAACGACATCTCGATGCCGAACCGCCACCGCGAGGGGAGAGTGCCAGGCCGAAGGGAAGAACCCGATATTGGTACGCTTCGCCCCCGAAAGCGAACCTCAGGAACTTCCTGTGACATGGAAGGATGGAATATGGAAGTATGCGTCCTTTAGATCTATCGTGACGAACCAGTCCTCGGACTGGATCTGACTCACGATGGCTGGAATTATGAGCATCTTGAACTTGAACTTGAACCTGCTCTGGGCCGACCACAGTCCGGACCACCCCGTTGAAACTCGGGAGAGGAGAACCGAACTGCAGCCTGTAACCCAGCTCTACAGTCTGCAGGACCCATGTAGATACACTCGGAAGGCATGACCATGCGCCAAGATAATCTACTAAGGGAACCAGCCTCTTGAGGCTGGCCTCGGGTGTCAACCGAAACTCGTTCCCGACCCCCCTGAAGCGGCTAACCGGCAGGGAGCGGTCGAGAACGTTTTTCGGTGGGCGCACACGTTCGCTGCCCAGTCGCAAGTCCCCTTGGAGGCGACGAAGGCAGCGTGTGTGCGCGGGAAATCAGTGAGGCCCGAAGCGTCTTTGACGGCGGGAACACAGCACTGATTTCCCGAGAGCTCCTGGGGGAAAACGACCTCGGTCGCTCCTACCCGGGAGAGGGGGCTGGCCAGCAGGGGCCTCATCCAAGGGAGCAGCTCGACAGGGCCGCAACACTAGGGCGGACACTGCGCCTAGCAACCGCCTGAAACTGATGTGTCCCGCAGGCCACCAGGCGGCGAGAACGACATCAACTTCAGGAGGGCTCCCTCTTAGATGAATATCCAGACAAGTCAAACACGCTTGGGTGACAGACCGATTAAAGTATCTAACTTATCAAAGTCAGATAACATGACACTCAATTCCTCAGAATTAAATGTCATCATAATCACCCAACCCGTGCAACCTAGTCTGAATAACAGGCTGAATAAAAAATACATCTAACTCCTCACGTTAGATAATACTTTAATTTAATTCCTCAGAATTAAATGCAGCCATAATATGGTCTGAATGATAGGCTGAATATCTAACTCCTCAAAGTCAGATCCTATATTATTTAATTCCTCAGAATTAAATACAGCCCAAATCATCAGACGATACTGTTTTATTGTATTTATATGGCTCGTAACCATACGTTGCCTCAGCAACGTGGCTCGAGCCGTTATAATACAATTGGCTTTCATTCCTCGGAAAAAAAGTGAAACAGGCGCGAGGCTGAAACACCCGAAAAGCGCACGCTAGTACGCGTCAAGATATTTCTCAATGAAAACAGCCAGCACCCTCAGGCGCTGACCGCATGCCTCGCACCCAACAGTATCCACAATACAGTGAAACATGGTCAGAAATGACACCAGACGATACTGCTTTATTGTATTTATACGGACTCGTAAACCACACGTTGCCTCAGCAACGTGGCTCGAGCCCTTATAATACAATTGGCTTTCATCCCTCAAAAAAAAAAAAAAAAGCCAAACAGGCGCGAGGCTGAAACACCCGAAAAGCGCACGGCAGTACGCGTCGAGATATTTCTCAATGAAAACAGCCAGCACCCTCAGGTGCTGACCGCATGCCTAGCACCCAACAGTATCACATTTCACCGTATCACGTTGTATCACTTTACTAGCAGACTCGAACCTACGCGCTGCCTTTTTTTTTTTTTTGGCAACGCGAGATTGAATCTTGCTTAGGAAATGGCGAGCCTCGATACGGAGCACGTCTAATTCCTCAGAATCAGACAGCTCACGCATCGGGTCCTCCACCCCGGGGGAAGAAGCCGCAGCGCTGGCTTCCACACGGGGAAGGAGAACAATGGAACTGTCAAACAGGGAAGGAGAAGATGCCTCAGCACCCTCTCAAGTTCCCCTGACAGCCCATCTGCGAGTCCCATGATTGATCAACCGTGCTGTCTTTTTTTTTTTTTTTTTTTTCGACAGACACGGGACCAGCCACGGGGTTCGCGAGCCCTGCTTGTGAACAACGTTGGTAGACAAACAACATCAAATAAGACTGACAAAACACAGAGCGCTTCGCTGAAGAGCAAAAAAACTAGTGTGTGTTTGCATCAGCTTCCTTTTTGTATCTTCCGGGTATGCCGTCATCTACTACGTCACGACGCAAAACCAATCAGATTGGCTTGATTTCATTCATGCTTCAGATGCGTAACGCTGTGGGCGTTCCCCAGAGTGTCGTCACTCGACGACGCAGTGCGAGTTCCCTCGAAGGGGAACTAATGTTACCCGTTTGTGTATTATAAAAAAAATGCTTTTGGCAGTTTGACGCGATCCGAACTGCTGAAATCATGTGACATTTGCGACCCGAATCATTGAACGATTCACTGATTCAAGAACCATTTGAATCTTTTTGGAGGAACGCGGAAGAGAACACAATGCTGAGTAAAGTGATAGTTTTTGATATTTTTGGACCAAAATGTATTTTCGATGCTTCAAGAGATTCTAATTAACATCATCATTAACTAATCAATTGTAAATTACTTATAACTGAATCTACAAAACATAAAATAAAATAATAAACATATCACTCATTAATCATTAAAGAACGCATAGTCATGTTTCTTAAATGATTAGTTAATCATTTACTAATCACTTGAAATTACTTGTAAAGGAATTTACAAAACATAACATGTTAGCATATCACTTGAAAATAATTTATGAATGTTTTGTAAATCGTTAGTTCATCATTAACAAACCACTAATAAATGACTTACAACTGAACGTTACTATAAAGTGTTACCATTTTAATATTCATAAATAGGAATTCATACACATTTGTACATCTGTAA
Source organism: Gobio occitaniae (assembly GCA_033150135.1). NCBI lineage: Eukaryota > Metazoa > Chordata > Actinopteri > Cypriniformes > Gobionidae > Gobio > Gobio occitaniae. The sequence continues at coordinate 137,357 of JARQWZ010001802.1, forward strand.
AGTTGTTCATACATAAATAATTTACTTTCTGGTGCTGTTAATATTGTATGTTTCCGTGGATGAAAACTCAAGTACATGAATATGTCTTAGAACCATACTCTATGTAAAAATACACATGTATTATTTTGAAATCATGTTGCAGAATAAGTACTAAACAAACCAACAAAAAAAGCTTTATATGTCCTTACTATATGTTAAGTTAATCATTAATTACTAGTGTGTTTGTGCTTAACTAATGCATAATTCTAGATCCTTTAGATAAAGTGTTACCAGAACTATTTTGAGATCATCCCTCTCCTTCCCCCTTCAGGTTCTGTCATGTAGCATCCTATACTGTACAGTGTACAGTCATTTTATGTCAGTCTGTTTACATTTATAGAGGTGAGAACAGAAATATCTAAGACAAATAATACATATAATCTCCATCTCTTGTTTGTTGTTCCTTGACAGACCCAAAAGAAAAAGACAGTGATTCCCAAACCACAGAGAAATGTTGCCCAAAAGGTTGTTGATGAGTTATGTTCCTGTTGGGGTGAATCAGCAATCAGCTATGAAATTGTTTGGTGGTTTACATTTTTTTTTTTACTGTCTTTACACTTTAGAGTAAATTAATGTTGAAATTCCATTATGTTTGAATATTATTATTTAACTTGGTATGTAAAGTTGAAACATAGAATGTAATTATTGGTAATGATAATAATTATTGGTTATTATAAGGTAAATGAAAGAAACCTGAATCTTATTCAACCACTGTCGCATCTTGCATTACATGGCTTTGTAAAACGCATCATTAACATTGAATTCATCAGCTTTAATGACCATATGTACACATCGGAGGTAGTTGAGTAGGTAGATAGGTATAAGAGATTGCTTTATCATATCGTATTGTTATATTTTTGTTGTTAGAGCTACCAAATATGATTAATGAAGTGAAGATGGCCCTGAAGTCTCATTGGATAGATGGACTTTTATGATGATAGATGCACTTTTATGATGGATAGATGCACTTTTATGATGGATGGATGCACTGTTAATGATGGATGGATGCACTTTTATGATGGATGGATGCACTTATATGATTGATAGATGCACTTTTATGATGGGTAGATGCACTTTTATGATGAATAGATGCACTTTTATGATGGGTAGATGCACTTTTATGATGGATAGATGCACTTTTATGATGGACAGATGCACTTTTATGATGGATAGATGCACTTTTATGATGGACAGATGCACTTTTATGATGGGTAGATGCACTTATATGATTGATAGATGCACTTTTATGATGGGTAGATGCACTTTTATGATGGATGGATGCACTTTTATGATTGATAGATCACTTTTATGATGGATAGATGCACTTTTATGATGGATAGATGCACTTTTATGATGGATGGATGCACTGTTAATGATGGATGGATGCACTTTTATGATGGATGGATGCACTTTTTTGGACTTGAAAACACATCAAACATTCACTGTCATTATAAAGCTTCGATTAGCTGGGATATTTGTTTACTGTTTTGACAGTTTATTTGAGGGTTAGGGAGACTTGAGGGCGAGTAAATCATGGATTAATTTTCAGTTTTGGGTGAACTAACCCTTTAAGAAACTTTTAGTTATAATTTAATTAATTTAAGGACAGACACGGTTTGTTCCGTAAATTACTGTTTAATAAAAAAAGCTGTTTTATTTTATTTTCTCTCCCTTGCTGTACTGAACCGTGATTTCTAAACAGAGTTATGTAATGAACCACACCCCTACTAAACACTAGACCACCCCATGCTGCTGCTGTTTTGTCTAACTTGATTATGCAGTCATTAACTGTGGGCCACCTTGCTTCCTAACAACAGCAGTTTTGTTGTTTCTATTCATTTTTCTCACAGGAGCAACGTTGCAAAAGTGGCCTCATGCGGTGCCCTCCAGCATTGGTGCAGCCATAAATGCCAAACTTACTGAAATTAGAGTGAAGAACAAAACACAAAAAAAAAAAAGTTTTTTCTGAGCAAAGTTAAGTTTGCTAATTTAAGTTGGAACTATGCATTGCTCATGTGGAGTATAATTTTATTTGTTACTTTGTTTTGAAATAAAAGTGTTTCCAATGTAAATTTGTGTCATTGACTGAAATCATATATGATTAGTATATGCAGAGATAATGTAATATTGACTTTAATCATGTATGATAATTATATGTAGAGGTATAGTTATACTACTACTGTAATATAAGGAATTAGGTGGAAACATATAAAGATTCAAGAGCAAGCACACAATTTCCCTATTAAAAACATATGAAATACATATAAATAAAAAAACAAAATAGAAATAAATTCTATATGACTTTAATGTGATTAGCATATGATTCAATATAAGAACTTTATATGATTTGAATATGAATATTATGTATTTTTTACTAATACCATACACTATTGCATACTGTTGACATTTAAAACTCATATAAGATTTTTGCAGTATTCATACATGACCCAAAAAACCCCTACAAGTTTTCTGTGTGATTTTTAGTATGAAATGGGCCATAAACGGTCTGATTTTGTGTATGACATATATGGGACTTATATGAAACACATAAGATAATTCTGGCTGATTTAAGTAAGGAACATATATGGTTGCCATATATGAACCATACAGGTTTTTTTCATATGGGCAATTAGATAAAACTGTAAATGTATCCAGTTTATTTTAATTCAGGACTCATAGTGCAGGTGTTAGTAATCTGTGCTTAATCTTTGTTCCAGGCAACAATTTTTTAACTCACGATTAACTAGATTAAGGCCTACTCTTGGCATAATTTAAACCCTGTCCAGGAAACCACCTCTTGAAAATCTGCATTGATAATGTGGTGTGAGCTCAATTTAAATGACAATTACAGAAAAACACAATCTGACTTAACTATTAACACACAAACTTGTACTTTTCACATTTATGATTAATAGCCATTTAGAAATCATTCACAGTGCAGGGTGGAAAAAATATGCTTTGGTTCATTGTCTTGTTGCATCACATAACCTCTCTAAAGGTTGAAGACATGAACAGCTGTCCTGTATTTTTTTTTACATAACATTGGTTATTGCTAATGACATACAGAGTAATTAATCTACACTGTGAGCCCGGACAAGTTGAATCTACTTAAAAAATTGGAGCAAACTGGTTGCCCTAAAAATGTAGTAATGTGAAATGGAAGCTTCAGCTTAAGTTCTGCCAGGAAGACTTAATCACTTCGTCACTTATTAACTTCATCTCTATCCAATCACGTCTTCATATTTTCTGTATAAAGGTCGTACTTACACATGTTTGAGTTTGCAGATGCCGATGCGACAACAACCTCCACCCTCCCCACCACCACCAGGATGGTTCCGTCCATACCTCAAAAGGGGGGTCGGCTGCGCCCCTGCCTTCATCTTCAGGCAGGAATATGCTGATCCGCTACCCTCGGATTATAAACTATGGACGGGGCCTATGCCAAAACTTATTATGCTTGCTGGGCTGTCAATAAATGTATGCTTCATTCATCATTCTATCTCCCGAGTCTTTCTGGTAGAACTAAAACGAGTACATTTAACTTAAAATGTTTTAGTTAAAAAAATTCAGAACCTAGATAAAACTCCCCCTGCTGCTACTCTGATTTGCATTTGTGTAGCTCACAGCATGTTCATTTACATGATAAAGCCTCCCCTAAAATTAAGGGGAGGGGGGGCCATGGGGGGACAACTGCCAAGCAAGGCCCACGTCAATTTCCGTCAATTTATGGCAGTTTTCGGTGTTGCCTGCAAATTGCCGTGCACAGTCGTAAACCTGAAGTTCCACGGCAATCTACAGTGCCACATACTGACGAAAATCCCACTTTTCATGCAGTGTGGTAAACAATTATTTCACTGTTTAAGCAACCTATAAAATCCAACTGGGTGTCCAGGAAGACAGAGAAAAGCTGGAATGAAGACCATCCCTCAGAAAATTGTCTTTCTCTCCTATGTCTGACTTAAAATAATAAAAAATAAATCTCTTGGCAAGATAACTAGTGTCCGGTCCTGTGAATTAAACCACGGGGGGAAAAGCTTAATTTTTAAGTCTACACTCACACAGGGTATGTTTTTGTATTTAAGAAAAGTTTGAATCTTAAATCGATCTCAATCCACTCTGTATTATTTGTTCTTCTTGTGAGTAAGTGCTAAATATAAGGTATATTGTCAAGAACGGCAGTAATGTAATGTGATTTGCTAAGACAATACTATGCAATACAATTGCAGTTTTCACCGCAAAAGATTAGGTAATTTGATTGGATGTCATGTATTTATGCCATTTTGCCAGTTAGAAATACATGCTTGGTATTAATGTTATTTTAAGGTGGGGCAGAATTAAATGAACGGCAACACCCTAGCAACCACCCTGAGCACCCTAGCAACTGCATAACAAAATGTTCAATTATAGAAGAAATATTAATTTAATCACTATGCATGTGTTGTGTTTATTTCTGTGTTCATATACTTAAAATAATATTTTGTTATGTTTGCTGTGCTGGGAACTTCTTTGAAGTTAAGAGGGAAAAAAGTAAGATACGGTGGGGCCTCAGGAAAAGTGATGCAGATGTGACCAGAGAAAATCGGAAGAAACTGGGAGACCTCGAGGTGTCTACACATGACCATAGAGGTCACCATGCACCTGTATCTGAGGGTCCAGGTGTAAAAGAGTATGACATATGGGGAAGTTTTTCTAGTGTTTACCATGTTTGGAAAATAACTGAAGAAGCAGAGTGCTAAAGATAGTATAAAGGAGAGGGGAAATGTTTTGGTTGCAGGACACACTCTGCAGCCATTGGAATAACTGTTGACTCTTCTTTTGCAAAATAATAAACCATTTATTGAAATTGGAATAGGTTTGTCTCATATTCAGTGATAGAGTTAAAATTTGCCACAACACCACTTTAAACTGAAAACCTTCAAACTTTGGTCAAGCCAACTTCAAAATTTGTCTTAAGGAACATTTGTGTATCTAGTTTAATAATTGATCTTTACAATGGAACTGAATCAACACTGAACTGACTTCAGTTGAACAACAGCCAAAATGCAGCTGCTTTGAAACAATCTGTATTGTATAAAGCCCTATATAAATAAAGGTAACTTGACTATATATAAACGTATAGGTTTGATTCATGTTGATTGAAGCAGGTTCATAAAAAAATGCTACAACATAAGTTAAATCATTCCATTTATTATTTCATAAATTCATTCACATATTGATTTATTCATATATTGTACTACTTTAGCACTGACTGTTATTTATATAGACTCGTTTTTATGAGACAGATTATATATAAAAAAAATTAACAATGGCTGGAATGCAAAGGTAGCTTTTCCACCCAAAACAACATTCAAATTGAGAAAACTTAACATTTATCATGCAATGACAATGAAAAACAATTTTTCAATTTTAACTGATGTCGCAAACAATTATATAGAACATCTTACCATTCACATTTAATTTCAATATATATAGTAATTATGGATAAAGGGTAAAACCACAAAGCTGTTTTTGTGTTTACAGTGACATTTAAAAGACTTGCTTGTTTCATTTACTGTTTCTGTGGTAGGAATTTCTTAAACTGTTCCATGACACTTTCCTTAAACCGACACAGGAGGCTTGGATCATAAGATTCTTCTTTCTGCAATGTGCAAGCTTTCCAATTCTCTGGAAGCACTTCTCCTGCGGAAACCTTACTGGTAATCTCTGCTTTCTTCCTGACTTCCATTAGAGACTTAATGCGATCTTGAAATCCAGGCTTGGCTTCTTGTTTCTCAGACTCAATCATCAGATCGATGTAGTCAGGGGTGGACAGAGGATTGGGTTTGAGGGCGATTTCCTGCAGCCGCTCCAATGACTTTTGAGATTTTTCAATTAGTACGGCCACAATAACCTGGACAACCTGAAACTCCTTTTCAAGCTCTTCAAAGATCTTTTCTTTTGACATGACCTGTCCATGAGCATCCTCAAAACGGTTTTTTAAATCCTGATAGGTTTCCTTTCTCTTTTCTTTGACATAATCCCATTTGTATTTCTGATTAAAGTGCACATTCCAAACACACTTTCCTGGACAGACCGTACACTTTCCACCTGTCATTGCACAACACTTATCTTTATCTTTGTCATCTGCATAAGCGCATGCGTCATGACAAGTGAAGTGACAATTTTGGCAGTTTGTTAAGTAGTATTTAGTGTTGTTTTCGATCTTTTTTGGGACAGTTACTTCTAATTCATATTCAAAATCCTTGTTTGCATCCATTTCAGCTTTGTGCTGCTCCAGAGCAGCTGTTGTCTTCTTGATTTCATCCAGTTTTGTCAGACCAGCATTGATTTGGGGCTGGAGGCCTTCCACATTCACTTCTAGCTGTTGACGCTCTTTTAGGACCTCACGTGTCAGAGTCAAGCTCTTGAATTTCATCGTGTAAAGGGATCTGAAGAATTTTCTCATGCTAGAGAATCCCAGCTTCCAGAACATTTGGTCAAAGTTTTCACTGTCAGAATCCTCATCCTTTGCAGGATCCTCATCCTTTGCAGATTGATTATTGATTGCAAACAGAGCAGAGTTATTGAACTTGAAGTGGAGAGGTTCTCCAGACTCATTGGTGGAGCAGGGCACCTCAGAGACTTTGATGGCCTCAAGAACAGCAGGTGTTTTCCCATCGGCAAAGGTCACCATCATGAGGATGTTTTCAGCAATATCCTTCCCAAATATAGAAAGAATGGAGTCAAAGACGTATTTCTGTGTGTGCGTCAGACGAGCAAGTGAAGCCTGTACTACAAAACACACGGCATCAATGCAGTCAATCCCTCCACGGGCAGAGAAGAACTCCTGAATCTGCTTTGTGATTTTCTGGTCATGTGAAATTCCTCTGGTATCGCCAAAGCCTGGTGTGTCCACAATAGTAAAGGAATATGGAACCTGGAAACCATCCATGTGATTAATCTGATATGCTGTTATCTCTGAAGTCTGACTTTCAGCCTGAGATTTCTGCTTCCCTTCATCTATCAGCACAAACCGGAAGTCGTCTTCCCATTGCACTCCCAGAATGTAGTTGATCATGCTGTTGATTAGAGTGGTTTTTCCTGCACCTGTGGCTCCGATCATCATAATGGTCTTGTTCTCTTTTGTGATGTTCTTCCCAAACGTGCTTCTTCTGCAGAATCCATCGCTGTTCTGCCATGTTTCATCCAGGTTGAGTTTAAACATGGGTAGGTTTTCATTGCTTCCACCTTCTATTTTTCTGCTCCAATTTTTCTTTATATTATTTGCAACACTTAAGTCCTTTCCATTGCTTTGGTCTTTTTTCATTGTTTTGCTGCTTGTGCTTTCTCTTGCCGTTTTTTGATTGTTGTTAACAGCAGACTGACACAGTTTAGTTGTCTTTTTTGGACTTTTTTCCACCACTGCTGGTTAAAGAAAAAGGAAATAATTGTTTGTACATCCATTTATTAATACAATATACAAAGGAAGTAAGTACAACCCTTTGCCATATCATTAAAATGTCAAATTAAAAAAAACGATTACCTACCAATAAGGGTTCTAATTCTGGAATCAGATATTTAAGGTAGAGAATTGGATACTTGTTATAAAATTAACATTTTTATTCTGCTTATTGACTTCTGTGTGCACATTTTAATGTGATTTTAAACCATACAAGCGCAAGAAGATGCGGAAAAGGGTGGGGGGGGGGGTTACACACAAAATATTATTGTCGCTTCATAAAATTAAGGTTGAACCACTGGAGTCACATGAACTATTTTAACCTTCTTTTTTTTTTTTTTACTGGACCTTGACAGTGTTCATTAAAATGCTGTCTATGGAGGAATCAGAGAGCTCTCGGATTTAATCAAAAATACCTTAATTTTTGTTCCGAAGATAAACAAAGGTCTTACGGGTTTAAAACATCACAAGGGTGAGTAATTAATGACAGAAATGTCATTTTTGAATGAACTAACCCTTTAACACTAGAACTACTGGATTTCTATAGCTACTAGAATGGCCATAGCGGACATTCTGACCGTTCATACTAGACTGTAACAAATGGGTTGGGAAGGTTCATTTTAAAATTTATTTTACTAGAGATCACAAAATACATGCTTTAAAAAGTAATTTGTAATGTATTTTTTTACTTTACATAAGTTTTGTAACTTAATCTAAATACTTTATAATACTTTTGAATACTAATAAGGTACACTATATTGCCAAAAGTATTGGGACACCCCTCCAAATCATTGAATTCAGTTGTTCCAATCACTTCACAGGTGTATAAAATCAAGTACTAGACATGCAGACGGTTCTACAAACATTTGTGAATGAATGGGTCGCTCTCAGGAGCTCAGTGAGCTCAAGCGTGGCACCGTGATAGGTTGCCATAAGCAATAAGTCCATTCATGAAATTTCCTCACAACTAAATATTCCATGGTCAACTGTTAGTGGTATTAAAATAAAGTGGAAGCAATTGGAACTACAGCAACTAAACCACAAAGTGGTAATCCACGTAAAATCACAGAGCGGGGTCAGCGCATGCTGAGGTGCAAGTGCACAGAAGACAGCAACTTTCTGCAGAGTCAAGAGCTACAGACCTCCAAACTTCATGTGTCCTTCAGATGAGCTCAAGATCAGTGCGTAGAGCGTCATGGAATGGGTTTCCATGGCCAAGCAGCTCATCCAAGCCTTACATCACCAAGTGCATGCAAAGCATCGGATGCAGTGGGGTAAAGCGCGCCGCTTGGAGTGAAGAATCACGCTTCTCTGTCTGCAATCCGATGAGCGAGTCTGGTTTTGGTGGTTGACTGCATTGTGCCAAGTTGGTGGAGGGGGGATTATGGTGTGAGGTTGTTTTTCAGGGGTTGGGTTTGGCCCCTTAGTTCCAGTGAAAGGAACTCTTAATGCTTCACCAAGACATGTTGAACAATTTTATGCTCCCAACTTTATGGGAACAGTTTGGGGATGGCCCTTCCTGTCCCAATATGACTGCGCTCCGGTGCACAAAGTGTCGCTCCATAAAGACATGGATGAGCGAGTTTTGGTGTGGAGGAACTGGACTGGCCTGCACAGAGTCCTGACCTCAACCCGATAGAACACCTTTGGGATGAATTAGAGCGGAGACTGCGAGCCAGGCCTTCTCTTCCAATATCAGTGCCTGACCTCACAAATGTGCTTCTAGAAGAATGGCCAAAAATCCCCATAAACACACTCCTAAACTTTGTGGAAAGCCTTCCCAGAAGAATTGAAGCTGTTATAGCTGCAAAGGGTGGGCCAACTCCATATTAAACCCTACAGATTAAGAATGGGATGTCATTAAAGTTCATGTGCATGTAAAGGCAAGTGTCCCAAAACTTTTGGCAGTATAGTGTATATAACACAAAGGGACCACCAAACATAGGACTTGGTTTTCCTCTGGCAGACAATCTTAAAAGGGACCCACTTTATATTATGTGGCCTTAACTACTTTGTACTAAAATAATTAATTTAATTAATAATTTAATTAATCATTTGATACAATGCACTTACACTACATTTGTAATTACACTGTTGACACTTCCCTTACACCTAACCCTACCCGTAAACTTACCCATACCACCACACCTGTCTCTAACTTTATCCTTAAATTACTACCCTCGAGTCGGCCATCGCCATCAACCCGCTTTTCTTTCTTTTTTTCAGTGCCGAAGAGACTCCAACATTATAATCTGTTAAATTTCTACTTTTATTTGTGTACAGTCACAATAAAAACAAAATGTTGTGCTTTTTGCAAAATAAAGAAAACAAACATCTCTCTCAATGACGTTCATTCAGATAGTCTTCAGAAAATGAACTGTATCTTAGCGAAAACTTATCACACAAACATGAGACATATGTGTAAAGAAACGTTGAAATGTCAGGTTCCCTTTCAAAAGCTACAGTCAATGCTGCGAAGTGCATATGGGAATGTCTTTATCGTGATCAGCTATGAATAGTGTGTATAACACGTCAATGAAATTGACCCGGAGGCAGTGTTAATTTCGTTGACGAATAATTTTCGTCAACAACCTTTTTTCACTTACAAAAACGAGATGAAAACTATGATGAAAACCTACTGTAATTTTCGTCAACAAATAAAAACGAGACGAAAATGAGAGGGAGGGACGATTAGGGAAGAGATCCAGTCAGAACTGATGTCCTGTGTAACAGATGCGCACATTTGATTCTTATGAACTTGAAGCATCCTGCAACTGTAATAGTAAGGCGCAGACATTTCAAAATAAGAGTCCCGGTGTATTTCGAGCTTGTTTATAATTAAAATTCACGCATTATATATTAGTTTTTGGTTACACAATAAACTATATTTAATTTCATTCCCATTTAATTCATAGTCAAGAGGAAAGACCAGTATTTGACACACATTCAATAAAGTATCAGGGTTATAATAGTTCACTAAAACCATTAAAAAAAATCTTCATTACTTGAAATTAAATAAATGTTAACTGAAATTAAAAAAATAAATAAACAAACTTATTTGAAGCTTTAGCTTAACCTGATATGGCCTACTAACTAAAACAGAAATACAAAGTTATAAAAACTATATACAGGGCTCGACATTAAGCTTGTTCATGTGCTTGTCCTTCGGACAAGTAAATCTGTCATTCACTTGTCCGAGTAAAAAATATGCTTGTCCGGAAAAGCATATTTTTTTGGGGTGTTGTAAATAAAATTGATTCTGAAGCAATATTTTCACCAGTGTTCAATCAGCTTTGACATATTGTATTTAAATCTGCATATTTGTGAAATTTTTACCTTTTATAAAGGACATTTTCCCCTAATCTTATTAAATATAGGCTATGCTTCAGCTTTCCTTTTATATTCTTAAATTTGATCGATAAATTAAATTAGAAGACGACACTGGCTGTTACCAATCAAATTAAATAATTTACACTGAAAAATCACAACTGCATTAAATAATGTTATGAGATTGTTTTAAATATTTAAATATTTTTTGAAAATACAAATAAGAAAAGTTGGAAAGAATGTTTAAACATGAAACTAAAACGCCAGTAGGTGGCGGCAGGTGACCGTCTTAATGAGCGAGTCATTGAGTCGATTCATTCAAACGGCTGATTCATTCAAGAATGTTTACGAATAGGTTATTGAATCTTTGATTCAACCGATTCATTCAAAACGCTGAATCATTCATTAACACGCTGTTGTGGTGACACGCGTTCTGCTGTGATCTTTGTTTGGAGCTATTTTCGCTGCTGAAATTGAACAAAAACACTCAATATTGCATCTAAAATGTAAGTGACTTAATGTTAATAATTGTTTATGGATCGGTCATATGAAATCAGTGTCATTTTCAGTCGTGATGTAATTCAGGAAAACAGCACTCTTGGTAATGTGATGTTGCAACTGTATCATATGTTATAAATATATATAAACTCCACATTTCAAAATTTTTACCGCAGTATATTAACTGAGTTTCTCTGTGTGAGCGGTACACATTTGTTTCGATTGCTCCTCGAGAGGCTGTGCGAGTGTCAACAGCGCGAGCGTTATAGTTACCGTCAGTTCATTATACATTAAATATTATTATCCACTATCGATCGCCACTTACACTAATGAATGCAGAATCAATCTTGCATTTTGGTGATTCCCTAGTTATTTTTTGTTAAGGATGTTTTATCAGCCTCTCCTTGAACTGTCACCTTATCGTAGTGGAGAGGTTTGAGTACCCGAATGATCCTGAGAGCTATGTTGTCTGGGGCTATATGCCCCTGGTAGGGTCTCCCAAGGCAAACAGGTCCTTGGTGACGGGCCAGACTAAGAACAGTTCACAAACCCATATGTTGACAATTAAACCAAGGACCGTGACGTCGCCCGGCATGGCACAGCCGGGGCCCCACCCTGGAGCCAGGCCCGGGGTTGGGGCTCGTATGCGAGCGCCTGGTGGCCGGGCCTCCCCCCATGGGGTCCGGCCGGGCTCAGCCCGAAGGAGTGACGTGGGGCCGCCCTTCTGTGGGCTCACCACCTGCAGGAGGGAGCTTAAGGGGCCGTGGCATAGTGAATCGGGCGACAGTCGAGGGCGAGGCACCCGACGACCCAATCTCTGGACACGGAATCTGGCTTTAGGGATGTGGAATGTCACCTCGTTGGCGGGGAAGGAGCCTGAGCTTGTGCGGGAGGTCGAGAGGTACCGACTAGAGATAGTCGGGCTCACCTCCACGCACAGCTTGGGCTCTGGAACCACACTTCTTGAGAGAGGCTGGACTCTCTACCACTCTGGAGTTGCCCATGGTGAGAGGCGGTGGGCTGGAGTGGGTTTGCTTATAGCCCCCCAGCTCAGCCACCATGTGTTGGAGTTCACCCCGGTGAACTAGAGGGTCACTTCCCTGCGCCTTCGAGTCGGGGATAGGTCTCTCACTGTCGTTTGTGCCTACGGCCCAAATGGCAGTGCGGAGTACCCGGCCCTCTTGGAGTCTCTGGGAGGGGTGTTGGAAAGTGCTCCGACTGGAGACTCCGTCATTCTACTGGGGGACTTCAACACCCACGTGGGCAGTGACACCTGGAGGGGCGTGATTGGGAGGAACGGCCCCCCTGATCTGAACCCGAGCGGTGTTCTGTTATTGTATTTCTGTGCTAGCCATGGCTTGTCCATAACGAACACCATGTTCAAGCATAAGGGTGTCCATCAGTGCACGTGGCACCAGGACACCATAGGCCGGAGGTCGATGATCGACTTTGTGGTCGTGTCATCAGACCTTCGGCCATATGTCTTGGACACTCGGGTGAAGAAAGGGGCGGAGCTGTCAACTGATCACCACCTGGATCCGATGGCGGGGGAGGAAGCTGGACAGACTCGGCAGACCCAAACGTACTGTGAGGGTCTGTTGGGAACGTTTGGCCGAGCCCCCTGTCAGAGAGATCTTCAACTCCCACCTCCGGTAGAGCTTCGACCGGATCCCGAGGGAGTCTGGAGATATTGAGTCCGAGTTGACCATGTTTTCCACCTCCATTGTCGCTGCGGCCGCTCGGAGCTGTGGCCGTAAGGTCTCCGGTGCCTGTCGAGGCGGCAAACCCCGAACCCGGTGGTGGACACCGGAAGTAAGGGATGCCGTCAAGCTGAAGAAGGAGTCCTATCGGGCCTGGATGGCTTGTGGGACTCCGGAGGCAGCTGACGGGTACCGGCAGGCCAAGCGGACTGCAGCCCGGGTAGTCGTGGAGGCAAAAAATCGGGCCTGGGAGGAGTTCGGTGAGGCCATGGAGAAAGACTATCGGTTGGCCTTGAAGAGATTCTGGCAAACCGTTCGACGCCTCAGGAAGGAGAAGCAGTGCCCTACCAACGCTGTTTACAGTACGGCACCTGTTGAACTCAACTGGGGATATCGTCGGGCGGTGGAAGGAATATTTCGAGGATCTCCTCAATCCCACCGACATGTCTTCCGTTGAGGAAGCAGTGGCTGGGGACTCGGAGGAGGACTCGTCCATCACCCGGGCTGAAGTCATCGAGGTGGTTAAAAAGCCACGCCTCTGCAACATCGCATGGCGGTTGGGGACAGTACCTCTGGACTGGCAGACCGGGGTGGTGGTCCCTCTTTTCAAGAAGGGGGACTGGAGAGTGTGTTCCAACTATAGGGGGATCACACTTCTCAGCCTCCCCGGGAAAGTCTATGCCAGGGTACTGGAGAGGAGAATTCAGCCGATAGCGGAACCTCGGATTCAGGAGGAACAGTGTGGTTTTCGTCCCGGTCGTGGAACACTGGACCAGCTTTATACCCTTTTCAGGGTGCTGGAGGGTTCATGGGAGTTTGCCCAACCAGTCCACATGTGTTTTGTGGATTTGGAGAAGGCATTCGACTGTGTTCCTCGTGGCATCCTGTGGAGGGTGCTCTGGGAGTATGGGGTCGGCGGCCCCCTGCTTAGGGTTTTTGGTTCGCATTGCCGGCAGTAAGTCAGACCTGTTCCCGGTGCATGTTGGACTCCAGCAGGGCTGCCCTTTGTCACCGGTTCTGTTCATAATTTTTATGGACAGATTTTCTAGGTGCAGCCAAGGGCCGGAGAGTGTCCGGTTTGGGGACCACACGATTTCGTCGCTGCTTTTTGCGGATGATGTCGTTGCGTTAGCCTCCTCAGACCAGGACCTTCAGCGTGCACTGGGACGGTTTGCAGCCGAGTGTGAAGCGGCTGGGATGAGAATCAGCACCTCCAAGTCCGAGGCCATGGTTCTCAGTCGGAAAAGGGTGGATTGCCCACTTCAGGTTGGTGGAGAGTTCCTGCCGCAAGTGGAGGAGTTCAGGTATCTTGGGGTCTTGTTCACGAGTGAGGGAAGGATGGAACGGGAGATTGACAGACGGATCGGTGCAGCTTCTGCAGTAATGCAGTCAATGTACCGGTCTGTTGTGGTAAAGAAGAAGCTGAGCTGTAAGGCAAAGCTCTCGATTTACCGGTCAATCTACGTTCCTACTCTCACCTATGGTCATGAGCTGTGGATCATGACCGAAAAGACAAGATCCCGGATACAGGTGGCCGAAATGAGCTTTCTCCGTAGGGTGGCTGGGCGCTCCCTTAGAGATAGGGTGAGAAGCTCGGTCACTCGGGAGGAACTCGGAGAAGAGCCGCTGCTCCTCCACATCGAGAGGAGGCAGCTGAGGTGGCTCGGGCATCTATTTCGGATGCCTCCTGGACGCCTTCCCAGGGAGGTGTTCCAGGCACGTCCCACCGGGAGGAGGCCCCGGGGAAGACCTAGGACACTCTGGAGGTGGGAACGCCTCGGGGTTTCCCCAGAAGAGCTGGAGGAAGTGGCTAGGGAGAGGGAAGTCTGGGCGTCTCTGCTTAGACTGTTGCCCTCGCGCCCCGGATAAGCGGAAGATGATGGATGTTTTATCAGGCTACTTGTCCGGTCGGCAAGTAAAATTCTCTTTCACTTGTCCCTTCAAAAAATCCACTTGTCCCGGACAAGCGGACAAGTGTTAATGTCGAGCCCTGATATAGATGTTTTTAAAAAAACAAACAAAAAAGTGAATTGAGAGGACTTCCGGTTATGGCGCGGTGCTGAGTGGACGCGAATCGGAGTTCCGCTACAAATACTGATTTAAACTGTATCATCTAACCCAATAAACGTTGGCAAACTGATTTAATTTCGAACGCAGATACATCTTAACTTTTCAAGAAGCCACCGAAACCAATTAAAACGATACAAAAACAAGTTAAATCGACTGTACCTGGAGAGGCCGAGGCAGATGCTAAATCCAACGAAGCTAATAGCGAAGATGGACCGTCGGGTGTTAGCCAAAAGTCTGCAATTCTCGAGGCTATCCACTCACTGAAATCGGACTTTGGTGTGCGATATGATGGATTGCTCCAGGCGATTACAGTTTTTCTCAATTGCTAAAACACTAAACCCTATTGTTTGAACCAAATGCTCAGTTGCCTGAACCCACTGATTGAATCAATCACTCTTTTGGCAAAACCATAAGCACTTTTCACCTGTTTAGACACAACTTGTCAACACATTTTCATTGTGATGCACCTGTACTGCAGAATGGTGAGTGACAAAAGTCAAACACAATGAAAGCACAGGTGTCACCAGTTGAACACAACAACTCAAAATTGATCACACTTGTGGCTAATGATGTGAGGGAACATATAAGCGAGGTCAGAGAGCACTGGTTTGTGAGGTCTTACAATGGATAGAAATCTGAGAGGAAGAGTGCGTGTGAGAGGTGGTCGAGGTGGTCAAGGTGGTCAGCAAAGACAAAGAACAGTAATATCTGATGAAATCAGAGCTACTGTGATTGACCATGTTCTTGTCCATGGTATGAGCATGAGGGAGGCTGGACAAAGGGTACAACCAAACCTTAGTAGATTCACTGTGTCCACCATAATCCGAAGATTTAGAGAAGAGAACAGGTAATAACTTTTTTTTTTACAGTAATTATAGCCTAGTATGTAAATGCTGACAGCAATTACTTTAAGACATACTATATACTGTATCACAGTATACTGTAAGTAAATATATGTTCCAGTACACCACTGTACCAATGTACTGTAGTATTGTAATGGAGGGTTGGTCTAACTGTTTGTAGGCCTAGTATTCCATGTATATTTTTTGTAACTCCATGTTCTCTTTTTGTAGAATTGAAAGACTGCCACATGGGGGTGGCAGGACAGGTATGTTCTCCCCACACCAAGAGACCCTAATTGTTGATATGGTCCGTGAGAACAATGCCATTAAACTGCGTGAAATTCAGCAGAAGATCATTGAGGACCATGTAAATTTTGAGGGTATAAACAGTGTCAGCCTCTCTACTGTTGATCGTGTCCTCAAGCGCAACAGACTGCGCATGAAACAGCTATACAGAGTGCCTTTTGACCGCAACTCAGACAGAGTAAAGGAGCAAAGATTCCAGTATGTACAGGTTGGCATACATCCAGACACATTCAATGTTGATTACTGTAGTGATTTACTGTAGTGGCCTAAATCACTTTCCGTATCACTTACAGAACTATATCTATTTCTACAGAGGGTTTTTGAACTGGATGCAATGGAAAGACCTCATGAATACATCTATATGGATGAAGCTGGGTTTAATCTCACCAAAAGGAAAAGGAGAGGCCGTAATGTGATTGGCCATCGGGCCATTGTTGGTGTTCCTGGGCAGCGTGGTGGCAATGTCACATTATGTGCTGCCATCAGCAATCATGGGGTTGTCCACCATCATGCCAACCTGGGGCCCTACAACACTCACCAGCTCCTCATTTTCCTCAATAACATGCGAGATGCTCTGTTGGGGCAGCAGGATGAGCATCCCATCTATGTGGTTGTTTGGGATAATGTGAGTTTTCACAGAGCCCTCCAGGTTAGAGAGGGGTTCAATATGAACCAAGATTTTATCAATCTTTGCCTTCCACCGTACTCCCCTTTCCTAAACCCCATTGAGGAATTCTTCTCCTCATGGCGGTGGAAGGTATATGAACGCCAACCTTACACCAGGGTAAATCTCCTGCAAGCCATGGGACTTGCCTGTGGTGACATAGGTGTGGAGGCATGCCAAGCCTGGATACGGCATGCCAGCGGTTTTTTTCCCCGTTGCCTGGGCAGACCAAATGTGGCCTGTGATGTGGATGAAGTCCTGTGGCCTGACCCAGTACGGAGACATGATGCTGTGGCTGAATAATTCACTTATTTGTATTTTTTGTACTTTATATTTACAGTATACATAGGCTTACTGTACACAAGTGGTAAGCACGTATGATTTCTGTTTGTTTTTAAAAGTGATACAGTACATGTAAATGCACAAGATTTCTGTTTTGTCTTTTTGTACAAGTGCTAAATGCAACTTGCATTTAGCCTACAGTGAACAATAAACATTTATTTCACCAGCTTCATGTCCTGAGTATTGTGTTTTCTATTTTTCTACGTAGTGTTTAGTGACTGTTCAGTAGTTTTTTTTAATTTTGATTGACTCGGGGCACGATTTGACAACATAGTTCAGTTTTGAGCACAGATTGAACTGTTTTGAGGTGAAAGTTTGGTTTTGCAAGAAGTGTCTGAGGTTTTGTAAATGTAGCTTGAAAATTGAGTTGTGTGTTCACAGTTTAAGAGAAAAGGTGAGCTGCTTTCAAGAAATGTGTTTTAGCAATCGAGAAACTGTAACGGAGTGCAGTGTGAACTTAAAGCTCTCACAACACGGGTAACAGAAGCCGAGGATCGAATAAGCACCCAAGAAGACAACGTCACAGATTTGCAAACGCAAAATTGAAAACTGCCATAGAATCTCTCTCATCAAAAGTCGATGACCTTGAAAATGGCAGCCGGCGGTCCAATCTACGATTAGTGGAACTTCCAGAAAAAATGGAGGGGAAGGATATGTGTGCCTTTTTAGAGAAATTACTTCCTGAGTTCCTCGGCCCGGAAAACTTTCTTGGCCCTCTTGTAATAGCTCATCGAATCGGCAGATTCTCAGAAGATCGGTCTGACTCTTCACCGAGACCTGTGATAATGAAATTCCTAAACTACGCTGACAAAGTCCGTACCCTAAAAGAAAAGCTTATGTTCTTTCTCTGACGTGTCAGCTGAACTGCACAAGAAACGGAAAAGATTCGGCGCTGTGAAGAAGGATCTTCGCGATCTTAACTTCCCCGAATTGCGGTATGGCATATTGCATCCAGCTACTCTGTGTGTGACATACAAGGGAAAGCGCCACTTGTTCGAAAACCCTTCAGATGCTCAGAGTTTTTTGCGAGATCTGAAAGGCAATGTTTAGCGGGACTTAAAGGATGTCATTTCTCTTTGGGATCAGTTGCATGATTGTAGGCAATCTTATGGTTTATCACTGATGTCATTCATTTTTCCCCCCGTGATGTTGGGTTTACTTCTCTGACTGTTGCGGACTCCTCCGACCATCAGTGAAGCTGTTCCTCACCGTGAAAGGATCGCGGGTGGACCGGCGTTGCTCCATAATTAGGCTCTTTCGAGAAGACCTTGGGAAGTGTTTAACTGGGGAGGGGAGGAAAGGTGATGGTATTTCATTTGGGGAAATACCTGATTGTTGGCCAGTTGTTCTGTTTGGCTGTATTTTGCTTTTACTATGTTGTTGCTGTTTTTTTTCTCTTTCATTCACAATAATAGCCTATATATTTACTTTAGTACTTTTTGAAAGAATGGGAATATGCTATATATTAGGGATGCACCGAATATTCGGCCACCGAAAATTTTCGGCCGAAAATGGCCCAAAAGTGCATTTTCGGTTTTCGGCCGAAAGACTTTTATCACCGAAACAACACGGCCGAAATGTTGTGATGACGCAAACAGAAACCGTGACCTGCACGTGCTTGTCTGAAGCAACATGTACGCGGTGTGGACGTATTTCAGTATATCTGAAAAACACCCACTCTCTGCTCCATGCACACACACTGACAGCCAGAGCTCATGTTCTCGATGAGAAGAGGACCAGACTTCACTGTGAAACCCAACGCAATCTTTAACAGTGGGCATGTTTTAAGCGCGGAAAACACTTCAATCTGGCGGCGGCGCGCGCGTGAACGCGATCATCTGTGAGCGCGATCGATCATCTATTCCTTAAGAATAAACATGAATGAACATCTAAGGTGTGTTGAGGATACATTACAACTTACTGTCACGTATCATATGTGGTGTAATCGCTCAATCAGTGTCTCAACGGCGGAAAGACCCTCAATATAACTGCTTGTAAACTAAACAGTCATGTAGCATCATTTACCTCAGGCAGTCATTCAGTGTCCACATCTGTTAGTTCACTAGAGAAATCAACTCTTTCACTAAATATATGACCTATATTAGCCGTTATAGTCATTATATTCTACTGAACCTGTTAATGATATATTGATTATTTCATGTATGTTTAAATAAAATGACAGACACTGTGTATAAATGATTTCAACAACGAATTGGATAAAAAACTATTTTATAATTAGATTTAGAAGTTATTGCAAAAACTGCCTTATGTGAAGTTTACATGTTTGAATACGATGTTATTTGAGTGTTGATTATTAGACCTAAAAATACATAGCAACTGAATTTAAGCTAATAGTTTGGGCTCTGTTGTTAACCTTTAATATTAATGTGCAAGTAAGGGCGCGATATATAGTTTAGAGCAATATATTCAATAAACTTTTAGTTATAATTTTATTCATTTAAGGACAGATACTTTTTTTTTTCAGTAAACCAATAAAAATAAATAAAAAGCCATTTTGTAAAACTGCTGTACAGAACCGTCAGTTTTGTGTACCGCTACACCCCTATTCTACAGTTAACATATGGGCTATGGCAGTCTTTGCTTTGATACTCTATTATGTTGAAGGCCTACAGAGAAAGTAGTTGTATCTTTAAGCAGTTGCACTTGTTCTGAATGCACTTTCTGGTAGTAGTCCTACAGAGAAAAATTTTAAATGCACTAGACCTAAATGCACTTTGTTTTTATGAGAGAACATTTACTTTTAAAACCTTTCTGTAGGCCTGTACATTATTATTTAATGTACAAATGAATGGGGTCAAGTTAAACATTTTAGTTTGAATTATTTTATTTTATACTGTGCATTGTTGCAATGTGCTAAATAAATTTTGGCATAATTTGTAATTGATTTATTCTTTGAAACTTTAATATTAATCTATGCAATTGCAATGCCTTGATTTTAGTAAAGTTAGTACACAGTCATAGCCATAAATGCAATGGTACTAATAATTGGCATAATTTCTTTCGGTGTTTCGGTTTTCGGCTTTCGGCCTTGGTTTCCTATTTTTCGGTTTTCGGTTTCGGCCAGGAATTTTCATTTCGGTGCATCCCTACTATATATACAATAATGGCTCCCCTATCTGATATTCAGTTTACATCCTGAAATGTAAGAGGTCTAAACAAAATTGTAAAGTTAAAACAAGTGATGAATAGAATTCGTCAAATGAAAACTAAAATAGTGTTCCTCCAGGAAACTAATTTAGTTCCAGACGATGTGGCTATGGTGAGGAAGAGATGGCCAGGGCAAGTGTTTTCTGCCTCCTTAAATTCACAGTCTAGGGGAGTTATTACACTTATACATAAATCCATACCTTTACAAATAATTAACACTATCGAGGACCGTCTTGGGAGGTATATAATTATCCAAACTGAGATCCTTTCTTTTAGACTGAATTTAGTAAATGTTTATGGGCCCAATGTGGATAATCCTATTTTTTACAGAAATCTATTTTTACTATTGGCTGGACTGCCAGGTCATTTTGTTATAGGAGGAGATTTTAATTGTGCTTTATATCCAGAATTGGATAGATCAACTAGACCAGACCTCTCTCATATACAGACCAGAATAGAGTTAAAACAGTATATGCAAGATTTCAATTTAATAGATATTTGGAGGAACAGGCACCCGGATAGTTTAACTTATTCATGCTACTCTAGTACTTATAAATCATTTTCCTGTATTGATTTTTTTCTTTTATCTACTAATCTGATTTCCAAAGCTAGGAACTGCTGGTATGATAGCATATTAATCTCGGATCATGCAGCAGTTTCATTTACATTAAACTTTCCAAACTTTTTGTGCAGATCCCCAGATGGCGCTTGCATATAACCTGGTTGAGAGATCCTGAATTTTTGGAATTCATTGATAAACAGATAGATTATTATTTTGAAATAAACACAAATCAAACATCTGCCTCAGTCCGGTGGGAAGCATTTAAAGCTTTTATAAGAGGACAAATGATTAGCTATACAAATTATAAATATAAGCACTGTCAAGTGGAGATGGTAGACCTTAAAAACAAAATAAAAGAAATTGAATCTGAAATATACCAAAAAATTACACCAGATCTTCTTTTGGATCTACACAAATTGAGGATTAAATATAATGAGCTTTCATTAGAACATGCAAAGAAAAGTTTGATGCGACTTAAACAGGCTTATTATGAAGGTGAGAGGGCAGGTAAGTTACTAGCCTGGCGTATTAAGCAGTTACAAAATGAAAGAGCCATAAATTCCATTCAGATAAAGGAGGGTGAGGTAACATTTGATCGAACTGAGATTAATGAGGTCTTTAGGAACTACTACCAGGCTCTTTATAGCTCTGAATATTCGGAGAGTGCCGCAGAGAGACAAATAGATTTCCTGGATGCTTTGGACTTTAAGTCCACAGATTTGGATTTCATGGTATCCCTTGAAGATGACCTGGGGCCTCATTTATAAAACTTTGCGTAGGATTTGCGTCAGAAGTGGCGTACGGATGAAACATAGGACGTGCGTACACACAGAAATATTCGGATTTATAAAACCCTGCGCACGCACATCCTACGCAGTTTTCCCTTAATAAATCACAATCAATTCTAAATGTAGCGCAGCTTTGGCAGCTTCATGTCACGCCCATAGTTGCCCATAAATAGTCCGTGAAACGCCCACAAGTTAATATTCATAGATTGCGAAATCATGGCAAACACAGAGAGGAAATAAAAAAAAACGTAACTTCACTCAATGTGAGGTAGAAGTTATCGTTGGCGAGGTTGAAAAGAGAAGAAAAGTGTTGTTTGGAGGGCACAGTGTGGGCATTACTAATGCCAAAAAGACACTTGAATGGCAAAAGGTTGCAGACGCCGTAAATGCTGTAGCCTCACAACCTCGGACCATCGCCGAAATAAAAAAGAAATGGTTGGACATCAAAGTCGAGGCAAAAAAGCGTCTAGCGCTCCATCGCCAGAGTTTGTCCTCTTGCTGTCTGAAGTTGCGTTCACTCCGAATCCTTCCATTCGCCACATCTTCTAGAGCGCAAGATCAGCCATTGTGCGTCATTACGCATTGAGATGGGCATTTTATTTCCATCCATTTAATTGAATCTGACAAGCTACAGATGTCGGTTATAATCTACGTGGAAATGGGAAATAGTTCAGTGCAAATGTAATGTCTTGCAGCTTTCTGAATGGTTGAGACATACGTCATACGTTATTTTATCAAAAATAAAACTAAAGGCATATGCATGAATACCATGATTCCGTAGCTGATGAAGAAATTTTACTATGAAAACAACTTTCCCCAGTGGACAATTAATACATCTATCTATCTATCTATCTATCTATCTATCTATCTATCTATCTATCTATCTATCTATCTATCTATCTATCTATCTATCTATCTATCTATCTATCTATCTATCTATCTATCTATCTATCTATCTATCTATCTATCTATCTATCTATCTCCCTAATTATCTATCTATCTAATTGCATCTATATCTGCTCCGCCAGACGGACACATTGACGAGAATATCAGGTTGGAAGTTTTGTACATGAGCTATTTCGTTCTGTTTACCATATTTATGAGGATGAATTGCAATGCATAACATGCCAATATTATTGCTGAACATATTTCACTTTTCTTTTTGCAAATATGTGTTAATTTGCATTTCTGTTGTAATTTTCGTTTGATTTTGTGTTTTACACTGCAGATCGATCAAACGGGTGTTCGTGTAGTCTGTTAATTGTAAGACTTGCTTTGTGAAGTCTTCATGTTATTTATGAGAGGCATAGCCATTTCTTTTACACAATGGTCTACAGTTTCACACACTTTCACGTGTTTCTTCCATCTGCCGACGGTGTCGCCATTTCTCATTTCACCCGTTTTTGTGCGTACGCCTGGGTCAGAGCTTGCGTGAAGGACCGCACATTTTCCCGTCAAGTTTGCTTTTTATAAATACCAATTATTGCGTAGAGAGCGGCGTACGCCTTCTTTTGTGCGTACGCAACGTTTATAAATGAGGCCCCTGAAGTCTGAGGAGCTGTCTGAGGCCATTATCAATATGAACGGAGGGAAGACCCCAGGGCCGAATGGTATATCGATAGAGTTATATAAAATTTTCCATCACAAATTAATTTGCCCCCTTTTGGACATGTATCAGGAATCCTTGAAAAATGGAGCTTTGCCTCCCTCTCTGAATACTGCGATAATAACTCTGCTGTTAAAACCCGATAAGCCGCCAACTGATTGTGGTTCATATAGACCAATTTCTCTTCTAAATAATGATCTAAAGATTATTTGCAAGGTGCTAGCAAATAGATTAGAAATACATTTACCTAAGCTTGTTCATATGGACCAAAATGGCTTTGTTTGGGGGAGACAAGGTTTGCATAATATTCGTAGAGTATTAAATATATTGCATGAGAAATCTAATATGTGGGATAATGCACTTTTGTCATTAGACGCTGAAAAAGCGTTTGACAGGATTGAGTGGCAGTACCTGTTCAAAACTATGGAAAGAATGGGGTTTGGGAATAAGTTTATGAAATGGGTTCGGATCCTGTATTCTAACCCTTCAGCTGAGATACTAACGAATGGAATAATATCTGCCCCGTTCAGACTCTGCAGGGGAACATGCCAGTGTTGCCCGCTCTCTCCCTTGCTTTTCACTCTAGCGATCGAACTACTGGCTATGGCAATTCGTAATCATACACAAATTTCAGGTATTACAATTGGCCCCTCAGAAAATCGCATTTCATTATACGCAGATGATATAATTATATATCTTTCTAATCTAAAACAGTCTATCCCAGCATTGCTAAATTTGATTGAAATGTTTGGAGAATTCTCAGGGTATAAAATTAATAATTCTAAATCTGTGTTGCTGTTCCTCCATAAAGCAGAAAGGCTTCTCCCCCCAGTTCAGACACCCTTTAGAATCTCACAAGATGGTTTTATCTATCTTGGAATTAAAATTACACCAACCGTTAATGAAATTGTATCTGCTAATTATAAGCCCATATCAGATTCTATATCTGGTCTGTTGAACAGATGGACAAAACTCCCCATCTCTATGATTGGCCGTGTTAATATATTAAAAATGTCAATTTTGCCTAAATTGTTATATATCTTTCAATCCATCCCCCTCCCTCCACATTCCTCTTTTTTTGTCCTGATGAAAAAAACATTTACAAACTTCATTTGGAACAACAAGCGCCCTCGCCTCAGACTCTCCTTGCTCTACTTGCCTTATGATAGAGGGGGGTTAAACCTACCAAACCTAAAATGGTACTACTTGGCGGCTCAAATTAGAGCAGCAATGTTTTATTTTGAGAAAGATTGCCCTCCGTCCTGGGTATCTATAGAGGCTCACTCTATTCTAATTCCTTTGAATTTATATTTATATTCAGCAGATGTTAAAAAGTTAATTAAGTGTACTAAAAATCCATATACCAGAAATACTATAACAGTTTGGTTTGAGGCTCTTACTCATTTAGGTGAATTACCACATGCTTTTCGCCAGTTTTTGGTAATGAAAATTTCCGTCCTGGTAGAGTCGATCCAGGTTTTAAAATCTGGTCAATTCAAGGTATTAGTAAGGTGTCTGATCTCTATAATGAAGGAAATTTGATGTCCTTTGAAGAAATTAGGACAAGGTTTGGAATTCCGCAAAAGCACTTTTTCAAATATTTGCAATTACGTAGCTTAATTCAATCAAGACAAGGCCAAAGTCTCTTTGAACCTCCTTCTTCCACTTTGGAAAATATTACACTTAACTGTTTGAAAGGTAGAGGTCAGATATCATTGTTATATAAACAGTTTGTGGCAAAGAAGAAGAAAGTCCTGGGGCCTCATTTATAAACGTTGCGTACGCACAAAAGAAGGCGTACGCCGCTCTCTACGCAATAATTGGTATTTATAAAAAGCAATCTTGACGGGAAAATGTGCGGTCCTTCACGCAAGCTCTGACCCAGGCGTATGCACAAAAACGGGTGACATGAGAAATGGCGACACCATCGCCAGATGGAAGAAACGTTGTGTAAAAGAAATGGCTATACTGCCTCTCATAAATAACATGAAGACTTCACAAAGCAAGTCTTACAATTAACAGCCTACACGAACACCCGTTTGATCGATCTGCAGTGTAAAACAAACAAAATCAAACGAAAATTACAACAGAAATGCAAATTAACACATATCTGCAAAAAGAAAAGTGAAATATGTTCTGCAATAATATTGGCATGTTATGCAATTCATCCTCATAAATAATATGGTAAATAGAACTAAATAATGTACAAAACTGATATTCTCGTCAATGTGTCCGTCTGGCGGAGCAGATATAGATGCAATTAGATAGATAGATAGATAGATCATTAGATAGATAGATAGATAGATAGATAGATAGATAGATAGATAGATAGATAGATAGATAGATAGATAGATAGATCATTAGATAGATAGATAGATAGATAGATAGATAGATAGATAGATAGATAGATAGATAGATAGATAGATAGATAGATAGATAGATCATTAGATAGATAGATAGATAGATAGATAGATAGATAGATAGATAGATAGATAGATAGATAGATAGATAGATAGATAGATAGATAGATCAGCAACGGAATCATGGTATTCATGCATATGCCAGTTTGTTTTATTTTTGATAAAATAACATATGACGTATGTCTCAACCATTCAGAAAGCAGCAAGAAATTACATTTGTACTGAACTATTTCCCATTTCCACGTAGATTAGGCTATAACCGACATCTGTAGCTTGTCAGATGCAATTAAATGGATGGAAATAAAATGCCCCATCACAATGCGTAATGACGCACAACGGCTGATCTTGCACTCTTAGAAGATGTGGCAAATGGAAGGATTCGGAGTGAACGCATCTTCAGACAGCAAGAAGCCTTGCTGGCAAACGAGGACACACTCTGGCGATGGAGCGCTAGACGCTTTTTTGTCTCGAATTTGACCATTTCTTTTTTATTTCGGCGATGGTCTGAGGTTGTGAGGCTACAGCATTTACGGCGTCTGCAACCTTTTGCCACTCAAGTGCCTTTTTGGCATTAGTAATGCCCACACTGTGCCCTCCAAACAACATTTTTCTCCTCTTTTCCACCTCGCCAACGATAACTTCTACTTCAAATTGAGTGAAGTTACGTTTTTTTATTTCCTCTCTGTGTTTGCAATGATTTCGCAATCTATGAATATTAACTTGTGGGCGTTTCACGGACTATTTATGGGCAACTATGGGCGTGACATGAAGCCGCAAAAGCTGCGCTACTTTTAGAATTGATTGTGATTTATTAAAGGAAAACTGCGTAGGATGTGCATGCGCACGGTTTTATAAATCCGAATATTTCTGTGCGTACGCACGTCCTATGTTTCATCCGTACGCCACGCAAATCCTACGCAAAGTTTTATAAATGAGGCCCCTGGTGTAAAAATTACCTATTTTTTGAAAAACAAACTTCATGTATTTCGGTCCATCTGGAAAGTGTTCTATGACTTTTTGCAGAGTCTAGATGGTGAATCTTTTGTGGAATTGATGGACATTGAGAGTATATAGACAAGAATGTTATTGCTGTAATCCATTTTTTTAATTTTATTTTTTATATATATATATATATATATTTTTTTTTTTTTATTATTTATTATTGTTTATTTATTTATTTATTTTTTAATGGTGTCGAGTTATCTCTGTTCATTTGTGTATTATTATTACTATTATAATTTTATTTATTTTTATTTAACATTTTATTATTATTATTATCATTATTATTATTATTATTAATTTATTTATTTTATTTTTACCCAGTTATGATGAAAAATTTAACAGTTGTCCTAAACTGTATGACAATGTTTGAAAATAAAAATTGTTGTTTAAAAAAAAAAAAGTGAATTGAGCTCTCTTTCGTGTATTTTTAATGTAAAAAAAAAATTATGTCAAAATGTCAGTTCAAGTGACAGTTGGTTATGTAATGCTTAAATGCTTAATGTATTACAATTTACCTAAACTCTTTAGATTTTAGGAGATTTAATATACTGTAGATTTAGTTGACTAAAATCTTATGATATTTGGTCGACTTAAACTAGACTAAAACTAAAAACAATTCAGGTGACTAAAATATGACTAAAACTAAATAAAATTTGTTGTCAAAATTAACACTGCCAGGAGGTATTATAGCCTCGGTTGGTGATGTCACACGAGCACTGTTGAGAGGAGTAAAATTCACATATGTGGTTTCCAGGGCCGGATTAACCATTAGGGCAACTGGTCACTTGCCCAGGGGCACGGGACATCTAAGGGGCCCTGGGCACTGTCAAATAATATGTTAGATCACGTTATAAACGCAATCCTCACTTTCCTAACTATATGCAGATTTTTGCAACCCGTTCGATCAAAATATTATGTTAAATCACGTCAAAAACTGTGTCTGTAGCTTCTTGCGCTGCTGTGCAGCGAGCGAGGACGAGCTATCAGGTCGAATCACGTGACTTGACGCTCTGAAATCAGTGTTGCCAGATTGGGCGGTTTTGAATTTGATTGTGAGGTTAAAAACGGGGTTGGGCGGGTGGACAAAATTTGACCTGGTTTGGGGTCAGTTTGGTTGTTTTCAAACATCTACATTTTATTGGTTAATAATAAACTCAAGTGTGCATCATGACACACACCGGCCCAGCGTTCAGCGGAGAGTCAGCTGGCGTTGGTGTTGACGTCGCCGACGAGCACGCACTTTCAGCCAATCAGCGATCAGCAAGGAGTCGCGACTCGCTCATTCATGACAGGTTTTCAGCGCGAAATTGTAGCTGGATATCAAATGATCGCTATGCCAAAGTGGCATAAATATGTAAGTTATCTACAGTAATGAGTGGGAGAGTGAACCAACTCTTAAATCGTGAATTACACTGACTCAAAGACTCTTACATATAACTAACTCCAAGAGGTTGAATGACTTGAATTGAAATCGAATAGGCTAGTAACTTATATGACTCCTGACCTGAGTATCATCGTGTGCACACTGGCCTGATCAGGACATCTGCACCTTTTAAAGCGTCTAGACTGCGCTCTACTCATCCCAACAGCTGCTGAAAGAGGTTTGAATCAACGATTAATCCATTTTGACTGTGTTAAGTTCTGCGTTATGTTCTATAAATATGTACTTCACGAAAGACATAACGTTATTGTATTTCTATCTGAAGTTAAACCACAACACAAAGGTAAACGCATTATTGTTGTTAATTTTTTATTGTACAGTATCAGTGAATGACACATTTTGGCTGTGGTGTGTGCAGTAAAGTGTGCGTAATGCCTGCTAATTACATTGTTTATTCCGATTATATTGGGCACTTTTTGCACTTAAATTAGTTTATTCTTACTGTTGACATTTGAAAATGATGCATGTGTTTTTCCATGGGTTAAAATCATCGGTTAATTTCGTGATTTTGACAGTTTCCACTTGGACATTTTAGTCATGCATGACTGTTTTTGAATGCCCTGTTTTGATCCATTTTCCTGAGAAATGTTTTTTATTTTTATTTTATTTTGACATTATTTAGTTTTAAGGAGATAAAATGGTGCTAATCAGCCTTGATTGACATGGCAATAAAATTATATCACATTATTTTGGCAGTTCAAATTTTGGGCGTTTTTTTCTTGAACTGGGTGGGTTTTAGTGAGCTTTTGGGCTTGAAATCGTCGACCCAATCAGTCAACATTGTCTGAAATTTAAACAGGAGCGCTAAAAGAAAATTTAAAAGAGAAAAGGAATTGAAATTAGTCGACATTGTGAAACATATTCCAAAAATAGCCACAATTTCACATTGTAGCATTTTAGAAATAAAAAATCTCTGGTTTTAAGTAAAGGCTTCCCTAGCGGTCTGCTTTATTTCACTGTTGCAGTCAAAATATAATTGATTGGCTATATTGAAACATTTAATAATTACTCTGTAGCAGCCACCAAGTTCTGTGAAAGGTTCATTGTAAAAAGTTATGTTAAACATTAGTGCATCATTAGTGTTCTGTCTCTTGAATGCACTTTATGCTGAGGCTATTATCGCCACTGAGCATTGCAGAAGCCTGATTTGTTAGTATAGTAGGCTATGCTCCAGGTGAAAGCGACTTTGCGATTGTTGCTTTGGGGCAGGGGCAGGGGGGGCCCTTGAGTCTTGTTGCCCAGGGCACAGGAAATTGTTAATCCGGCCCTGGTGGTTTCAACAACCGAATGCATTTAGACTTGTCCAGTTTTATCTGGAAAACATCCTTGACCACCTCCTGAAGTGGTTTGAGTGATCGGATTTAAAGCTGTCTCGAATGAGTTTCGGAGGGCATTTACACCTGGTCTTTTCACAATCAGATCAGAGAAAATGGATGAAGTAACCAGGAGTAAAAACAGGCCCTTTGATGCAGCATAAGAATGATGCGACATTGATATCAAAGATATGATACACAGTATCTTATTTCATTTTACTTGTCTACTAAATGCATCTTGATTTAAGAATTTTTTGATATTTGGACTGGAAACAAGACAGAAATACTAAGTAAGAAAAGTATTTTTGCTGTGTATCACATGTAAACAGGAAAATGCTCTTCATAGTATTTTTGTCTTGCTTCTAGTCTAAATATCGTCTCGGTTACGTATGTAACCCTCGTTCCCTGAGGAGGGAACGGAGACGTAACGTTAGTGACTAACGAATGCTTGTTTCGCTTAGAATTTAACAATGAATTTAACAACGTGGCAGTGCCAATGCCATGGGCATGCGGAATTTGCATGCGTAACTCCGCCCCACCGTGTGGGTATATAAGGAAGTACGTGGGCAACATCGCATTATGTTATCTGCTGCGGAGCCAGGACTGAACTCCCGGCCGTTCCAGCAGCACAGCTGACGTGGCAGAGGAACGTTACGTCTCCGTTCCCTCCTCAGGGAACGAGGGTTACATACGTAACCGAGACGTTCCCTTTAGTTCAGTCACTACGACGTAACGTTAGTGACTAACAAATGGGGGTCCCAATACAATCACGCCACTCGGCTGTCTTCCAGTGCCCTGCTTAGTGCGAGTACCATGTCGTAAGTAGTACGGACGAAGGACTCCCACTTATCACAGGAATACCAAGGTACACTGGGAAGCATATTCCAGGAGGAGATATGCCAAAATGCCTACCCGTAGGGAGGACTTAGAGAGTACACATATGACCCGCTAAGGGCTGTATATGGAGAACTCTGGGGTACCAGCCGAAGGTGGATTTTTAACCCTAGGGGTGGCAGGGGCTTGCCAAGGGAAAGACACCTGCTCACTGAGGAGGCTTACGGTGGAAATACTCGTGTGGGGGTCGCCGGAGGGGAACC
This sequence comes from Gobio occitaniae, assembly GCA_033150135.1. Lineage (NCBI taxonomy): Eukaryota > Metazoa > Chordata > Actinopteri > Cypriniformes > Gobionidae > Gobio > Gobio occitaniae. The sequence goes on from JARQWZ010001802.1 coordinate 167,980, forward strand.
ATGCACACGGGGCACCTGGCCGGACATGAGGGTCTGGGCTCGAAAGGGCAGACTGAACTGATGTCGGCGTCGACAGTGCTGGAGGAACTCAGGGCTACCGCACTGAGGAGAATATCGCACGTATCCAGTCCGTGGATTGGAATGGCGAGCAAGCAAAAACACCTGAGCCTGGTCCAGTACCAGCCACTAGTAGAGGCGAGTACATAGTCGGACACAGGTTCCACTCGGAGATTGTAGAATCTGGTCACCCAGCCTGCAGCTCTGCAGATGTCTGTTAGCGAGGCACCATGCGCTAGAGCCCAAGAGGAGGCCACACTCCGGGTGGAGTGTGCCCTCACACCAAGGGGACATGGTCGACCTTGCTGCTGGTAAGCCAAAACAATGGTGTCCACTATCCAGTGAGACAACCTCTGCTTTGAGAGAGCTCTTCCCTTCCGCTCTCCACCATAACAGACAAAGAGCTGGTCTGAGGTCCTGAAACACTGCGTCATGTCTACGTAAGCGCGGAGAGCGCGTACTGGACAGAGCAATGCCAAGGCTGGGTCTGCCTCCTCCAAAGGCAGCGCTTGCAGGTTCACCACCTGGTCTCTAAACGGGGTGGTAGGAACCTTGGGCACATATCCAGGCCGGGGTCTCAGGATCACGTGAGAGTTAGCCGGCCCGAATTCTAGGCACGCTTCGTCAACCGAAAATGCCTGCAGGTCCCCGACCCTCTTAACGGAGGCCAATGCGGTCAGCAGTCTTTTCTATCAACCGACCGTAAAGGCTCAAAGGGAGGCCTCTGCAAAGCACTTAAGACTACTGAGAGGTCCCAAGAGGGAACGAGAGGAGAGCGAGGAGGATTCAGTCTCCTCGCCCCCCTCAGGAACCTGATGATCAGGTCATGCTGACTTACCTTTTTGTCCCCCAAGAGATCGTGGTGGGCAGATATTGCAGCCACATACACTTTAAGGGTGGAGGGAGACAGCCATCGTTCCAACCCCTCTTGGAGGAACGAGAGCATGGACCCGATTGGGCATTTCCAGGGGTCTTCTTGGCAGGAAGAGCACCAGGTGACGAAGAGGTTCCACTTCAACGCATAGGCATGCCGAGTGGACTCAGCCCTAGCGGAAGTGATGGTGGCGACCACCGCAGGTGGTAGGCCACTGAAACCTGCCGCGTCCCGTCCAGAATCCACACATGGAGCTTCCAGAACGCTGGACGCGGGTGCCATAGGGTGCTCCGTCTCTGAGTAAGGAGGGCCGGTCTCAGAGGGATAGGCCAGGGAGGGGCTGTCGCAAGGAGTAGCAGTTCTGAGAACCAGGTCTGGCCGTGCCAATACGGGGCGACCAACATGACCTGCTCCTTGTCCTCCCTGATCTTGCACAGTACCCGTGCGAGAAGGCTCACTGGGGGGAACGCATATAAACTCGTTCTAAGGACACTCCGGTCCGTAGAAAACTGAGGTTCGACCGAGTAGACACCAGACACGTGAGAGTCTGTAAGCAGGCCCGAGTCACTTGTACCTGGAGCGTGCCAGACCGCCATGCCCATCTCGGGACTCGATCGCGTAGCCAGTGCTGAAGCGGTCTCATATGTAGAAATCCGAGCGGCGTTGCCGCGGCTGCAGATGCCATATGACCCAGAAGCCTCTGAAATAGTTTCAGTGGAACCGCACTCTTGCTCTCGACTTGTTGGAGGCAAGTCAGCAGTGACTGACACATGGCGACCAAGACGATATCCATACCGAGAAAAGAGATCCTCTGCGCGGGGCAAAGTTTGCTCTTCTCACAGTTGACCCGAAGGCCCAGACGGGCTAAATGCTGGAGCACTAGGTCTCTGTGTTCGCAAACCTGTGCTCGAGAGTGACTCATTATGAGCCAGTCGTCGAGGTAGTTCAGGATGCAAACCCCGTGCTGCCGGAGAGACGCAAGGGCTGCCTCGACAATCTTCGTGAAGACGCGAGGGGACAGAGCTAGCCCGAATGGGAGGATCGCGTACTGATATGCCCGCCCCTCGAAAGCAAACCGTAGGAACGGTCTGTGTTGAGGTAGGATGGAGACATGGGAGTAGGCGTCCTTCAGGTCAATCGCTGCAAACCAATCGGCTGGACGAACGCCTTCGAGAAGGCGTTCGCCACCAACATCCTGAATGGAAGCCTGTGAAGGGATCGGTTCAAGACGGGCAGATCCAGGATTGGCCGTAACCCACCGGTTTTCTAGGGTACAATGAAGTAAGGGCTGAGGAAGCCGGACTTCATCTCGGGGTGGGGGGGTGGGCGCTTAGGATAGCCACGCCACGTCGAAGCTCTCCGTGGACACCGTAGTGCGCAACAGAGTGTTCAACAGTGGGGGGACCCCAGTGTACCCTTGGCCGCGGCCCCATCGGAGGCGGAGGAGGCCACCCAACGGTCACGGGAAGCATGGGGACTCCTCATGCATCTTGGGAGCGAAAGGCATTGGGGGTGGGGCCCAACAGCTGTCAGGTGCCGCCCCCAAATCCAATTGCATAACCACGAGCGCTCGCGACTGGGCGGAGTTCCACACCAGCGCGAGGCTCGCGGCTGCCCGAGATAACATGGCTGTCAACTCTAGGTCGGATCCGGCAGCGCTGACACACCCGAAGGCGGAGCACAGCCTAATCGTCATCCCAAAAGGACTCTAGCCCACCTCGAGATGCGGCGATTGACATCACGTTGCTATCCGGAGTGTGAACGAAACGAGCGGGGCGTTTGAGACGGGCCCGCTGCTTCAGTCCAGCACTCGCGGGAAGCGATGTGCGAGAGGGGGGCGTGGCCCGAGGAATGATCGTTGGGGTTCTTAATACCACGGCACCGCCCTCAGGTCACCCTTGCCACCAGCCAAAGTACCACCTCTCTCGGAGACGGTAGATTGGGGTGTGGCAGAGGGGACTCTCTCTCCTCACGGAGATCACTGAGTCTCGACCGCGACATCGCGATGGTCACGTTCCCGCAGTGGGAACATGACACATCCACAAACACTGCCCGAACATGCTGAAGCCCAAACACGTCGACCAGTGAATGTGTCCATAGACAGCAACGGAAATCAATCGCACCGGAAGTGCACGGACGAACCGTCTTGAAAAAGACGTGCCACGCGCAAGCTCTTTTTGTGAGAGGAAAGCTCTGCAGAGTGGCGAAGCGCCCAGGGAAACACACACACACAGCTGTTGCAGATCACTGCACAGATCAGCAGGCAGGCAATGTGAGATCGCTGGAACGCACTGTCACTCCAACACCCTGGAGAACCGCTCGTCTCGAAGACTGAAGAGAGAACTTCAGAATTCAGGCATGCAGGAGTGAAGAGATGCTCTTGGCTCCAAAGCAGAAACATAATGCGATGTTGCCAGCGTACTTCCTTATATGCCCACACGGTGGGGAGGAGTTACACATGAAAATTCCGCATGCCCATGGCATTGGCACTGACATTGGGCGTTGTTAAATTCTCGAAGATGATTGGCTTCTAAGCGAAACCCCCATTCGTTAGTCACTAACGTTACGTCGTAGTGACTGAACGAAAGGGAACAAAAAATTCTTAAATCAAGATGCATTCACTAAATAAGTAAAATTACATAATTTTTCTTGTTTTCTTGAAAATAAAATCAAAATGAAGTGAGTTTTTGCTTAAAATAAGCAAAACTATCTGCCAATGGGGTGAGAAAAATAATCTTGTTTCTCTTTGGGACTTCATTTTGATCCCCCCATAAGAACATATCTCATTTCATTTTACTTATCTAGTAAATGCATCTTGATTTAAGAATTTTTTGATATTTGTACTGGAAACAAGAAAACAAACTAAATAAGAAGAGCATTTTTTGCAGTGCATTTTTGTATTAAATGTATAATAAGACTTATCTTGCTGAAACAGCATCTACTGTATTTATATGTCACATTGGTTTGGGTTTTGTTTGTTTATGTCTTTTATTTTGAAATTCTCATAGTCATATTTCCCGTTTCCTGTTTGTCATGCGCTTCCCTTGTTAATCATGGCTGAATCAGAAATCACCCCCCAAACCCTCAATCACTATTCCCTACGTTAGTCTTCTAACTTAATTCACTTGAAGGAGTGAATGAAAACGAGTGAGTGAATTAGGACAGCTGTTGTGTGTACATCGGCTGTACACTCATTATTGCGATGCAATGTGGGATTGAATGAGTGCACTTGATAACGTCCACTTTGGTTTCGGACACCACTACAAATGTCTGTCCCCTCAAGCAATGCCCTATTTGAGGATATTGGGGTGATTTCGGATTCAGCCCATGTTAGCCTGCAATGTGATCCCCCCAGGGACGTAGCCATCTTTTCAGAAGTGAGGGGGACAGAAATGTCAGGTGTAATACCAGTTTTTTTCTGACCTTTGTCTAATTGACAGATTTAATTGATCTCATCTCTTGCTTTTAATTCAGTAAGATATTAAATACACTGCTGAACAATAACCACTAATATCTATAATGTTTTCCCTATATGTGACCCCGTCTGTGAAACCCCGGCTAAAGTCGCATAATCTAATGATGAGATATAGAGCGTCAAAGTAGTCATAGCCATAAAAATGACCAAAACAGGCAATTTGTGTTTATTGCTGTAAATGATAGATTATACCAAGGGCTTTGAGATGCAGTACTCAATTTTTCATTTATAATATTATAAATACTGAAATTAATGATTTTATTGACGCTACGTTTTATTATTTTGCACCAAAAAATACCGGACGTGGGCTTCTTAAATATTGATTTGAATCGTCTCTTTGTTTACTTTGGACGCAGAAACAACTCCTGATTCTTATATCATTCGGTTCAGAAACGTATTTTTTACAATTACAAAGTGCAAACAGACCATAATATCAATCCGCACGACCAAGGATCAGATCAGTGTCGGGAAAGGCAAGAAAACGGCGACTTAAGCCGGTTATGATTTCTGTGTGGATTTCTTTGTGTCAACAGTTTATTTGTTTCCTAACTCCACCTTCCGCCTATACATCTATCTTATTTTAAAGACATTTAATGGCTGCTAAGTGTCTAAATAGTTTGGTTTTTTGATGCTGATGCGCTGGGTTTATGAATTCGCTCTCTGACAGGGCGGCCGCGGCACACGAAGTGCAAGGGACAGAACAGCTGATAGTTTAATTAATAAGGATTAATATAGGCCTACTGTTTTTTGTAGGCTAAATAAAGAACCCGTATTATATATTAATATAAAAAAGTTGCGTGTGTCCTTCGGAAGCAAAGCTCTTGCGTCTGATGTTTTGGTTTCGGTTTGTAAACCTATACGAATAGAACATGTATGAATGAGAACATAAAGTGCAGGACGTGCTTTATGTAGGCTAAAAGAGTTATTAAGCACAATGAGCCATGAAAAAATCCTAATGAATCATAATCTAATCGAATTGTGAGACAAGTGAAGATTCACAGTTATGACTAACTATCTGCACAAAGTTTGAGACTGGCCTGTTAACTTGTTAGGGCATTAGGCCTAGTCCTGGATTTACTCCAAATGTTACACAGTGAGATTTTCTATGGATGTTTTATATATTAATGGATATATATAGGCCTATTAATGACATTTTCTACTGAGATTTCATTTTACTAATAAAGTTATAGCCTACAAATCATTAGAGTGAACTGACTTGGTAAATCAAGCTCTTGTGGTGCCCCCATTCGTTTCAATGTTTCATGCTTTTTGGACTTGCACATCATAATAAATAGACTTGTTTTACAAAACTAAGAATTTTCCCATAAATGTGTCCTATATCACTGAAAATGGGAGAATATTAGCTTTAATGTGGTATATGGCACATTATCAGAATAATAATGGTTAAAATATTTTTCAAAAATAAGCTTGATTGTAAAATTGGAATTTCTCAAAATCATAATTTTCTGAGGCCGAAATTCCGCTAACTTTTGACATGATCTTACTCAGTCAATATTAAAGATATCAAGGTTATATTTTCACAGAATGTTCTTTACATTATGTAGGATGATTTTATGTATAAAACAGCGAATGACAAAAAAATGACTTTAGCTGGGTTTTCACAGACAGGGTCACATATGTTATGCCAATTTTATGATTGGTTTATGTACTACAAACACTTGTGCATTAAGTCCCCATGGATTTTATGCAATGTAAAAAAAATATATCACTGAATAAGGCAGAAAATATACAGTACCTATCAAAAGTTAACATTACAATTGTTAAATGTTTTTGAAAGAAGTCTTCTGCTTACCATATTTAATAAAAAATGCAGTAAAAAAAGTAATACAGTGAAATATTATCCCAATGTAAAGCAGCTGTTATCTATGTGAATATATAGTAAAAAAAAATATTTTTGTCATTTATTCCTGTGATCAAAGCTGAATTTATCATCATTACCCCAGTCTTCAGTGTCACATGATCCTTCAGAAATCATTCTAATATGTTCATTTGATGCTCAAGAAACATTTATGATTATTATCAATGTTGAAAACAGTTGTGCTGCTTCATTTTTGTGGAAATCATGAAACTATTCAAACATTTGTGGTAAGATAAAAAAAGAGAGAAATGAATACTTGTATTCATCAAACATGCATTAAATTGATCAAGTGGCATTTATAATATAACAAAAGATTTATCCATGCTTTATTCAATGCAAATAAATGCTGTTCATTTAACTTTCTATTCATTAAAAAATCCTGAAAAATAAAATGCCTCATGGTTTCCACAGCTGTTTTCAACAATGATTATAATCATAAATGTTTCCTTTTCATCAAATGTTCATATTAGAATGATTTCAGAAGGATCATGTGATACTGAAGACTGGAGTAATGATGCTGAAAATTCAACTTTGACCACAGGAATAAATTACACTTTACTATATCATTACAAATTAAAACATCTGTGAATATATATGTGAATATATTTCACAATATTAATGTTTTAACTGTATTTTTGATTAAATAAATGCAGCATTGGCAAGCAGAAGATACTAAACATTTAAAAGGATGTCAGTTAGCACTGCATTATTCATATTTTTTCTTGTCAATAAATACCTTGAGATGGCTGGAAAAACACAAACCATATATTGTCGCAATCGTGTTTGTTGTCACGTTTCATCAGTCATAGCGATTATTTTTATTCAGCTGCTGCTACAATGCTGAATGCCTTTGGAACGTGACAGGGTTTTACTTCTACGAATCAGTTTTGTTTTTTCTTTGAGAGCGCGCCCTCCGGCTTCGAGTATGAATAGGAGTGTTGCACAAGAGTGTTAGTACTCCATAGTGTTCAGATAGCCTCGTTTTTGGATACGAATAAAATGACAGGTCATGTATAGATTATTTTGTGTCTTTGAATTTAAATCTAGATTTATTTACGTTGGCTTCTACGTAAACGAACTTGCTTGTGTAACAGACGTAGGCCAGTAAGAGCGGTGCGACTAGACGTCGGTTCGAATCCCGCACTGAGCGGGTCGACTTGGACCGGTGCGGCCCGGTAAAAGTGCAGGGGACATGTCCCCCCCGTCCCCCGCGTAATCTACGCCCATGGATCTCCCTGTTCAGGTCATGTGTTCATCAGTTCTGTTTTGTCTTTGGTTAATTTCTTGATCGTGCTCAGCTGTTTCTTGTTACCCATTACTCCTTGTGTATATATTGCCCTCAGGTTACCACTGTCTCTTGTCAAGCTTCTTTCCCTGTAACTGCTGATGGTGCAGTTTGTTTCATGTTCGTGCTCAAGTCCAGTTCATGTATCAGGTCAATACGTTTACTTTACATCTGTTCATGTTGGGATTGAACAAATACTGCACATGGGTTCAACTCAGCTCACCTTCAGTGGACTTTGATTACAAAACTGTTCAAAAATGTATAATTTAAAAAAAAAAGAAGATTCTTATATTCACCCAGGTTTAATTTATTTGATCCAGAATACACTTGAAAAACGCAATATTGTGAAATACTTTAAAAATGTAAAGTAGCCTAACAGATTTGTTTTATTTGTTTTATTTTTTACTTTAGTTATTTCTTTGGCTTTAATGACATTCATCACTTACTAAAGTTAAAAAAAATTCATATATATATATATTAGTTTAGTCATTCTGATGATGAACTTACCTGGACAATGTCCTGTTTTTTTCTGTGTTAGCAGCCGAGGACTGTTTGTCTTGAAAAATAAATGTTTGAATATTAGTCTAATGATTACAATCACAATAAAAAAAATTACCTGTACATTGTTTTTTTTTTTGCTTTCTATATTATTAATTACAATTTGGCCTTTGAATCTACTGAAATACTGACAATTAATTTACTATACTTTTCTTAAATAATTTGTTAGGAAAAACATTTAGATTTTTTCAACTTTACAATACAAGATGTAATTCAGAATTTGGACATTTTTCATATTTTCATCAATGCAGAATCAGCAGGATTATGTTTAAGGAGACTGCTTTACTCACTTTTGTTTCTGGTTTGCAGTTTGGTCCTGTGCCGGACTCTCCTCCACTACGAGTTCTCCCTGTGGTTGACAGTCTCTGTCCTCCTGTCCTCCTGTCATTACTCGAGTCCTGCTTCGTTCTCCTCATCCTGTCCCGAGTTCCACGATCAGCCATAGTAACTCTTGTTGGTCTTTTGTCAATAAAGTCTGGAAGCTCTGCGTGCAGTGTTTATGCCTTCTGTTCCACACCTTGACGCAACAGTTCACAAGTTATTTATTAATTATAGATTTGACACAGCTTTTTTTTACATCTCACATTTTAAACCAAGTATGACTAGTATGGAAGCTTCTGTGTAGCCGAATTCAATTTGCAATGTAATATGCAAAATGGCAATGCATTTCAGTATTTAAATTTACATTTTACATACTGTGAGTGCAACAAGCTTACTCACTAGCTTAGGACTTCAAAGTTCTTTTGTACTCAAACACGAACGTCAAATAAAAGTCTTGAATCCAGAGTTCTTCGTTTGACTGTTTAATTATGAATCTCAAAAACATAAAAAATTAAAGCTTAGGATATTTACTTTTCTTACAAATTAAATGTACAGTTACGTGTAGGTCAAAAGACTGTGTTGCTCCAAAGTCCAGTGGCTTCTGACTGTTTCGCGGGTACTATTTCTTTCATACTAAATCTAACATCCAATCAAATTACATTATACTAAATCACTGGTTAACTGTTTACATTCCAATTTCTATGTTTTATTTGCAACACAAGTTTTCTCAGGTTTTACAAAATAAACTAAAATATTTTACTTCCATAGAAATGGCTTCAACATATCCCGGTCCCTAATTGACTAGGCCTTAACATATCAATTATCAACTTAAACTTAAACTGAAGTCATTTATACTCTTACATTCAACACTTTCTTTAATTCCTTTCAGCAATAATCTTCTTTTCTTCATAGGCAAGTATTTAAGGTAAACGTTAACTGGAAAGTATTAACATACTTGACAACTAAATTCTTTTCATAGACTATTCAAACTATTCAAATGGTAATTTGTACTCTATTCAAGTCTTTCTCTTCTATCTTCAGTCTTCTCCCTGCAACAAACAAAGTTTAGTTATTGGTCTTTGAATGATGCTGGTCTTCGTCCGAACCTCAGCACTTCTGACAACGCCTTTGGAGTCAGGCATCACTCTCATGACTCTGCCTAACATCCAGGAGTTTCTTGGCAGAAACGAATCTGCGACGAGAACGACATCTCCAACCTTGAAACTTCTACTTAAGGCGAGCCATTTTTGCCATTCTTGCAGAAGCGGTAAGTATTCGTGAGTCCACCTTCGCCAGAACAGATCCACCATATATTGTATTTGTCTCCAGCGTCGGCGGACGTAAACATCATCCTTAGTGAACACACCAGGTGGAAAACTAGGCTGTGTTTTCAACGCAAGCAGATGATTGGGCGTCAGCGGCTCGAGATCATTTGGGTGATCTGTGTTCGTGGTTAAGGGTCTCCCATTGATGATGCTCTCAACTTCACATAGGAGAGTGTGTAGTCCTTCATCTTCTAAGAGCTGTTGCTTCACAACAGAGCTCAGCACTTTTCTCACTGTGCGAATTTGACGCTCCCAGATACCGCCGTGGTGAGACGCAGCAGGCGGGTTGAAAATCCATTGCACACCCTTTTTCATCATTACTTCATTGATACGAGACTGATCCAGCTCTGCCAATGCCTCACGCAGCTCTCGTTCAGCGCCGACAAAGTTCGTGCCATTGTCAGAACGAATAATTGACACTTGACCTCTTCTGGCTTGAAAACGCCGTATGGCATTAATACATGAATCGGTGTCAAGAGAATGGGCTACTTCTATATGCACTGCCCTGACAGTTAAACATGTAAAGAGCACTCCATAACGCTTAACCTTTGCACGTCCTCTTCTGACCTCGAAAGGTCCAAAATAATCCACACCCGTGTTGGTGAAGGGTGGTTTGTCAGGGAGCAGACGGTCTTGTGGCAGATCCGCCATTTTCTGCTCTCCTGCCTTTGCATGCAGTCTTCTGCAGAGGTTGCACTCTGAAATCACTTTTCTTGATGCTGCATTGGCTCTTGGTATCCAATACCGTTGTCGCAATATGGCTAAAACATGGTTCCTACCTCCATGTCCACACTCTTGATGGATGTGGTGGAGAATGAGGTGAGCTATTCTGTGCTGTTTATGCAGAATGGCAGGATGTTTGGCCTCCTCAGGCATCGCCGATCTATTCAAACGTCCTCCTACTCTCAACACATCATCTTGCAAATATGGATCCAGTTTGAAGATAGAACTGTTCTTTTTCACACGGGAGCCTGCCGACTGCAATGCTTGTATCTCCTCCGTGTAAGCTTGTTTCTGACTGTATTTAACCAGTTCAATTTCAGCTCTGGATAGATCTTCCACGGTGAGTTTTCTTTTTTCCAGGTTCTTCTTGCACATCACCATTTGCTGTTCAACTATAGATCTACATTTCTCTGGATCATTCTCATTTTGCTGTATGTTCTGCTCAAACTCTTTTCTTTTCTCGCTCAGGTGTCGCAACATCCTTCTTAAGAGCAAAATCCAGGCTGTCGCCTTTTTCAGCTTATGCCAACTGGAGTAATACTTAACAAGCTGGTTCAGTGGATCTGTGCACTCGTTTGAGTTTGTGCATGACACTGCAGCGGATGTCTTCACCTCAACATCATCTTCAGTCAGGTAAGGACACTGTTCAGGTTGTTCCGGCCATTCAACATCCTTTCGCAGGAAACTAGGCCCCTGAAACCAGCTCTTACTTTCTATGAAGCTCTGGATCTTCAAACCTCTTGAAGCCTGATCTGCTGGATTTTGTGAGGTATTGACATACTTCCACTGAGAAGATGTAGTCGCTTCTCTAATGAAGGAGACACGGTTTGCCACAAACGTCTTGAAACGAAGGGCATCGTTTTCGATGTACTTCAGTACTGTTGTACTATCCGTCCAGAAGACTGACTCCATCAGGGGAAGTTCAAGTTCTTCTTTCAACATCTGATCGATCTTGACTGCAACAGTCGCTGCTGTCAACTCCATTCTCGGGATCGTAATCTGTTTGAGTGGAGCGACTCTGGACTTTCCCATCAAGAATGATACATGTTTCTCACCCCGGTCATTTGTCAACAAGAGATACGACACAACGCCATACCCATCTTTACTAGCGTCTGCGAAATTGTGGATTTGAGCAGTGTTTGTGGGCCCAAATGCAGAGGGTTTGAAACATCTGTTCAGACTGAGTTCTGAAAGCTTGTCTAAGTCTGTCAGCCACTTCATCCATGTCCGGCATGATTTTTCGTTGATCTCTTCATCCCAACCTTTCTTCTCTTGGCAGAGATCTCTTAAAATGAGCTTGATAGGTAGTAGGAGTGGTGCCAAAAAACCCATTGGGTCATACACCGAACTGACGACAGATAAAATGCCCCGTCTTGTGCATGGCTTGTCCGGCAGATGTATTTTGAACCTGAAGCTGTCAGAACTTGTGCACCACTGTACGCCTAATGCCCGTTCCACTGGCAACTCATCATACTCCAAATCGAGATCTTTGACTTCAGCCGCTCGTTCGTGGTCAGGAATAGATCCCAACAGGGCTCTGCTGTTGCTGACCCACTTAGTCAAATGGAAACCACCACTGGCACACAACGTCATCAGCTCTCTCGCAAGAGCAACGGCTTTGTCTTCTGTGGCTACTGACTTCAAACAGTCATCCACATAGAAGTTCTTGAGGACTGTCTGTGTGGCTTCTGGGGTACTCTTTGATGCTGCATCTTCCGCTGTTCTTCTTAATGCATATGACGCACAACTAGGGGATGATGTAGCACCGAACAGATGCACACACATTCTGTACTCTTCTGCTTCCACATTCAGATTACCATCTGGCCACCAGAGAAAGCGTAGCATATCTGTGTCCATGTCTGGAATCCACACCTGGTAAAACATGGACTCGATATCTGCCATCATGGCGACAGGCTCCTGTCTGAATCTCAGCAACACTCCGATGAGGGTGTTAGTTAGGTCAGGCCCTTGCAACAACTGGTCATTTAGCGATACACCTTGGTAAGTTGCTGCACAGTCAAAGACGACTCTGAGTTTCTTCTTTTTTGGATGGTACACCCCATGGTGTGGAATGAACCATACTTTTCCATCACTGCGAATCAACTGTTCTTCTGGAATCCTTACTGCATAGCCTTTTTCCAGTATGTTGTCCATAAAAGCCTTGTACTCTTGAAAGAAATCTGTATTCCTATTGAACTTCCTTTTCAAAGAGTTAAGCCTCTGTTCAGCAATACCACGGTTGCACGGCATCTTCACCTTGTCATCCTTCAAAGGCAACTTGATGCGGAAGTGACCATTCACGAGCTGGGCTGATGTTGTCACTGTATGCATGAACTTCTTATCATGTTGCGACTGTTCTCGTCTGTCGTCACATCTTCTTTCTGGAAAATCTGCATTGTAGTGCTTTATCAGCATGTCATCAATGCTAATCAAAGAAATACGGTTGACAAGGAAACTTTGTCTTTTGCCATCATCTGATTCCTTCTCTTGGCATCTGCTGATTGGCCCATTGACAACCCAGCCAAGAGCTGTCTTCACAGCATATGGTCCGTCGTTCTGGCTATTAATGATCTCCCATGGCTCCATGGCTTTGTACGCGTTGACACCGATGAGCAGACCAACTTCTGCTTCAAGTTTTGGGAGATGGACACGACTCAGGTAAGACCACTTCTCCAAATCTTTCTTCTGTGGGATGTTGGCCTTTTTTGCAGGTATATCTGGCTGAGTATACACATTGGGAAGTGGAATGTAATCTTGCTCCTCTATACCACACACCTCCAAATCAGTAAGTTCATAACTATTCACTTTCTGTTCTTGCGCTATAGTACGAAGCAGGAACTCTGTCTTTCTGCCTCGCATATTCAACTTCTTTGCCAATTCTTCAGTGCAGAAAGTTGCTGTACTTCCTTGATCCAGGAAAGCATAGGTCTTGATTGTCTTTGTATCTTTCTTGTGTTTTATCTGCACAGGTACGATGGGAAGAATACACTCACTACTCCCGGCCCCAGTATGATCACCTCTTCTGCACCCTGCAGACACGAGAGCACTTGTGACTTCACTTGTACTTTGTGAGCTGTCATCTGCACTGTTGTTCTTTGATGAAGCATCTTCTTTAACAATGTGCAAGATAGCTGGGTGCTTGAATGAACAATCTGGACAAGTGGCCCTTTTTTTACAGTCCTTGGACATATGACCTGCCGTCAGACACCCAAAACAAAGACCGTTCGTTTTCAAGAACTGAATTCTTTCTTTCAATGGCTGTTCTCGAATCTTGTTGCACACATTTAGTGCATGGTTCTTCTGGCAGTAAAGACAGGGACTTTGAAAGACACTTGCTGACTTGACTGCAAAAGGTTTCTTTTCAGGTTGGCTTTTACTGACATTATTTTCAGTAGCAGACACATTCACAGCAAAGCTGCTTCTTTTAGACTCACTTTTTCTAATGCTTGGTTGCTTTTTTGAGTTGTTCTGATTACTTGAAGTGGAGTCCAGGATGTCTCCAAACAGTGGGTCATTGGCAACCTTTGCTTGACGGTACACATATTCCACTAAATCAGGAAATCTGGCTCTTTTTCTTGTTCTTTCTTGAATGTCATAAGCGTAACTTCTCCATCTTTCTTTCAGTTTGAATGGAAGTTTGGATAAAATGGACTTCATGTTGGTAGGATTGTTCATTTCATCCATATAGTCCACATCATTCACTGTGTTACAACATCCTACCAAGAACAAAGCAAAAGCATTCAATCCTTTTCTATCTTCTGGCCTTATCTGAGGCCATTCCATAGCCTTCTTGATATAAGCTGTAGCGATGGCCATTTCATCTCCATAGTGACGATCAAGCAGTTCTCTGGCTTCTTTATAAGCTCTGTCAGGTTTCATGTGTTCACAGCTCCGAATGAGATCAAGTGGTTCTCCACTCGTGAACTGTTCAAGATAGTACAGCCGGTCTTGATGACTGTCTGTTTTACTGTCAATAGCATGCTCGAATGCCCTTATGAAAGATCTGTAAGTCAGAGGATCTCCTGTAAATGTAGGTATGTCTCTTTGAGGCAGTTGAGACAAACTCTGTTGTTTAATGAGCATCTTGGTGACTTCATTTTGACGCTGTAGCACTTCGTACAGGCTCTCTGTAGAAGAATCAGTGTGATCATGAGGATTAAGATGTGGCGTGCTGCTAACAGCATCAAACCTTGACAACGACTTTCTTCTCTCTGAAGCACCAACTTGAGTGGCTGGCTTTGGATTGAAGGATCTACGCATCATGGGTTCAAATCTGGATCCTGAAGGTGGCTCTAATAAATCATATTTAGATTCCTGAGCATCTTCAAATTCTTCGTACACCTTTAGTTTGGCATCTGAAGCAGCAAGCTCAGTTTCAAGTTCTAATTCCTCTTTTTTAATTCTCAACCGAATTTCTTCCTGCTCTATTGCTTCTCTCTTTTTCATTGCTGCAGCTCTTGCCAACAGTGCTTCACGTTCAGCTTTAATTCTCAGCATTGCAGAATTAGTACTGGAAGTGTGGCTTACCACGGAGTTAGCTCTAGACACACTATCATGTGGCTTAATAGAATCTTCTTCATCTTTTAAGACATCTGCAATCCATTTGTTTGTGTTTTCTATTAACTGCTGAAATTCCGAATATCTGTTCTTGAAAGCATCTTGATCCGCTTTCTTATCATCTTCATCTATTAACTCACACAATTCTTCATTAATCCTTTCATACTCTCTTACGCATCTTTCAAAACTTAACAATGCTTCATCTTTAATGAGATTAACATTGTGTTCATTTTCCTTCAATTTGGCTAAATCATTCTTCTGTTTGGTTATTTGTGCCAACTTTCCCTTGCGTTCTCCTTTCAGCCTTTGTAGTTTCTCCTCTACAGCCTTTAATGTGGGCTTTGGCGCCCTCTTTTGGTCAACACCTGCAGCGGCGCTTTCATCTGCCATGTCATATCACTTTAAAATCTTCACACAGAAAACTGTCACAATTCCTCTTGTACAGCTTCTAATCTTCTTATAAACAGTCACTGATGTGCAGGATTTCTTTATGTAAAGCTCTATGGGCCCTATTTTAACGATCTGAAACGCAAGTGTAAAAACGCGAAGCGCAAGTAACTTTGTGGGCGGGTCTCGGCGCTGTTGCTATTTTCCCGGCGGGATAAATGGCTCTTGCGCCCGGCGCAAATCTAAAATGGGTTGGTCTGAAGTAGCTTCATTATTCATAGGTGTGGTTTGGGCGTAACGTGAATAAACCAATCCGAGCGTCATCCAACATTCCCTTTAAAAGCAGGTGCGCAAGTTCCATAATGGATTGCTATTATTATGGCGTATTTACCAGGCGCACGCCAGGAGCGGTTCACAGCCGAGGAGACTGATGAACTTGTAAGAGCAGTGAAAGACAGAGAAGTGAAGTTGTAATGTTGTACATTATGGTAAAGGTGATTTCACAGTCTTTTTTTTTTTCAGTCTTTCAGTTTTTTCAGTTTTTCAGTCGATTTTTTTTCCTGGTTCTTGACGGACAAACCAATTTGTCAGATGTCCTTATATACATATATGTCTTGCCACTATTGGGCAAACAGGTCTTATCCTTAATTATTACAATTAGCCTGAATCATTTGTAAGCTAGATTTATGCCTATTTTTTCACATCTTCGTGGCACACCACAATGATTTCCGTCATCTCATGTGTTAATATTTTTTTAGTGTAACAATTTATGATTTGCAAAAATAACTGTTGCATCTGTGTAGATTACATGAGCAAAGTGTATGCGCGTTGTGCACGCTATACATTATGGTCAAGCATGCGCCCTTAAAATAGCATAATGAACAACGCGCAACGCGCCACTGACTTTAGACTAGGTTTTTTCTGGTCAGTGGCGCAATTGTTTAATGGAACAGCAAAATAGCACCAGGGATTGTTTGCGCCGGAACACGCCTCCTTTTTTGCGCTGAACCGCCCAGGTAGCGCAAGTTCATTCACTAGTTTAGCGACGTGCTTCTGTGGAGGGAAAAGCGCGCTTTGCGCAGGTGCAAAATAGGAATGACACATGCGTCGGTGTACAAAGTCAATTGCGCTGGGTGCAAGATAGGGCCCTATGACTTTCAGAACGAAATATCCAGAGAGCACTTACTGTCACTTTTAGACGATGAAGAAAATATCAGACCTGTTCCAGGGAAAGGTTCATTCAGCCGACTCACACTGCAGGTAGGCTACCTCTGGCTTTCTTTCTGTCTTTTTTGAGCTGCGATGTAGTTTTCGTTCGTATTGGTATGTTATCTTTATCATCCGCTAGAGTTTCCCTCAGATCAGCCAGCGAATGTCAGCCCAGTCGATTATCTCACCGTCATCACGAGCTAGCGCGTCCTTATTTAGCGATCTTCTCCCGCGGCTCGTCTTTCGGATTCGTTGAGCAATCTTCTTTCACTCGATATTTTGACTATGTCGAGCAGTCTTTTGACTTGAATGTGAGTGCAACAAGCTTACTCACTAGCTTAGGACTTCAAAGTTCTTTTGTACTCAAACACAAACGTCAAATAAAAGTCTTGAATCCAGAGTTCTTCGTTTGACTGTTTAATTATGAATCTCAAAAACATAAAAAATTAAAACTTAGGATATTTACTTTTCTTACAAATTAAATGTACAGTTACGTGTAGGTCAAAAGACTGTGTTGCTCCAAAGTCCAGTGGCTTCTGACTGTTTCGCGGGTACTATTTCTTTCATACTAAATCTAACATCCAATCAAATTACATTATACTAAATCACTGGTTAACTGTTTACATTCCAATTTCTATGTTTTATTTGCAACACAAGTTTTCTCAGGTTTTACAAAATAAACTAAAATATTTTACTTCCATAGAAATGGCTTCAACACATACCATGTGTCCAACATTTGTTGCAAAATGATAATTCAAGTTGAATAATATAATTTACATTCGCTATTTCATACACTAGTTTTAACATATAATTTAAACATATATTTTTAAAGTGAAAATGTATTACAGAAATGATTAATGTGTTTAACATGTTCAAGCAAAAATTGTAGCAAAATGATCATTTAAAGGTCCCGTTTTTCGTGTTTTTTTTAAGCTTTGATTGTGTTTACAGTGTGCAATATAACATGTGTTCATGTTTCGCGTGTAAAAAAACACAGTATTTTTCACACAATTTACTTATCTGTATACTGCTGTTTTCACTGTCCTCAAAACGGCTTGAAAGATTTCCCTGTTCTATGAAGTCCCTCCTTCAGAAACACGTAACGAGTTCTGATTGTGCCAGCGGTTCCCGTGTTGTGATTGGACAGCAGCTTAGGGCACGCAGAGCGCACGTTACCGGAAAGGTCACGCCTCTCACCATAACGGGGATGCATGCGCTCAATGATCTCTAAGTACAGCGTCCCTGGGAAAGCCAAACAAAGGTGACTTGACTCCGGGATGAAAATAACAGCGTCTCGACGACATGGCAACAAACAAACTATACGAACGCAACACTTCCTATTCTCCACGCGGGAGCAACAAGACCACGCCCCCTTTTTCGCGCGTTCTTGTGGGCGGAGGTTAGTCGACATACTGCTCTACTGACGTAATTAAAGCAGGAAATACCAGGATGTAGTCCTAACCAGCCGTTCGCTGTAGGCTTTGAAAGGGAACTTCTGTTAAATAAAATATCTCGCTTGGCATTGAACTTTGAGCTTTATAATTTTACAGGTATTATAAATGCTCTAACAGCAACATTACACACTAACTAAAGTTTGAAAAATGGGATCACGAAGAACAGGACCTTTAAATGTAATTTTTCTTAATTGCATTTACACTCACAGTTAAGATACTTGCGATTGCATTTTGATTAAATGTCCCGCAATGAATGTAGCAAAATTCAATGTGGAATTGAAAATGCAATCCGAGCCGATCAAGTCTCCACCCCGCCCTGTCAATCATCGCATCAAGGCGGGGCCAGGTGTTGGAAACATGGCGACAGCAGAGCTATTAAAGTGATGGGTTTACTGGCAGATGAAGTGGAGCGAGAACACAGAAATGATCACACACGTCTGTCAGTGACTGTTCTATTAGACCAGCACGTTATTAGAACCATAGATATTTATGGTTAGAAGAACGTCTCGCAGAGAACGCGCCTGGCTCGTGCACATTAACACGAGCGCGGTCGCGTGTCTGCTGAAGTGAGCGGTGGTTTACAACAGGTTACTCTCAATCTTAGACAAGCTGTCCATGATTATTGTTTGCTGTATCAGTATGGCTGTATTTTTCTCTCTCTTTTTACAATTCTGATTGTTGTTTCATGCATCAAATATACTAATAAAACGATGTGTCGTCCATCTGGATGGTGATGGATGCTATTTATAACAATAATAGGCCTAATAATAATAATTTATGTTCCCAAAAATAACTCTGGTGATGTATAAACCCATCTTTCACATCTAAGCATGTTGGTCTGATGTGAACAGATGTGCTGGTGGTGTGATGGAGATTTTCTTGGCACACTTTGGGTCTCTAACCATTTGAGCATCATTTAAACGCCACAGCCGGCTGCTGGCCATGTCCATATCTTTATGACCTCTGATTTTTCGGTCTCACTCCCGCAAAAATATAGGCTATGCCTATTATTGTTATAAATAACATCCAAGTTAACTTCTCGCGCCCGCAACATTCACGTTTTGTCCCGCTCCCGCCAGCATAATCGTAGGCTATAAATAGATTATTTTCTGTATGTCCATGAAAAATCCATGACATTGTTTAAAGTTTCTAGCCTACACATTCCCGCATAAACGCTCCCGATAAAATACTTGTTACAATTATTACAATTATTATACAATTATTATACAATTATTACAATTACAGCATCAATTTTCACAAACTACTTTTAACAGAAAAGCAATAGGCTGCCGCGTGCGTGGTTTGGCATGAATGACAGATTTTTGACTAACTGAGGCAGACTGATGCTGCTCGCAACGGCGCTTGCAACACAATCTAAACAAATAAAAATAAAAAAAACAGGAATGCACGAGTAACGGCCATAGGTAACGGCTGAGCTCAGTATTTTGACTGAATAATACTGATCTTTCTCGCAAAACTTTCCATATGGCGCGCGTCTCACTGTATCATTGCGTGATACTTTTGTATCATTTTTGTAATGTTTTAGCCCGGTTGCTATTCACTGCCATTACGCTATATGGAGGAGCACATTTTAAAATTTCTGCTTTTGAGGTCCGAAAAAGATAGAAGCATAGGCCTATAGGGCATTGGAAGTTGGATCAACAGCAGGGTGAGTAAAAGGTGGCTTTATTTTCATTTCAGGGTGAAGTGAGCGGTGGTTTACAACAGGTTATTTTACTCTCAAATAAATTTAGACAAGCTGTCATGATTATTGTTTGCTGTATCAGTATGGATGTATTTTTTTCTCTCTTTTTACCATTCTGATTGTTGTTTAATGCATCAATTATATTAATTAAACGATGTGTAGTCTGGATGGTGATGGCGTTATTTATACATAATAGGCCTAATAATAATATTTTTTATTCCCAAAAATATTTATGATCATTTTATTTCAAACTTAACAGTTGCTAATGTTTTTCAACATTGTACAAATCTCCCGTTCCAGTAGCCTACATTCTTTAGCTTTTTAGGGATTAGGGAGCGCAATTTGCACACATTCTGTCATGCCAAACCACGCACGCGGCTATTGCTTTTCTGTTAAAAGTAGTTTGTGAAAATTGATGCTTTAATAACAAGTATTTTATCGGGAGCGTTTATGCGGGAATGTGTAGGCTAGAAACTTTAAACAATGTCATGGATTTTTCATGGACATACAGAAAATAATCTATTTATAGCCTACGATTATGCTGGCGGGAGCGGGACAAAACGTGAATGTTGCGGGCGCGAGAAGTTAACTTGGATGTTATTTATAACAATAATAGGCATAGCCTATATTTTTGCGGGAGTGAGACCGAAAAATCAGAGGTCATAAAGATATGGACATGGCCAGCAGCCGGCTGTGGCGTTTAAATGATGCTCAAATGGTTAGAGACCCAAAGTGTGCCAAGAAAATCTCCATCACACCACCAGCACATCTGTTCACATCAGACCAACATGCTTAGATGTGAAAGATGGGTTTATACATCACCAGAGTTATTTTTGGGAACATAAATTATTATTATTAGGCCTATTATTGTTATAAATAGCATCCATCACCATCCAGATGGACGACACATCGTTTTATTAGTATATTTGATGCATGAAACAACAATCAGAATTGTAAAAAGAGAGAGAAAAATACAGCCATACTGATACAGCAAACAATAATCATGGACAGCTTGTCTAAGATTGAGAGTAACCTGTTGTAAACCACCGCTCACTTCAGCAGACACGCGACCGCGCTCGTGTTAATGTGCACGAGCCAGGCGCGTTCTCTGCGAGACGTTCTTCTAACCATAAATATCTATGGTTCTAATAACGTGCTGGTCTAATAGAACAGTCACTGACAGACGTGTGTGATCATTTCTGTGTTCTCGCTCCACTTCATCTGCCAGTAAACCCATCACTTTAATAGCTCTGCTGTCGCCATGTTTCCAACACCTGGCCCCGCCTTGATGCGATGATTGACAGGGCGGGGTGGAGACTTGATCGGCTCGGATTGCATTTTCAATTCCACATTGAATTTTGCTACATTCATTGCGGGACATTTAATCAAAATGCAATCGCAAGTATCTTAACTGTGAGTGTAAATGCAATTAAGAAAAATTACATTTAAATGATCATTTTGCTACAATTTTTGCTTGAACATGTTAAACACATTTAATCATTTCTGTAATACATTTTCACTTTAATTTTGCAACTTATAAAGCGTTAAAATATATGTTTAAATTATATGTTAAAACTAGTGTATGAAATAGCGAATGTAAATTATATTATTCAATTTGAATTATCATTTTGCAACAAATGTTGGACACATGGTATGTAAAATGTAAATTTAAATACTGAAATGCATTGCCATTTTACATATTGCATTTCCATTTTGCATATTACATTGCGAATTGAATTTGGCTACACAGAAGCTTCCATAGTAATGCAATTTATAAATAGAAAAAGAGATTGTATAAGATTAAGATTTGTAATTCTTTAGTGTAGTTTTGTATAACATGGTGGTATTATATTGGTGGTATTACAGGTTTATTAAATTATAAATCCTACTACCTTTTACATCAAGGCTTTGCCAAACTACTTGCAATAGTTCGTAAATCTTCGTAAATATATGATTTATTTTTCAATTAAAGTAAATTAATAATATTTTTATATTTATTTGATCCTAAAATCCCCTATTTCAACAAGGACAAAACAAAGCTGTGTGTCATTTGAGACAAAAAAATAGAATAGGAAAATTTAATATTCTGAGTATTTAGGTAAAATGAAGAGAAAAAGACTTACTGTTATTTCAGTTTCCTCTTGAATCTGCTCTTCAGTTGTAGCTGCAGAAAGCTTCTACATCTGCTTTTATAGCATCTAACTGCTGCTCCTCCCCATAGGCTTATAAAGTTTTACTTTCATTTCTTTATTCCAGGAACTGTAATGATTTATAAGAATTGGCGTGGCATCATCAGACCACTAAAGAACATCAATGTGTTAGAAAATTTTTAAATTGTTTTTAATGGCATTACAATTCTAATTATAAATTAAATATATTACTGTGCAAAAGATGATTAATTTGAGAAATCTATTGAGGATCTATAAAAATTGCAAACAGGTGCAGTTACTACAAGTATATTGTAGAAGGAATGAATGTGCTTGGCAAAATTAAATATTACTTTGACAACTTTAACATATTTCGGATAATTCACCCAAAAATGAAAAAAAAAATCACCCTCAATCACGAGAGACTGGCGTTCCAGAGTATGACGTAGGATGCAGGCGTAGCGTAAGTTCTGGAGACGAAGGTAGAAGCGCAGAGGATAGGGCAAAACAAAACTTGGTTAGCCCTACGTCATACAATGGAATGCCAGTCTCTCGTGAACGCACTCACGACAGTTAGCGGAAGTTAGAGATTACAGTTTGTAAAGTTTTAAATATGGATATTTTTCTTACATGAGCGCATTGCTTCACTTCAGAAGACCTTTATTTTTAACGGAGTGTCCATTCACACCAAGTGCAAATAGCGTGCCTTGTTGGCAAGTGCTATTTGCACTAGCTCCGCCTAACAATGCCTGGTTGGGCCAAACAAGTTTATAAAAACCACTTCCACTTCAACATCTTAAGTGGCACAATCAGTAAAGCATTATGCTTAAGTATCTTGATTTTGACGCGGTCAACACAGGTTCGAATCAGCCTTTTTCAGAGATCTTTCTTCTCCCTTTTCTCCTCACACATCACATCGGAAAGGCATTTACTTTCAATAAAAATTAAAAAAATGTTATAAAATTGGACATAAAGTGCCTAACGAAATGTTTAATGGTAACACTTTACAATAGTTAACTACATTAGTTAACATGAACTAATAATGAACTGCACTTATAAAGCGTTTATTAAAGAGTTTTTTGGGGGCCCTTTAAAAGTTTTGAAATGCTCTGACATTTGAGCTTTTTTCAGTTGCTTATAAACACATTGGGCCTCATTCATGAAACTTTCGTAAATATATGAGAAATTTGCTCGTAAAATGGACCTTTACGAAAACTCTCCTCCAGATTCACAAGCGCTTTGTATACCACGGATTCGGTAGTTAAACGTGTGTATATTAATGAATTCCAAACATTTGAAATAGGGCACGCTCATTCATAATTAGCATAATCCCCGCCCATGAGTTACAACTGCAAATGGCGTGTGCTGGAATTCTTTCTCAGGTTTGGCTCCAGTATTTTGCATAAATGCTAAGAGACTAATTGACCATATGCCTAGCAATAAATATTAAATTATCATGTGTCCATCAAAGCATTTTAGCCAGCTAAAAAATGCCTGGTGCTCTTCTGAAACGGCCAACTGGTGGCGCTTGGAAGCGCTTTGCAAAGGCAGCTTTTTTCCAGCTGAGATACTTTGGTTGCTGATACAGAATATCCATGGCAGTAATGTGTTACTAGTATCTCATTTTGAAGAATATTACTGAATATAAAAAATGCAGTAAAAGCAGTATTAACTTCTCCATTATTGTTGTTCAGTCGGTGTACAAGTGGGATGATTGGTCAGTGTAGTCTTTGTCCCACCCCTCCTCCACTGTGATTGGACGGCCTGGTAAAAAGTGACAGTGACTATGTTTACATGGACAGCAGTAATCGAATTATTGACCTTATTCTGAATAAGACAATATTCTGATTAAGGTGTTTACATGAGTTGCTTTTAGAATATTCCGTTCATGTTCCCGTTTTACATGTTATAGAACATAGCTTGATTAATGGCACATCATTACGTCCCCATGCCACCCGACGGCCAATCATAGCGCGACTTTCATGGGTCTGTTAAAATCAATGGGCTCAGGGAACCCGCTGTAACTTTAGGCTACCTGAGGGTGTCGCTGTTGGACAGTGTTCCTTTATAAAAACGAGTGATTTTTATACTTTTTAATATATATATATATATATATATATATATATATATATATATATATGAAGAGTTCGGTTGCAAAACGCGATAAACGCCATTTTTTGACATTTGGGTTTTATTATTGGAAATCACTGTTTAGATGTACCTTAATCTATGTGTGAATTGCTGCCATTAATACGATTTAAAAATGTACACTTTAAGCCTACTACAAAATGTATTTTTTCACAAAACGCGATATCCGCCAGCCCAGTTTCTTTTCAAAGTGCGATATAGAACGTTCTGAGAACAGAAAACATATTTTTAAAAAGAGGATTCAATAGGCTAACTAAACGTTTACCATTTAATTGTTTATACTGTAGGCGAGCTGTCAGTCACGTAGGCTACGTCACTGATCAACAGCTGTCTGTCAGTCAGAGAATCAAAGCTTCAGAGTCAAGCTAACGTTATGGATTTCGATGACGGATTGGAGCCGGTTATTCCAGCTGCTGTTGGGAGAAAGAGGAAGGCATCTAAAGAAAATCATCAAAGGGAGAAGACAAACGGACAAGGCATTCAGGGCAGGGAAAACATTCAAAGATGAATTGTGGTCATCGTGCGACTGCGAGTAATGTTGGTCTGTGTTATGCCGACAAACTGTCAGATGAAGATGTAGCCTTCAACTTCACAAAAATTTATAAAAACGCTACAAAAGTGGACCAGGATAACATTGATTCACTAGCTTTTCTTAATGGTATTACAGTAGTAGAATATAGCCTAAGGTGGATATATAGCGTTTTGCAAAAAAAAAAAAAAAAAAATGTTATGTTGTGTATGTTCTGGCCAAAACTAACTCGGAATCTTATTATTATTATTAATCAATCTTTGTATATACTATTCCATATATTTATGGTGTATTGTTTTTTTAACCAATTTAAGATGTTTGACAATGTTAAGATAAATATGTTGCATTTTGGCATGGTTTTTGACTTATTTATGAACTATTTATGGACATAAAATTAAATTAAAAATATCCTGGATTTGAAGAATATTGTGTCCCTGGCCTTCACTGAGCTCAAGTAATAGATAATGTAAAAAAAATTGTGAATGAACTTGACTATTGATGTCTTAAATAATAATGTTAATAACCAACATTTCTCAAAATGGATATTTCTCTTTTTGCAACGAAACTCTTCATATATATATATATATATATATATATATATATATATATATATATATATATATA
This sequence comes from Gobio occitaniae, assembly GCA_033150135.1. Taxonomy (NCBI): domain Eukaryota; kingdom Metazoa; phylum Chordata; class Actinopteri; order Cypriniformes; family Gobionidae; genus Gobio; species Gobio occitaniae. The sequence continues at coordinate 193,237 of JARQWZ010001802.1, forward strand.
TATATATATATATATATATATATATATATAATATAATATATTGTGTATTTCAGTTTTTTTGTGAAGAGACACTGCCCATCTTGCCTCCTTCTTGACAGCCTACATTTTGAATAATAGCTTTGATTAATGATGAAAATTGAGGTTTCAAAATCGTGATTGTTTAGATTGTTTTTTTCTGCCATCGAGCCACAGGCGTTCACTGAATATGGCTCGCGAGCCTAGAGGTTCCCGAGCGCTGTTGTAAGCAGACAATAATGAATCTGAGATTACAGATACAAATTTATTGTATTTTACTTTTACAATGTACTTTTACATATTACAACACAAAGAAAAATATGGCAGTGTCAGAATGAGCAATCAAGCAAGACACACACATAGCAACACGTCATGGCAATGACATTTCAGACTGGCAGATACGTAAAAGATAAACGGAAATTTGAGCGCTTTGTTACTGTTTTGTACGCGCTGATATATTAATTATAATTTTTTTTTATAATTTTTAAAAAGTTTTATTTGTCACAATATAATTGATGATTTTTGAGACGGGCACGTTTGATACATTTTTAAAAAGGGCAGGGGCCCGAGCCCCCAAAGCCCTCCCCTCTGCACTTGCCTGGTGTGTGTGTGTGTCCTGTCACAAAATGCGGCGAAAACTCCTACATGACGTTAATAGTTAGATTAAGGTGTATACATGTCTACAATGCACTTCGATAATGCGACTAAAATAGGCATACTCCACATGTCTTAATTCGATTTTTGTTTAATTCGAGTATGGCTTTAACCGGATTAAGGTAATTAGAAATCACTGTTTACATGGTAGTTTCTTAATCAGAGTATTGTCTTAATCAGATTAATATCGGAGTATTGTTGTCCATCAGTACGTTTACATGGACAACAATACTCCAATATTAAGCTGATTAAGACCATACTCTGATTAAGAAACTACCATGTAAACAGTGACTACGTTTACATGGACAGCAGTAATCTAATTATTGACCTTACTCTGAATAAGGCAATAATCTGATTAAGGTGTTTACATGAGTTGCTTTTAGAATATTACGTTCATGTTCCCGTTTTACATGTTACAGAACATAGTTTGATAAATGGTACGTCATTACGTCCCCATGCCACGCTACGCTGTCCGGGGTCCAATCATAGCGCGACTTTCGTGGGTGTGTTCAAATCAATGGGCTCAGGCAACCCACTGTAACTTTACCTGCGGGTGTCGCTGTTGGTGTTGGACAGTGTGACTTTATAAAAACGAGTGATTTTTATACTTTTTTTATGATATTATGATATTATATATATATATATATATATATATATATATATATATATATATATATATATATATATATATAGCATGAATATACTATAGTTTTATTTTGTGTAATATTAAATATTGTCTTTCAGGTTTTTTAAGAGACACTGCCCATATTGCCTCCTTCTTGACAGCCTACATTTCGAATAATAGTTTTGATAAATGATGAAAATGTGATGAAAAGGTTTCAAAATCGTGATTGTTTGGATTGTTTTTTTTCTGCCATCGAGCCACAAGCGTTCACTGAATGGCATATGGCTCGCAAGCCTAGAGGTTCCCGACCGCTGTTGTAAGCAGACAAATATGAATCTGGGATTACAGATACAAAATGATCGTATTTTACTTTTAAAATGAGCATTATTGCAACACAAAGAAAAAAAATATAGAGGAGGCCGCGTCATGGCAACGACATTTCAGACTGAAAGATATACATAAAAGATAAACGGGAATTTAAGCGCATTGTTTTGTACGTGCGGTTATATTAATTATAATTCAAATTCTGTTTTATTTGTCACAATATTATTGATGATTGTTTAGAGGGGCACTTTATATACTTTTGATACGAGCCCCCAAAGCCCTCCCCTCTGCACTTGCCTGGTGTGTGTGTGTGTGTGTGTGTGTGTGTGTGTGTGTGTGTGTGTGTGTGTGTGTGTGTGTGTGTGTGTGTGTGTGTGTGACCTGTCACAAAACGCGGCGGAAACTCCTTCACGACGTTAATAGTTAGATTAAGGTGTGTACATGTCTACAATGCACTTAGATAATGCGACTAAAACAGGCATACTCCACATGTCTTAATTCGATTTTTGTTTAATTCGAGTATGGCTTTAACCGGATTAAGGTAATTAGAAATCGCTGTTTACATGGTAGTTTCTTAATCAGAGTATGGTCTTAATCAGATTAATATCGGAGTATTGTTGTCCATGTAAACGTACTGAGTGATTTCTAATTACCTTAATCCGGTTAAAGCCATACTCGAATTAAACAAAAATCGAATTAAGACATGTGGAGTATGCCTATTTTAGTCGCATTATCTAAGTGCATTGTAGACATGTACACACCTTAATCTAACTATTCACATCGTGTAGGAGTTTTCGCCGTATTTTGTGACAGGACACACACACACCAGGCATATATATATATATTACATTAAAAAGTATAAAAATCACTCGTTTTTATAAAGGAACCAGCGACACCCGCAGGTAGCCTAAAGTTACAGCGGTTTGCCTGAGCCTAATGATTTTAACAGACCCACGAAAGTCGCGCTATGATTGGCCGTCGGGTGACATGGGGACGTAATGACGTGACATTAATCGAACTATGTTCTATAACATGTAAAACGGGAACATGAATGGAATATTCTAAAAGCAACTCATGTAAACACCTTAATCAGATTATTGTCTTATTCAGATTAAGGACAATAATTAGATTACTGCTGTCCATGTAAACGTAGTCAATATAAACGTACTGAGTGACGAGCACTGCCTATTACCCAATGTTGCACAGTAAAAAAAAACAAAAAACACGGGGCAAATCAGCTCTTGAAATTGTATTATGGTACATAATGCATCAAAAAGCAATGTCATCAGTTTGCCTAAATTAGAACACAGAATGTTCAAATGTTTTACGCACCATTTACACGTGGTAGGGAGCAGGTGTAAATTTATTTCGTACCAACTAACATTTTGAAAATACAAACATTTTCGTGAATCCGAAAATATACGTCAGAGCAGCTTTACGAACAATTTACACACAAATTTGTTCTGCTCGTGTTTCACGAAAGAGGCCCATTAATGGCAAAAGTGTCATTACACTGTTCATCACAAAATGGGCTACTATAATATGAGAGCAACATGTATGTACATGCTTGTATTTTTGAGAGAATAACGTTTATGCATGTTTTTTTTTTTTTTTTTTTAATGTAAGTCTCTGAATTATGGCTACAAAACACACAATAGATATGTGTCCATAAGACTTTTGACTAATGGGTGTTGTTGCCTAGAGCTTTTGCTTCAAACTGATGTGAGAATCATTGTGCCTACTCATTCACATAAAACAATACACTGATTTAAAATTTGTAAGACAGTTTTTCTTCACAAAGCCAGTATGTGAAGAGGCGTAAACGATTGTAAATAATGCTGAGAATCACACCTGAGAGAACAAAAGACCCGCACAGTGAGCTGCATAATGAATGAGCTTCAGGTATGAGACTGAGAGAGCAACAGGACAAAATAAATATATTTTGTTGTAGTTTACTTAGAATGTAGTCAACAAAGGTACATTACAAAGGCCTATTATATGGTAAATTATCAATAGATTTGACTAGATTTGATTTGATTTAATCTTTTATATTTTGTTATGTCGCTTGATGCTAACTATAGCTCTAATGCACCTGTTGGACCAGGAGCTTTGTCTATTTTGTTACAATAATTCACATAAGATTCCAAGGATGCGTTGTTTTTTTTAAAGTTTTTTTTTAGAAAGACTTCAGATAATATGTGGATTACTGTAAAGAGCTGTTAAATTGACCATTCTTGCTAGCATAAAGCCTATAATGGCTTTTAATGAGGCTATAACAAACAAAAGGATAACGATTATAGTATAATGAGTATTACATCTCGTACACTCAAAGGTGTAAAAAGATAGTCGAGTGAGGACATTTTAGCATTAATTGAGCTGTTCTCCTCGCCAGACATTAGACAAAAGACTGCAAATGGGTGTTTGGCCAACAACACATTTTGATAGCATTTTCTCAAAAAATTCAATAAAATAAAATTCATAGTTTTGGACATAACAGCCTCAGATTTTAGATGAAGCATGACCACACTTGTGGCTTCACTCTAGTTGTGGTTATAAGTTGTTATACAACATTCACATAATATTTTTATACATTTAAAATATATTCTTAATATTTGTATTTCCCTTTCAGAAGGTCACGTTCGACGTACGTCGGAACTGACCGACGAATTGGGATCTGTTTTCAGAGACCGACCTACTTCGAAACAGATTCAGAGTTGACAGCCATCCTTTCCTGGGTGGCTGCCTGGATGTGCATCGGAAAAATTTAGCAGTGTGGAACTATTTGGTGTCAAAATATGGAACACCAAAAGGGCCATAATCTGTATAAATTTTTTCCCTCTCTCACTACCCTCTGTCCTGCATGCACGAGGGTAGTCCTGACTCAGGGGTTATGCAGGAACTGCGTGCGGTGATGGACCTCGCTCTCCGGGTGATAGAAGTCACTGCACGCTCCCTGGGTCAGGCGATGTCAACATTAGTGGTCCAGGAACATGGGGCTAACTTGGCAGATATGCGTGAGCTCGACAAAGTTCGGTTCCTCAACGCCTCTGTCTGTCAGGCTGGCCTCTTCAGCGACGCCACCAAGAACTCACACAGCAGTTCTCGGTGGCCCAGAAGCGGATGGAGGTGGTTAAAAAAAACAACAACAACAAACAAACAAAAAGCAAAACATCCTGCCCCGACGACTAGCTGTTGCCTCCACCCAGTCGTCGGCTGCAGTACCTCCGTCTGCTTGTCGCCGAGGGTGCCCCCCTGCGTCCGCCTCCGCCCCTGCTAAGCCAAGCAGCAGCCTCCACCCGGGCAGCAGGTGGCCGGGCGCAGGGGACGCGCCCAACCCGTCCAGGGTCCCACGAGTCCACTAGCAAGCACAAGGGCAAGCGGCCCTGGAACGGGCAGCCCTGTGAGATGGCGAACTGCTCGGGGAGACGGTGTCCGCACCCCTCCCTCCCCCGGGGGAGGACCGGGGGGAGAATATTTTTCCGTTTCGGTCCTGCCGCTGGCTCTCCGGAGTCCAGCGGTACCCACATTCTCAGAGCAGTTCCCTCCCTCCCTGGGCCCTGAGAGGGTCAGATTGGCAGTGTGCGACGCCCCCGGGCCTTGCCACTCCTTTCCTCCCCTCTCCCCCCTCGCCAGGGGGCAGCAGTGTGGGCATCGAGGACGCCCGCGGGCCTTCTCACCCATACTCTGCCCCACCTGGAGAACTCAGGCAACACTCTGGGCCGCCTCCGGGCCTCCCAAGTCGGGTCTGCGTACTCCACCTCGCTGCCCCACCCCGGGTACATCTGAGGTGCCGTTGGTCCCGCTTGTTCGGTCCCTGGGGGCCTGGCTCACCGTGTGGAGCAGTGATGCCCATGTCTTGCGGTCAGAGATCGATGTCCTGCTGGCGAAGGATGCGGTCGAGCCGGTTCCTCCAGCCGATATGAAGTCAGGGTTCTACAGGCCCTACTTCATTGTACCCAAGAAAGGTGGTGGGTTAAGGCCAATCTTGGACCTGCGCATTCTGAATCGGGCCCTGCACAAGCTCCCGTTCAGAATGTTAACGCAGAAACGCATTCCCGAATGCATCCGTCCCCGAGATTGGTTTGCAGCGATCGACCCTTCGGGCTGTCCCTGTCGCCTCACGGCTTCACGAAGTTGTGTGAACACAGGGACATGGTGCTCCGTCACCTCAGCCTGTTGGGACTTCGGGTCAACCGAGAGAAGAGCAAACTCTGCCCCACGCAGAGGATCTCTTATCTCGGTATAGAGCTGGATTCGGTCAGCCGGACTGCGCGCCTCACTCCAGAGCGCGTCCGGTCAGTGTAGAACTGCTTGAATACGTTCAAAGGCAGGACGGCGGTCCCACTGAAATTCTTTCAGAGGCTCCTGGGGCATATGGCATCTGCAGCCGCAGTAACGCCGCTCGGATTGCTTCATATGAGACCGCTTCAATGCTGGTTGCACGACTGAGTCCCGAGATGGGCGTGGCAGAGCGGTCAGTACCGGGTCTTAGTTACTCCTTACAGTCGCCAATCCTTTAGTCCGTGGTCAGAACCCTCGTTTCTCCGGGCCGGAGTGTCCTTAGAACAGGTGTCGAGGCTGTGGTCTTCACGGATGCCTCATCCACGGGCTGGGGTGCCACGTACAATGGGCACGCAGTTTCGGGTCTGTGGACGGGGCCCCAACTGCGTTGGCATATCAATTGCCTAGAGTTACTGGCGGTACGTCTTGCCCTGGCCCGGTTCAAGAAGCCGCTTCGGGGCAAGCACGTACTGGTCCGTTCGGACAGCACTGCAGCCGTAGCGTATATCAACCGTCAGGGTGGTCTACGCTCCCGTTGCATGCTCCGGCTCGCCCGCCATCTCCTCCTGTGGAGTCAGAAGTTTGTGAGGTCACTTCGTGCCATTCACATCCCAGGTGCCCTAAAACCAGACAGTCGGCGAGCTTTCTCGCCAGTCGACACCTCCGGGCGAATGGCGACTCCACCCCCGGAGCGTCCAGCTGATATGGGACCACTTCAGAGTTGCACAGGTAGACCTGTTCGCTTCTCCGGGCTCGACCCATTGCCAGTGGCACTACTGCCTGATCGGAGGTACCTTAGGCACAGATGCACTGGCGCACAGCTGGCCCCGGGACCTACGCAAATATGCGTTTCCCCCGGTGAGCCTTCTTGCACAGACACTGTGCAAGGTCAGGGAGGATGAGGAGCAGGTCTTGTTAGTTGCCCCCTACTGGCCCAACCGGACCTGGTTCCCAGAACTCACTCTCCACGCGACAGCCCCTCCCTGGCCGATCCCCCTGAGGAAGGTGCTTTCTCAGGGGCGGGGCACTCTATGGCACCCGCGTCCAGACGTCTGGAATCTCCATGTCTGGTCCCTGGACGGGACGCAGAGGTTCTAGGTGACCTGCCACAAGCAGTGGTAGACACCATCACTTCACCATCCCCCTCTATGAGGCGCCTCTACTCTCTGGAGTGGAACCTGTTCGTCGAGTGGTGCTCTTCCCACCGGGAAGACCCCTGAAAGTGTTTGATTAACGTTGTGCTTTCCTTCCTGCAGGATGGGTTGGATCGAAGGCTGTCTCCCTCCACCCTCAAAGTATACGTCGCAGCAATAGCGGCGTATCACGATGCAGTAGACGGTAAATCCTTAGGTAAGCACGACTTAATCGTCAGGTTCCTCAGAGGTGCGAGGAGACTAAATCCTCCTCGTTCTACCTCGATACCCTCTTGGGACTTAGCCCTGGTGCTGAGAGCACATCAGGGTCCTCCATTTGAGCCTTTGCAGTCTGTTGAGCTAAAAATCCTGTCCATAAAGACAGTTCTCCTGATTGCATTGGCCTCAATCAAGAGGGTAGGGGACCTGCACACACTTTCGGTCGACGAATCGTGCCTAGAATTCGGGCCGGCCAACTCTCACGTTGTCCTGAGGCCCCGGCTTGGATATGTGCCCAAGGTTCCTACCACTCCCTTCCGGGACAAGGTAGTGAACCTGCAAGCGCTGCCTTCGGAGGAGGCAGACCCAGCCCTAGCTTTGCTATGTCCCGTCCGCGCTCTTCGCGCTTACGTTGACCGGACTCAAAGCTTCAGAACCTCACAGCAGCTCTTCGTCTGTTACAGAGGCCAGCAGAAGGGAAAGGCTGTCTCCAAGCTGAGGTTGGCCCACTGGATAGTGGATGCCATTGTCTTGGTTTACCAGTCCAAGACATGCCTTGCCCGTTCGGGTTGCGAGCACACTCAACAAGGAGTGTTGCTTCTTCTTGGGCGTTGGCTCAAGGCGCCTCGCTGACAGATATATGTAGAGCTGCGGGCTGGGCGACACCTAACACGTTAGCTAGATTCTATAGCCTCCGTGTAGAGCCGGTATCTTCCCGCATTCTCGCCCCCAGTGGCCAGCAGCGCTAAGTGCCCGTTCTAGTGTCGGCTTGCATACGCCACTCCCGCCCTCTCGGCCGGATATGTGCGTCTATTCTGCTCCAGTTGTGTTCCCCGGAAACGGCTAACCCTGTGAGTTCCTCCGTCACCCCTTCGGTGTCAGACGTGGCGGCCGTCTGACGCCAGGCCTGCACCCGTATGCTTGTGGAACGTGTGTGTAGGCTGGGTTCCATATGTTGCGGTCCCCTCACGGCTACCCCATATGTGTATTCTCCACGGTACCAGCTACCCTACTCGGCTAGCCCGTGTCTTTCCCTCGACAGAGCTCCCTCTGTCGTCTCTGGGCGTGTTCTTCCCCCCCTGGAACCAGGTTGGGTCCACCCCAGAGACTGCCATATGTTGCACTACCCTGTTAGGTTAGTCCTTATGCGTATTCCACCTCTCCTTCCATTGAAGGACGTGGCTCCGCAGCGTACCATCTCCCGAGACGGGCACGCTTTCCCAGCGTTATCCGATAGTCACACTGAGTGGGTCTTGCAGGAAAAGCAGTGACTGTCCTTCCCTGCCCGGAGCCCTGACTCCCACTCTAACATAGGAGTGGTCCAGCGAGCTCAGGCAGGACGCTGGAAGGGCCAGCATCCTGGCGTGTTGGTAGGGATCCCAATTCATCGGTCAGTTCCGACTTACGTCGAACGTGACCGACTGAAAGGGAACGTCTCGGTTACGTATGTAACCCTCGTTCCCTGAAGGAGGGAATGGAGACGTACGTCCCGTCGCCAGGTGCTGTGCTTCAGCTGAAGGCCCGAGCCACCTATCTCGGCTCCTCAGTTGAAAACGGTATGCGGCACTTCCACTTCCGTATTTATACCCGCGACGTGGTGCGGTGCGGTGCGTGGAAAGCATGATCGCATGCCAATGTTCATTGGCTCGTTTTAAATCACTCGAAGTAGGTCGGTCTCTGAAAACAGATCCCAATTCGTCGGTCAGTTCCGACGTACGTCTCTGTTCCCTCCTTCAGGGAACAAGGGTTACATACGTAACCGAGACGTTTTTGTTTTTATGTTTGAGCCTATATATCTCCATATTAATAACTGTGATTAATTCTGAGTATTCAGCTGTAAACTCTCAAGTGCTGGCTTTCTAGAAATACAGGTGCTGGTCATATAATTAGAATATCATCAAAAAGTTGATTTATTTCACTATTTCCATTCAAAAAGTGAAACTTGTATATTATATTCATTCATTACACACAGACTGATATATTTCAAATGTTTATTTCTTTTAATTTTGATTATTATAACTGACAACTAAGGAAAATCCCAAATTCAGTATCTCAGAAAATTAGAATATTGTGAAAAGGTTCAGTATTGAAGACACCTGGTGTCACATGCCTGTCCTGTCTCGTGTAGCACATGTGGTGTTTTGTTATTTTCCTGTCTCTGTCTAGATCCCACCCCCCTTGTTATCTCGTTATTGGTTTCATTTGCCCCACCTGTGTTCACCAATTACCTGCCTGATTTGTCCCCTTTATAAGTTCCTTTGTGTTTGCAGTCTGTGTCGGATCGTTGTACTGTCTACGTCTCCCGGTCCCCTGTGATTCCTTTGTGGTATGTTTTATGTTTCTAGTTGTTAATTTTATTGTGTTTGTCCCATCGTGGGTTTTGTTTTGTGTTTGTTTCCTTTTGTTAAATAAATTCACTTGTCCTCTGCACTTGAGTCCTCCCCTCAGTTTTCATTTAAGTTACGTGACACTCTAATCAGCTAATGAACTCAAAACACCTGCAAAGTCATTTAAATGGTCTCTCAGTCTAGTTCTGTAGGCTACACAATCATGGGGAAGACTGCTGACTTGACAGCTGTCCAAAAGACGACCTTTGACACCTTGTACAAGGAGAGCAAGACACAAAAGGTCATTGCAAAAGAGGCTGGCTGTTCACAGAGCTCTGTGTCCAAACACATTAATAGAGAGGTGAAGGGAAGGAAAAGATGTGGTAGAAAAAGGTGTACAAGCAATAGGGATAACCGCACCCTGGAGAGGATTGTGAAACAAAACCCATTCAAAAATGTGGGGTAGATTCACAAAGAGTGGACTGCAGCTGGTGTCAGTACTTCAAGAACCAATACGCACAGACGTATGCAAGACATTGGTTTCAGCTATCGCATTCCTTGTGTCAAGCCACTCTTGAACAACAGACAGCGTCAGAAGCATCTCGCCTGGGCTAAAGACAAAAAGGACTGGACTGCTGCTGAGTGGTCCAAAGTTATGTTCTCTGATGAAAGTACATTTTGCATTTCCTTTGGAAATCAGGGTCCCAAAGTCTGGAAGAAGAAAGGAGAGGCACACAATCCATGTTGCTTGAGGTCCAGTGTAAAGTTTCCACAGTCAGTGATGGTTTGGGGTGCCATGTCATCTGCTGGTGTTGGTCCACTGTGTTTTCTGAGGTCCAAGGTCAACGCAGCCGTATACCAGGAAGGTATACAGGCAAGTTAACCTGATAACCTTCGTGAGGACTGTCACAAACTTGGCCTCTGTGGCTCCCTCCCTCACCCAAGTATTAACCTTTCCTGGACTGTATTTCCCATAACCCCGTACCTGGACTGATTACACACACACCTGCATCCTATCACCCAGACTATTTAAGCTTCACACACTCACGCACTCATTGCAAAGTCTTGTTTTGCCCCGGCTGACACTACTGAGCGTTTCCCCTGTGATCTGTATTCCTGTGTTTGACCTTGGACTGTTTTGTACCCTTGAGTTTGTCTTGCTGCCTGCCCTGTGATTTACCTGCTTGTTTACTGGATTACTCTGTCTTGTCTGCTGCCTGCCCTGACCCTTTGCCTGCTTCCGTTTACAATTCTTTTTTGCCTTGGACATTGTTGTTGCTGTTATTGACCCCTGCCTGTACGACTACGTTTGTTTATAATAAAGGTGCAAATGGATCCGACGAGTCTGCCACCTCGTTACAAGGACGAGGATGCACTGAAGCTTTCTTTGCTTAATTAGCTTAAAATTACTGTCAGATGTAAGTAATTACCTTGACAAATTATACATCATTAAAAAGATCTGAGACTAAAGTTTAAATTGTTTACCTCTGTTTTATTCTCAAAGTCTTATAGTGACCGTAATTTGTTAATATGTGTCAGGAGTTATGAATATGAAAACCGCCGTCGGTACCTTTGATTGTAATATGAGCGTCAGCTGATGTCATTCATAAAAAACTCCTCTATACTCGTCATGAAGACTCTCAACTAAACAACATCGCTCAAGGCTTTTAGTTCAAAATTGTGCAGATGAGGAGAAATATTGATAGATTCTCATATGTTTGTTTCAAATTTCTATACAGAGGAGTATTATTTATTCAATCATTACCCAAAATGCGCAGATGTAATCATTATGAGCGCTGGATACTCTGATGTGTTGTGTTTTCAGTTCATACTGTCAGCCGTAGGGCGCTCCGTGCACATGTAGTCCATATATGGCATAGACGAAGAAGAGATATACCATGTGACATTCCAGGAACTCCCTGACATAAACAAAGCTTCTTGAGATCGCTATAACATGCAGATAGACACGTTTGAAGACAATAAACACACACTCGAGACAATGTATGGTTTATCTGTGTTCTTTATACTATGTTAGGTGTTTTCATAATAGATTACATTTATAATGCAATGCTATTCGACATAGCTATTATCATAATGCAGAATATTGTAAAATTATATATTTTTTGTCCGATTTTTTTATCTGAAGCCAAATGAGAAAACAGAAGGTTATTTAAAACATATGACTTGTGATATAAAGTAAGTTTGGAGTAAAAACATGGTTTTAATCTCATAAAAGTTTGTCTCATCTGTTGTGGCAGATAATTTAGCTTGTTTTAAGCAAAAACTCATTTAGACCCCCCCATATAATTTACTTATCTAGTAAATGAATATTGGTTTAAGAATTTTAAATATTTGGACTGGAAAAAAGAAAAAATACTTAATAAGAAATAGTCAAATCTTTTGATAATTTAAAATATAATAGGCCTTTGTTGACTACATTCTAAATAAACTACAAAAATATATATTTCCTTTGCTCCTGTTGCTCCCTCTCAGTCACATACCTGAAGCTCATTCATTATGCAGGTCATTATGCATTATTCATGGTTCGTTCATGCCTCCTCGCATACTGGCTTTGTAAAGAAAAATGTCTTATAAAATGTAAATTAATATATTGTTTTATGTGAATGAGTAGGCTCAATGATTCTAACATCAGTTTGAAGCAAAAACTCTAGGCAACAACACCCATTAGTCAAAAGTCTTGTGGACACATATCTATTGTGTGTTTTCAGGCCTTTATTTTAAAACAAATGTTTTAGTTTTTTCAAAAACCACGCATAAACATTATTCTCTCAAATACAAGCATGTACATAAATGTTCTGGGCTCACATATTATGGGAGCCCAGTTTGTGCTGAATACAGTGTAATGACACTTTTGCCATTAATGTGTTTATAAGCAACTGAAAAAAACACAAATGTCAGAGCATGTCAAAACTTCTAAAGGGCCCCAAAACAGCTCAGACTCCAGAGGGTTAAAGGGTAACTAAACCCTAAACCAACTTTTTTTAGTTAATGATCTGCAAGACTGGGGCTTTATTAATGCTGTTCATTGAGTCGAGTAAATGTTTTGACATTTGGGTATGAAGAGTATTATTTCTATAATATATGGTGTAAAACCGTCTGAGTGCTGCCCTCTTAAGGTTGAACGGTGGCGACTGCAGTTGTAGGTCATCGTGACGTATGATGGTTCTTCCAATAGCTCACCACGCCCTCAGAAATGTTTTCCCCAATCACATGATGAGAACGGCTTCACTCCAGTATGAACTCTCATGTTACATGAAGTAGAAACATAATGAATGAAACTTACTTGACACTTGCTTTAACATTGTAATGAAGAAAATCCGGTTAAATAATGCAGTTGTCAGTAAACGTCAGGCTTTTCTTGCGATATTATTGCCGCCCGTCATGTGTAATTTTCATAAATGAGACGCACTTTCAAACCCTGACACGCAAGTGGTTGCCATAGTAACGAACCACAATACGATAACATGCTGGTGTATATAGCCAAACTTTTATTTAAGGAAATCTGTTTATAATAGGCTATTAGGTTTGAACTTATTGGTCCCGCGCTGCTTATTGATTCAGTTAATTTGAATGAAAATACATTGTATGTATCTGATCTATTTTAAGTGGCATTCGGTATAAGGATTTGACTGTTCATAGATTAGGTCAGGTGTCTCATTCTCTCTTGCGCTGCTGCTTCGCTAGCATCGTCGACATCAAGAGTTAACGCAGTTTGAGCCAGCGGCTCACATTGATAAGGTTCTGGCCCTGTGTCCACAGACAACTCACTCTTCTCCACTTCATGTGAAGGTAGAATGACCGCTCTGTTGCAAAGCTACTGGCGTCACTCCAGTCATTCTCCATCTTTGCGACTCGCGAGTCAGATAGCTGTCAATCAACCCGTCACTGCGGGTCTCAGGTGCACACCCTCCGCTCAGCCCCGCCCTTGGTTCGTTCCCTCTGTGTCCGCTGGGCTCTGCCCACTTTTCCAGCATTTTTCAAATATTGTCAGTGGGTGGAGTTAAGCGCTGAGCTGGGGTTTGGTTACCCTTTAAGGATATGCCGACGGCAAGAGGATGATTTGAGCTTCTGCATGACAATGAAGGGTTTTCAGACAGAAATCCAGTGGATAAACATGGCTCCAGTCGTGGAAGAGGCGTGTGAGACACTAGCTTGAGTCGGGACTGTATGAAAACACATCAGAGTACAGAAAGACATCAGTCTGAGCATTACATCAGTGCCTGTTCAAATCATATTGTCATAAAATATATGTACACATCAGAAATTTAAATATCATTTATTTACTGTCAGGAACGGGTACAAATGAAAACGGAGCTAGGACTCATGTGCAAGAAAAAGGGGTTTTATTAAATACAAAATTGTGTTAAAATAAACACAAACAAAATACCCACGAGGGGGAAATCAAACAGAACGTAATACATACTAGTGACCAGGAGACAACAAACGTGATCTAGGGAGTAACCAAACAGGAAGAGCCGATATAACAACGTCAACGAACCAGCACAGAACTGAAGAAGGAGATTAAATAGGGGACAAACAAGGCAGGTAATGGAGAAGAAAAGGTGGGGCAAATTAACCAATAATCAGATAACAAGAGTGGTGGGGTCGAGACAATAGACAGGAGAGCACATGACACAAGAGCTGTGTCCTAAAGGGAAGGGTGCGCACTTCCCAGGCCCAGGTCTTCGAAGCAGTGGCGGAACTAGACTTTTATACATGGGGTGGCCAAGGCTACTTTAGGGGGTCTATAGACCGTGAAAGAATATAATGTGTAATGCTTACCGTATCTTCCGGACTATAAGTCACACTTTTTTTCATAGTTTGGCAGGTCCTGCGACTTACGCCGCATTCACACGGGGCGTCGGCGTCAACGCTTCTCGTTTACTTTGATTGGGTGACGTCATGCGTTGCAGGACTGAATTGTGGGTTCCGTCGCGGCGCTTCACTCGCGTTGCAAGCGGCAAAAGTTGAAGATTTCTCAACTTTTCAAGCGCCAACGCAGGCGTCATCCAATCAGATCACCCTATGCAAATATCCTAGAGCAGACGCTAGCCAATCGCGTTCGTTTAAAACACCGGTGAATGAAGAGTGAATGAAGAGTGAAGAACGATCTAAAATGGAGGAAAAGCTAATAATTGCGGTGGGTAATCACCCGGTCCTTTACTACCAATCATTATTTACATACCTGGACACAAACTGGAGAGACCAGGCCTGGAATGAGGTGACAGAGACGGTTGGAGAATCTGGAATGTATCATGCTTGTATTCCGTCCGTGTAATGTTACTCTGTTTATCATTGAATGACAGGCAGCATATCATATCATATCATGTGTGGTTCAAATAGGCGCTATCCCCCAGCCAAATGAGGAATCAAATATTAAAGTGATCAGTTTTCATACACAAAATAGTCTCACAGACTAGCTGTCAAAAAAGGCGCTTTTTTGTGTTGTGTTGTGGTCCAAGCGGCAAGTAATGTGATTAGCTGTTGTCACTATGACGGTCGCGTCAGCACCAAGCTTCAGCCACGCCCTCCGTCAAGCGTTGACGCCGAAGCCCTGTGTGAATGCGGCGTTATAGTCAGGTGCGACTTATATATCAAAATTAATTCATACTGACTGACAAGAATAAACATTTAGCTACGTCTACAGCCGTGAGAGGGCGCTCTATGCTGCTCCTGTAGCCTATAGCTCACCCCTGAAAAAAATAACTGAAAACCTGTTAACTGAAATACTAACTTAAAGACAACTGAGAAAGACTGAACACAAACAAAATGCCCCCCCATAAAGAAAATCCTATTCTGCAAATTACAAACTGCAGGTAACGTTAGTAAAATATGCAGCCGAAAACGGTAATCGAGCAGCAGAAAGAAAGTTTGGAGTGAGTGAGAAACTTGTGAGGGACTGGCGAAAAGCAGAGGTTACTTTAACTGTAATGAAGAAAACAAAGAAAGCTAATCGCAGACTGAAAGCAAGATGGCTAGAGCTGGAGGAACGAGTCCACTGATGGGTGCTTGAACAACGCTCTGCTGGGAGATGCTCAGCTGCGCGAGACAAACGCTACTAGTGCGCACGGCTCCCGCTCTCCTCACTGCTTCTGCCCTGCCAACGCTTGTGCGTGCGGTGTGAAGCTGGCGTTATAGTCCAGTATAATTGCGACTTACTGTATACAAGTCGCTCTGGACTATATGTTTTTTTCCTCTTCATGACGCATTTTTTGAGCGACGTATAGTCCGGGAAATACGGTATTTGTTTTCATTGTTTTGACCGATGTAACATTGTATTCTAATAAATAAGCAACCAAAATTGTGCAGGACCGACGAATATTCCACAGCAAAAACTACAAGTGGATAGTAGGTTACATAAATTTAAAACATTATTGAATACAAGTGAACAGTCAGCCATAAAGTGAGAACCGTGCTAAGAATTAAGTGCTTGAAGGTTCAGGTCTAACAGTATTTCAGGTACAGAAATTGAACAATCAAACGTAAAATAACATTGCATAATCTTCACTGTATATAAATTAAATATATACTGTATATTAATGCATGTTAAAACTAGCTACAAAAGTTATTCAGTAAAGATTAGTGGGTGTTATTTTTTTCTTTTGTTCTTTGATTAACTTTAATGACAGACTGAAGGAGGTATGGTTACTTTAAGAAATGCACAATGTTGAATCCAATATATAGACATGCATCCGCTTTCATTTGTCAACTGCTTACATTCGGTAACACAGACTTTACACAGAAAGAAAAATACTTAAATACCTATACACACTCTTCCATGCAGCCTAGGGTGAAGTCATTATACATTAACAACATTTTAAGACAAATTTTGTTGTTTAATAGAAAACTATGAATGGCGGTGCAGGATTTTTAACAACTCTGCACAACCCCTTTTATTATTAATCATCTGTTTGGCAACTTACGTTAATATTCTCTTAATATTCAATGTTAATAGCTACACGAACAATGTGCCGCGCCGCCACACGTCAAAATACACGCTTCTTTCAATAGGAAAATATGGAAGTAGCGATCTAAATTTTGGACACCCAACACTCATTTTCAGTCAATCTCATGTCAATCTTGAGTACCTATAGAGCAGTATTGCATCTTTCATATCTCCGAAAAGTCTTTAGTTTTATTATATTTATAAAAGAAAGATACGCTGTACCGAGTCTTTCCGAAAAAAGCAGAGCGGCTGGAGGCGTATAATTCGGGCGGAGCTAAAGAATGAGGAGCGTGTGCAGCGATTGCGTTGAGCTATGCATGTTTACATAGAAAAACAATGGAATCGATAGCTAACAACACAAAGACATTTGAAGCAGTTTTACTCACCGCCTGCTACCAACACACGACCGTGAACCTTAATCGCTGGGACCGCTCCATCTTTTAGCATTAGACGAGCTACAAATCCGGAGTTGAACTGGGCCTTGTTTATAAACCATCGTCGCCGAAATTCAGGGAACACACAAAATACACTTGCACAACTCAGTTGCTGCTCCGGAAAAACATGATTGTCTTGCTATGACAACCAAAAACACATCTTTGGTGACATTGTTGATTTCATGAAGTCCTGTGACTGCAGCGCAGCTGGCTTCCCTTGAAGTGTTTGCTCTCTCGCTCTAGTCGCCCGTACGGCCAGTACAAGGACATTCCGCCCCATCTGATGTCACATATACCCATACTCGGAAAAAAACTTTCCGAAACTTATGAGAAACCGGAAGGAGTATTTTTGGCACAGAAATACTCCATCAAACATCCAACTTTTTTTTTTAAACTTTGTCCATGTTTAGGATGGGAATCCAAGTCTTTAACAGTGTAAAAAGCTCAGTATGCATGAAACACTTGGGATTACTTGACTGTAACCCTGTTCCCTGATAAAGCGGAACGAGATGCTGCATAAGCTTATGCAAATAGGAATGTCTTTGACATAACCAGCTATGAAAATGGTGTGAAAACACGTCAATGAAATTGACCCGGAGGTATTTATAGCCTCGGCTGGTGACGTCATCAGGCGCACCTGCTGCACGAGGCTATAAATAGATGAGCTTCAGCTGGAGCAAACCAGATCTCTTTGTTTGAAGACCAGTCCTGAAGCATCATCAGCACGGCCTAGCAATGCAGCATCTCGTTCCGCTTTATCAGGGAATAGGGTTACAGTCAAGTAACCCAAGTGTTCCCTTTCAAAAGCTACACTCAATGCTGCATAAGCTTATGCAAATGGGAACGAGAATACCCATGCCGCCATGCTTGATGGTGCCTGGACCCCTTACGGTTGTGTAGATGTGCACAAGAACGCAAAAAGCCTCAGGCATTAGCCTGCGATGTCGACTCAAGGACATGAGAGCCCGGAGTGGCATTAGCATCCAAGCTATAAAACCTTATGAATGTGTGTGGAGAGGACCAACCCGTCGAATCACAAACACTTTGTAAAGGGGCACCTCTTGCTAACGCAGTAGAAGAGGCGACTCCCCTGGTGGAGTGAGCCCTTAACCCTATAGGCGAAGCTTGATCACGCGCCTCATAGGCAAGAGCAATAGCATCCCTGACCCAATGTGACATTGTTTGTTTGGTGGCGGCAGAACCTCTGTTACGGCCCCCATGACAAACAAACAACTGCTCCGATTTACGCCACTGGCTAGTGCGGTGGACGTAGGCCTGAAGAGCACGGACTGGACTCTATGAAGTCTATGAAGTCTCTCCTGATCCGGCGTTGTGAATGGTGGAGGGCAGAAGGTTTCAAGAGTGACAGGATGTACAGTCGAGAAAGGGACCTTAGGCAGGTAGTCAGGGTGGGGATGCAAAATCACTTTCACCAAGCCTGGGGAAAAGTCTAAGCAGGATGGCAATATTGACAGAGCCTGCATGTCCCCAATTCTTTTCAGGGAAGTTATAGCCATAAGAAAAAACATCTTTAGAGTCAGAAGTTTGTCAGACGCTGATTCTAGAGGTTCAAAGGGGGTCTCAACCAGACCCTCGAGGGCTAAAACTAAGTCCCATGAAGGGATCTTGGTTCTTACTGGAGGCCACAACTGCCTGGCACAACAAAGTGAGCCTCCCAAGCGGCACCCCATCCACCAGGGCATGGCAAGCCAAAAGAGCGGCCACATAAACCCTGAGAGTGGTGGGGTAAGTGCCTGTTGACAATTCCTTGCAGAGAGTTGTAGCCAAAAGAAAAAAACAATTCTAAGGGTGCTTTCACACTAGCAGTTTTTGTGCGCACCCGGGTTTGATTGACGTCAGAGTTCGGTACGTTTGGATGATGTGAACACGGCCTTCCGAACTCGGGTGCGCACCCGCGAACCGTACCAGAGTCCGCTTAAAAAGGGTGGTCTGGGGTACGGTTCATGTGAACTCCGGTACGGTTCGCTGCTGATGTGAACGCAATCGTACTTAATCGCGGAAGTGAACCGCTATTAATAACGTATGATTTGATAAAAATGTATGTTTGTGTGTGTTTCACTCATTTTCCTGACGAGCATGACTGACATATTGCAAGCAGAGAGCTGTAAACCTCATTTCTGCTCGTCTTCTGCATTATTTAGAGCATTGCAGTACATTTGCGGCATATAGACGCAAGTGCCATTACGTATTGAAGCTTTAGAAACAAAACCAACAGTTAAAAAACAAAAATATAAAAGTGAGGTGAGCAACGCTATGCATTTTGCCGCCTTCACGCTCGCTGTCGTTACTAAGCAACCGGGTAAACAGCTGCTGCTTTGATGACGCAAACGCACCCCGGTTTGGATCCAAATAATATAATATGAACACAGTCCAGCGGGGGCAGGGGGAGGGGGGAGCAATCGAACTCGGGTTCGGTCCAGGCAATCGAACCAAGTGTGAAAGCACCCTAAGGGTCAGAAGTCTGTCTACGCTGACTCTAATGGTTCAAAGGGGGTCTCAACCAGACCCTCGAGGACTAAAGCTAAGTCCCATGAAGGGATCTTGGTTCTAACAGGTGGCCTCAACCGCCTAACTCCACAAATGAAGCGAGCGAGCAGAGGATGTCTCCTTAGCGGCACCCCATCCACCAAGGCGTGGCAAGCCGAAAGAGCGGCCACATGAACCCTGAGAGTGGAGGGGCAGGTGCCTGATTACAACTTTTCTTGCAGAAAATCCAGAACTGAAGTAACCTGGGAGTTGACTGAATCTACATTTATTAGCATAAACTTTCCGAGTGGAGGAAGCCCTAGCACTTAGGATGGTCTCAATAACTGCAGGCGAAAGCCCCGTGTCCCTCAGTTGGTGCCCTTCAGGGGCCAAACATGAAGGTTCCACAGATCGGGCCTGGAATGGAATATCGTGCCCCCTGCCTGAGACAGAAGGTCCCTACTCGCCGGAATCGCCCAAGGCGAGCTGTTGAGGGAGACACTATCTCCGAGAACCAAACCCTGTTCGACCAACGCAACGCTATCGATAAGAAGCAAGACCCTTGTTGGCGAACCCTGGCTAGAACTACCAGGAGCAGAGCGACTGGAAGGAGAGCATACAGACGCATTTTGGGCCATGTATGAACCATCACATCCAGACCCAGCGGAGCTGGGTGACAGAGAGAAGCAGGGACATTGCGCTGTCTGAGAAGAGGCGAAGATGTCCACTTCCGCTCTGTAAAATCTGATCAAGATCTGCTTGACTACTTCTGGGTGGAGTTTCCACCCCCCCCCCCCCCATCTGTAACTCTGTCTGGACAGTAAATCTGCTCCCACATTCAACCGCCCTTGAATGTACACTGCTCGAGTGACAGGAACTTGTTCTGAGCCCAGAGAAAAATATGTCTCGCTATTCTGATAGCGTGAGCACAGACCTCCCTGGTGATTATATATGCTTTAGCTGTACTGTCCACCAGCACTAGGACATGACAGCCCCTCAATTGGGGGAGAAAGTATTTCAGGGCCAGAAATACAGCCATCAACTCGAGGCAGTTGATGTGCCAACTGAGTTGATGACCCTCCCATTCCCGTTGGGCTGGATGACCACTTAAGACGACCCAGCCAGTCAGGGAAGCGTCCGTTGTTAGCAACTTGCGACGACAAGGTAAGCCTAGAGTGGGACCCAAGGCAAGAACCGGGGTCTGAACCACATAGTTAGTGTACGAAGCCACATGGCGCCACTTTTTTGCCTGAGGATTGGCCCCAAGTCCTCTGGCTTCGAGCCACAACTGAAACGGTCTTATGTGCAACAACCCCAAAGGAAAACCTGTGGATGCTGATGCCATTAGACCTAACACTCTGGTGCTGATGATCAGTAAGATCTTGGTCTAGCCTGACTTTGCTCAGGGAATACTGAATGGTCTTGATTCGAGCGGGAAACTGTTGTGCCCACCTTGTGACCAAAAACCGAACAAACCCTAGATAAGTCGTTCTCTGGGCAGGAGAAAGAACACTTTTCTTGGTGTTGAGTCTCAACCCTAGAGAAACTAGATGAGCTAACACACTGTCTCTGTGTTGAAGCACCATCTCATGTGATTGTGCTAATTTTAGCAATCGCCTATGTAATTCAAAATGTGAATGCCCCGGAATCCCAATGGAGCCGGTAATACATCCATGCATTTCGTATACGTGCGGTTACAAGGCTAGCCGAATGGAAGACCCGAAATTGGTAAGCTTTTGCCCCCAAGAGCGAACCTCAGGAACTTCCTGTGTTGTGGCAGTCTTTATATGTGAATACATGCGTCCTTCAGATCAATCGTGCCGAATCCAATCACAATGTTGAATATGCGACATGACCGCCTTCACTGTAACATCTTAACCTTGAGTACTTTAACTGCTTCACGGTTTAAGACTCGAAGATCTAAGATTGGACACCCCCACCCTACTGGGGACCAGGAAGTAACTGCTGTCACTTGTGACAGTACGAACGGCAACTCCGCCTTCACGGAAGTGGAGACGACACCGTTCAAACACGGAGGATGACAAATAAAAATAAATACATTTTTACTGTGCTTAACACCCATGCAGAAACGCCTGGCAGAAGTTCACACGCTGCCTGAGGCTCTGAGAGTGACAATTTTAACACTTCCTGTTGAGGGGATGTTAGACGTTCTATGTCCTGGATGATAGCAGGATTTAAACACTGAACGTCTAACATTTCACTGGAAACCACTGCCCCCCCCCCCCCCCCCCCCGAATCACCAGCGGCGGCGGGGATGGAGTAGTTTTGAGGATAACGGGGTGGGGCGAGCAAATGTTTGACACACCCTGTCCCGTGGGGGCAGACTGGGCACCAGACCACCAGACTTCTTATATTGATGACAGTCCCGAGGTCTGCCCTGGGAGGTTGAGGATGACGAGCCGGACTCCAGTCTTTACGAGGGAGAGCGCGACTCGCCACACTCTACTTATTACCCCCCTAAATCTTGAAGGACTGAAGAGAGGTTGTGTGGCTGACAGCCCCTCCCCTTGAATGCATTGAGGAAGAAACTGAGTGAACACTTCCCCATGTTTCTTCCACTCCTTTAAATCTGGCCACTACAGAGTTAACTAAGTCACCAAATGAACCACTCAAATCCTTCAGAAGGTCAGCCTGATATGCCTGCAAGACAGCCATAGTGTGCAGCGCAGCACCAGCCTGTCCCCTTATATTTATTATTCTTATATAAATCATATACAATATATATATATATGTGAATGAGTGTCCCTTATGGCAACCCTAGCGAGTCAAGAGGGGAAAATCTGTGAGAACAGTGCTTATGTGCAGGGATGCATACTGAATAGTGGGCACACTGCCTACATGTATTTTAGTAGGGTCGTTATTAAAACAGCGTTAGTGTGCAGACGAGCATGTTTGACAACATGCTAGTTGACTGCAATATTATCTCCAGCCGCCTGAACCGAGGGGATTGTGAGAATGTAAAGGGAGTCTGTGGCAAGGTTATTATGGTGCGTTCACACCGGACGCGATTCGCGCGATTTGCGCGAGTGATTTACATGTTAAGTCAATGCAGAGACGCGAAATGGCATTCTGCGGCGCGATTTGCGCGAATGAGGCGGCGAGATTCGCGCGATTGAGGCGGCGAGAAGGACGCGACTTGAGCGTTTTGAACGCGCGATTCGCGCAAGTTGAAAAATCTGAACTTTGGCGGATATTTCGCGCCGCGTTAACCAATCAGGAGCTTGCTCTAGTAGTGACAACAATGAGGAGAAAATCTGTATATTAATATCTGGTTCAGACAATATGATTATCACTGTGATAACATTAAATGACATGAAACACAACCCTGTCTCTTTTTGTTAAATGCAAGTTTATGTATGATCAATAATACAAAAGTATAAGTAATGTATAACAAGCTATACATGAAACAAAGCAAACAATGCATTCAAACATTCAAAGTCAGTGCTAGTAGGCTAACGTTACAACTGCAACGTACAGTTATAGCCTAAAAATATAAAGTAATGAAACTTATCTTTGCCCTCAGCCTAAACGATTTGCCAGGGAACAAATTATAGATCCATGAGACCAAAGATCGGCCGTTACAAGACGAATTATAGCTCGAGACACACCACAGAGACATCAGAGCCAGCGGTAGACGGCAGAAGGACTGGCCGAGGAAAGGTTGCCCTCGCCGGCTTTCACGTGCGCTGAGCTGGAGCTCACAGCTCCGACAACGGCAGATAAAATGTTCAAATAGGCACTGTTTATGTAAATAAACCACAGATTTGAGCTTTAACCCCTTAAACCCGAAGTGTCCCAGCCCTGGGACACCCCCCCGCGAATTCTTTTCGCGGGGGGGGTTACTAAGCAACCACTGAATGTAACAACATAAAATGAGTTATTAATCTAAAACGGAGTGTACCGCCCGAGGGCGCCACCTAGCTGTGACAAAAATTAATTGTCATATTTTTCAAAACTACTGCATTGATCAACACAAAATAGGTGTCATTTGAAAGCTTAGAGTCTAAACTTTACAATGAATGTAGCCATTATGATTATCTCCAAAGTAGTGATGAGTTATTTGCTGATAAAATGGAAAAAAAAAATCATAATTTATGGAGGGGGGGGGGGGATTATTATGTTCTGCCATGTGTCAATCACATCATACAGCTCAGATAGTCATGTGTCATATGTCATTTGAAAGGTCTCGTGGAGCAGAATACAACAAGCCTAATTGTTTTGGGCTTTGACTAAACTTTTAGCGAGTTTTTGTAAGTTAAGTCATGCAAGACCCATATGTAAATAATATACTGATGCAGCATTCATGTGGCATTTTTCGCTTGTAACTTCATGAAACGTGGAAAATGGCACATCATTATTTACAGTAGATTCTCACGATTAAAAAGAGCCCAAAGTCACCACAATCTGTCTTTTAGATCTATAGATATCCCTCGTTGAGATATGGCACACAGAAAACCTCACAGGAGCACATGAGCGGAGTACAAAAATAGCAGTTGCTTAGACTTGGCGTTTTTGCTGGTGACTTCATGAAACAAGCTCCGATCGTTAAAATGACACACCCTTATTTACAGCAGATTCACACGATTAAAAAG
Source organism: Gobio occitaniae (assembly GCA_033150135.1). NCBI lineage: Eukaryota > Metazoa > Chordata > Actinopteri > Cypriniformes > Gobionidae > Gobio > Gobio occitaniae. Next base: position 217,316 of record JARQWZ010001802.1, read on the forward strand.
AGACCAAGAACACAACAATCCGTCACTCTCATCCAAAGTTCTCACTCATTGAATTATAACCTCACAGGCGCAAATATGCTAAATATGCTAACGTTGTGCTAAAGTCGCGTTTATGCTTGTAACTTCATGAACCAAGCTCCGATCGTTACAAATGACACACCTTTATTTACAGCAGATTCCCACGATTAAAAAACGACCAAGGACACCATAATCGGCCACTCAGATCAGAAGTTATGATTTATTGAATTATGTACATGAAACCTGACAGGAGCACATGCTATTTTTGCACAAAAGTCACGTTTATGCTTGCAACTTCATGAAACTTTCTCCGATCGTTAAACATGGCACAACATTATTTACAAAAGATTCCAACGATTAAAAAGAGACCAAGGACATCATAATCCGTCACTCGGATCAGAAAATATGGCTCATGGAATTATTACACATTAAAACCTAACAGGCGCACATACTCTTAAATAAGCTATTGTTGCACTAACATCGCGTTTATCATTGTAACTTCGTGAAACATTCTCTGATCGTTGAAAATGGCACATCATTATTTACAGCAGATTCTCACGATTAAAAAAAGACCAAGAACACCACAATCCGTCACTCGAATCAGAAAATATCACTCATTGAATTATTACACATTATAGCCTGACAGGAGCACATACGCTAATAAACAGTAGCTTTAAAGTCGCGTTTACGCTTGTAGCTTCATGAAACTTTCTCTGATCGTTAAACATGGCACAACCTTCTTTGCAGGAGATTCCCACGATTAAAAAGAGACCAAGGACACCATAATCCATTGCGTCAATCACGAGATATTCCTCACAGATGATGTGTTGATCAGTGCTGGTTGGCAGAACAGGGGCATTTACGTTATATAGCAGCTAGAGGGCGCCCGGGGGGCGATATTTTTTTTCCCAGGATGGTAGGGGAAGGTACTGCCTTTTTCGTCTATGATTGGCTAGAAGGGCTCTCCTCTGATTGGTTATATATCTCACGTTCATGGCAGGCTGTCAGCTAGTCTGTTTTGATCTTCGTTAAACGAAGTCAATCCAACATAGCCTACTAAGAAAAGCGCTATATGTGCGTGTCTTCAGATTTATATTTCAAGTTCACAATTTCATAGCCTGTTTAGATTAGTCTTAGCTGTTTCCTAACCCTAACCCTAACCTCTCAATACCTGCGCCAAAACCATTTATTACTGGAGCTGTTCTCCCTGTCCGTTGAATTATACCTAATCCTAACCTCAAGATGATCCGGTATGATGTTCTCCAAGTTCTGGGACAAGACCCACCCACTTTTTACGATCAATGATATTGGACCCACTCTCTTTTATCGTCTCTAACATTCAGCACATGTCTGTTTACCTACCCCTAATCGATAAACACTTATTATTAAACACATATTAGACGCTTTATTTCCACTTTTCTAATATTTTCTTAATTTGTATTGAAAACAAATGCCTTTCCGATTTGATATGTGATGGGAAAACGGAGAAGATTGATTTCGGCGAAAGCCGGACTCGAACCGCGGGTCGATTTGTGTCAAAACTAGATGCCGTACGTCTTACCCCTACACTACTGTCACTCTCAATGATATGAAGATTTACGTAATTTTGTCTTTCCGACCTATACGTTTACCTAGTAAAGCAGTATAGCATCTACTCCAGTAAAAAAATTCTGAGGACCCACCCACATTTTTTTTGCTTCCGACGCCCATGCACACACACACACACACACACACACACACACACACACACACACACACACACACACACACACACACACACACACACACACACACACACACACACACACACACACACACACACACACACACACACACACACACACACACACACACACTAATTACTAGTAATGTTTAACATACAGTTAATGTTGATGCACTAATATTGTGTAATCCTTACCTTGAAATGGCTAACAAATGTTATTTGTTTTGGAAAGAGATTGTTTCTATAGAAGATGGGACGAATCAGTACATTAGCATGACACAGTGGCCCTTAACCACCACATTTCTGTGTGGCTTTAAAGTTACTGTACAGTCAATTTACCCATAGTGTTTGCCTCAACTAGATACACCATGTGAACTTGGAATATTAATCTTATGGCACGCACACGACAGCCTGGCCTGCCATGAACGTGAGATGACGTTTCACGGCCAAATCAAATAACCAATCGGAGGAGAGCCCTTCTAGCCAATCATTGACGAAAAAGGCGGTACCTTCCCCTACCATCCTGGGAAAAAAAATATCGCGCCCGGGGGCGGTACACTCCGGTTTAGATGAATAACTCAGCGCTCGTCAAGAGCATATAAAAAATGATAGATTCATTGAAAAGCTGAGAGTCTAAGCTTTAAAATGATACCCATTATGTGTTATTATATAATATATATAATATAATATACATAATATTGTAATAATATAATGTTTTATCAGCAGTTTCTCAGCATTAGATTGTCCAAATGTAATAATAATTTATATTTTCTAAAAATATTAAAAGTGTTTTAACAAATAATACATACTTTTTGACTCTCCTTTGCTATAATTTGAGTTATGAGTCTTTAAATTTGTGTATTTCTCTCAGAAAACAACAGTTTTGTAAATGTCAAGGACTGAACAAAAAGGCTACCTTTGTTCTAAATGCTGTAACTTTTGATTACTTTATGATATCGCCACAATTTGATCCAGATGCAGACCACATATAGGAGAACATCACCAAAAAAGAATTTTTCTGCTGCCCTATTTCCTTCCTGAGTTATTGAATGTTAAATAAGAAATATTTATAAAATTATTAAAAAAATATTTTAAAATATTCCCTTTTATCAGCAGTTTCTCAGCAATATATTGTCCAAATATAATACAATTTATATTTTCCAAAAATATAAAATGTTTGCTAACAAATGATACCTACCATTTGACTCTCCTTACTATAGTTTTGGAGTTGTGAGTCTTTAAAGTTGTATATGTCACTCAGAAAACAACAGTTTTCTAGATTTTTTCAGGGTGTCAAGGATTGAACAAAAAAGCTACTTTTGTTCTAAATGCTGTAACTTTTGATTACTTTATGCAATCGCCACACAATTTGATCCAGATGCAGACCACATATATGGGAACATCACCAAAAAAGAATTACACTGCTGGCCTATTTCCTTCCTGAGTTATTGAATGTTAAATAAGACATATTTGTAAAATTATTAAAAATATATAGAAAAAAAATGCCTTTTATCAGCAGTTTCTCAGCAATATATTGTCCAAATATAATAAAATTTATATTTTCCAAAAATATAAAATGTTTGCTAACAAATGATACCTACCATTTGACTCTCCTTACTATAGTTTTGGAGTTATGAGTCTTTAAAGTTGTATATGTCACTCAGACAAAAAAACTCAAAAAACACCTTCAGGGCTTAAGGGGTTAAACAACTACATTATCGACTGAAAAAGTCTTAAAACTACGTTTTGTCACACATTAACAGTAGATATGAACAAAAAAAAAGACATGTAAACACAGCCCATGTCAGCCATTTCTCAACGAGACGAGCTGCTGGCGGAAGCCCCGCCCATGACGCGAATTCGCATCTGTTGTGCAGTGAATGTCACGCGCGATTCGCACGAGTAAACTCAAAATGTACACGCGTCCACCTTCGCGCGATTAGCGCAAATTATTCGCGCGAATCGCGTCCGGTGTGAACGCCACATTATAGTTTTGCATTTTTAAATTAGTTTTCATTTTATTATCGTTTTCAATTTTGCTTTAAATTTCAGTTTAGTTTGAGTTATTTTTATAAATTGTTTTTCTAGTTTTAGTTTAGTTTTTATTTTGTAAAAACATTTCTATTTAGTTTTTATTTATTTCGTTTCAGTTTTAGTTTTAGTAATTATAGTTGAGCAGAGTTACCAGAACGAAGTGTAGTGACCAAATCAAGATTTTTAACATTAAAATTTTTAATGTTTGCACAGATTAGAGTTTACTATTATGCAGACATCTTAATAATAAAAATAAAATAATGGAATACAGATTGTTTTATTTAACGCCATGTCAGCATCTAAGGCTATATTCATGGAAAAAATTTAATTACAAAAATACAAATATCATATATATTCAATAAAACCAAGCAAACAAATACAACAAGTCATATTATACTACGGGCCGTTGAATGCTTGAATCTGATTGGCTGATGAACGTTCTGAGGTGTGCAATTATTTTCGGGGAAACGCACAGCGAACGTAGTTCCAGGCCGCTCTCTTGACCGCATTACAGTTCCATATCACTTCATAGTTAACTGTAATAACGGAAATTACAGGACTAAAAAAACAACATGACAGACGATTTTCCTAAAGTAAATCTTAATATTTACGGTGAATATAAAACGTTCAACAACTGGGCAGCAGCAGTATTAGACAGTCCAAAACCAACAAACGGAAGCGGACATCAAAGGCAAGCTTTTCTGTCTCATTACTGCAATCACACGTGGACAAAAAGGTGTTGTCAGCGCTGCCCTGACGATTTTATCAGTTAGCCTATATAGTGTAGCAACTTAAAGGCTACACATGACATTTTTTCACTAGCGAGGTAATAACAGCTGTTTAGAGACGCACAGAGGTAGCCTAATTCACACAAGCGCTCGTTCTCTATCTCTCGCGCTCTCTCTCTCTCTCTCTGTGTCTCTGTCGCTCTCACCCTCTTTCTAATAACTTCATTAATAACTGCATTAGTCTTCTATCAGTGGCTCAAGCCTCCGTTAACAGCTTTAAAATGACATTTCGGAACTAGCAAAAGAGCCATTGGATGAGACGCGAAGAAATAGTCCTACTCACAATAGCGATTTAAGTACAAAAACCAGACGAATCCCTTTAAATATATCATCGGATGGATGTCTTGAGGTGTGGTAACCGTAGTATAAGCGGAATAATTGACTCCGGGCCATTGAATTATTAAAAAAAATAATTTACGATGATATGTGGCCGAGGTGTAACGGCCACTCCGCTTCGCGTCGTGACCGCATCACCACCTCGGGTGTGCATTATTATTCTAATAATTCAACGGCCCTTCGTCAATTATTCCTTTTTACTACAGCGAACACAAACTGTTGTTTGATTAACAGTGTGATTAAAAAATGAAGTGTGTGTGTGTCCTGGAATTCCCTACGTTGTGGGGAAATGTCTCCACACGGATAATAATATTAGTAGTAGTAAATGATTTGTAAAAACAATGATAACACCTTTGAGCCTGTCAATATTACCCAAACATGAAATCTCAAACACAGAGTAGCACTTGCTACTATAGTTGCTGTTGCACCTGTGTCTCTCGTCGTGTATGAAACAGCATTCTAAGAGCAGTGATCTTGAGTTCAAAGAAGTTCAACGTGCGTCTCATTACCTTGTGTCAGTTCCCATTTCACTGCCACGAACGCATTCTTTGTGAACAGCCGTTTAGGACTAGCGATGTGTTCACTGCACGCATCGTGTCACAGGACAGCGGTTAATCTCCTCAGCTCACTTCACGCGCAGTAGCGCCATATACAGACACTCCCTCAACCGCCACAAATTAAATTTTCCGCCACAGAGAACTTATTAATTACGAAAACAAATATTTATTTTTGCTAATTATTATTTTATTTCAGTTCGTTTTTCAGTAAGAGTTGTTAGCTTCGTTTAGTTTTAGTTTTTCATTTATTATGATTTTTTTATTTTATTTCAGTTTACGAAAATGTTTTTTGACCAATAGTTTTAGTCTTAGTTTCAGTTTTCTTTTACGAAAATAACCTTGGTCTGTGGTGGTAGCTCCGGGGTGAGTTTGCTCGTCTACTCTGGTATTCACTGTCCGTGGCGCTTCTTTCAGCACGGCCTGAGCGAGAAAAGAGGAAGAGCGAGACGTGGGCTCGCACTAACCGCTCCGGTATCCTCTGATCACAGCGCTTCCTTTGCGCGGCCCAAGAGGGGGAGCGAGGGAGGCGGGATCTGTAAAGAATTATCCACTTTTACGTATGGTTATGGTGGTTATGGTTATGACGCATTGCAGCCACATACACAGAAGAGCGAAATGTTTGAATTTGCATGGTGGTAAGGTTTTACCACTTTGTTATTTTGGCTTGGAATTTCATTTGTTGGAAATATAAACTGAATTTAGAAATGCTTTTGAAATGAAAAACTTTGCGTTTAATAAACAAAATATATTTTTGAAATGAACAGTGTTTGGAGTGGAGTGCAAAATAATTTGTTCCCTGTGTCCACGTCCTTTGCTGTTATTGTGAGTGTACACAAATAAAAGTAGACAGTTTATAGTTTATAGTTTATAATTATGTCTTGCACTTATCTGAATGGCTAAAAATGACGGAGTATTGTGACCTGGAGCTAGTAACCTAGAATACTCTCTAACACTTGATGGCTGCTCTGTCAAGTCCTCGTCGTCAGTGAGGAACCTGGGTGTGCTCTTTGATACCAATCTCTCATTTGAAAGCCACGTTTCTAGCATCTGTAAAACTGTATTCTACCATCTTAAAAATATATCTAAATTACGGCACATGCTCTCAATGCAAAATGCTGAACAGTTAGTTCATGCGTTCATGACCTCAAGGCTAGATTATTGTAATGCTCTACTGGGTGGTTGCCCTGCTCGCTTAAACAAACTCCAGCTGGTCCAAAACGCAGCAGCTCGAGTTCTTACTAGAACCAGGAAGTGTGACCATATTAGCCCAGTTCTGTCAACACTGCACTGGCTGCCTATTAAACATTGCATACATTTTAAAATCTTGCTTATTACTTACAAAGCACTAAATGGTTTAGCTCCCCAATACTTGAGCGAGCTCTTAACATATTATACTCCATCACATCTACTGCGGTCTCAAAATTCTGGCCAGTTGATAATACCTAGAATATCGAAATCAACTGCAGGCGGTCGATCCTTTTCCTATTTAGCACCTAAACACTGGAATAGTCTTCCTAACATTGTACGGGAAGCAGACACACTCTGTTAGTTTAAATCTAGACTAAAAAGACATCTCTTTACTGTGGCATACACATAAAACACTTTTTCAATGAAATGATTGTTAGGCTGCATTAACTAGGTCAGCCGGAACCGGGAACACTTCCCATAACACCTGATGTACTCGTTACATCATCAGAAGAATGGCATCTACTCTAATGATAGTCTCTCTGTTTTATGCCGAGGTTTACTGCAGTCAGCCGGATCCGGGCCGTATCCAGTTCAGATGGTGGACCTGCGCACAGACATGACCAACGCATGACCCTGAAGAGACCATGTCAATTAGACTCCCCCTGAAATGGCCTCGTCGACACGCATTCCTAAATCAACCCGTCTCCTGTGTGATGACTCCAATCTTTCAAATATTGCAGTTTAATAATTTTTTAATCGATACATCATCCTCAATAAACCCGTCTCCGGCGTGATGACTCCGATCTTTCGAATATTCTGATCTAATATGACCTCTGACCTGTAAAGTTGCCAGAATAATAATCATACGCTGTTTGTTAATTGGCCAGAGGAGAACTGGCACCCCGACTGAGCCTGGTTTCTCCCAAGGTTTATTTTTCTCCATTATGCCCTGATGGGGTTTTGGTTCCTTGCCATTGTCGCCTCTGGCTTGGCTTGCTCAGTTGGTGACACTAAATGTTCAACTAAATATCCAAATTAATCTAATTAGTAAACTAAATTAACTATATTAACTAAATTACTGATCTGCCCACATTGTCACTGTATGATAGTTGAAATGAGCTGATGACATCACCGTTTTCTCCGGAGCGGCTGTACGGCCAAATAAAATTCTGTTGCATTATTTTCCTGTTTAACACTGTGAAGCTGCTTTGAAACAATCTGCATTGTAAAGAGCGCTATATAAATAAAGTTAACTTGACCTGACTAGTAAAAACAAGGAAACATCCATTTTCATAAGGTGCTACATGGTTTATTGCCATGTCCATATAATCTATTGGGAGGAAGTGCATTGGGTTTATTTATTTAATGAGAAAGGCACAAAAGAGGAAGAGGTGGGGGGTGACTTATTTACATCTACTTACCTTCTTCCTTCTTCCTTCATAGTTAGGCTGTGTGATACTAAAAAGTATTTAGCACTGGTGTAAAGAATTTGCTTAGTACTTCATGGAATTAATAATTTGTCTTGTTAGACTATAAATCATGTGTTGTTGTTTGACAGGCACTTGGCATTCCTGACATGTTTGACATGCCTGAACAAACCGTCAGATATGTTACTGAACTAACAGTGTGTAACTATTGGGTTTTTTATATGCTGGGGTGCCAGACAGGGTTTCTGTAATTAATTTAACTTTAAAGAAAAGAAAAACCGTACAAAGGTCCTGTATAGTCTGTTTTGTCTTGGTCTTACACAAAACCTCTATAAATGAGATAAGGAATTGACATCAGAGTTCTGTTTGAGTTGTGTTAGAAAATATTCCTTTCCTCTTTCATCTAGGCAGGTTTTATGGCATGCCACATTTGTTGTACCAGGGGGAAGAGCAGAAAAGAGAGCAAGAGGTGAAGAATTATGCCAGTCATGAAAGTGAGCATCATTTTTCAGAAAATAATATTTTTGATCAGGCTGGAACCAGTAGACATTGTTCTGGATGTCCATTTGTAGACCACTGAAGAAGAGATCTAAACCCAGAACCACAGGAAAAGCAAGCATCTGTGGGGCAAGGACAACCACAGGTAAGGTGACTGTTTGCACTGTGAGCTGTACTTCACCCCATACTAAAGTTTGCCGGGCTCCTCCATCAGCCAGACAAATGAGACCTTCAGTCTAGGGTCTGAGCTGTTGAGTTTGATAACCCATGGTTAACCACAATTTCTCATTAAGCAGTGTATATGAAGATCCTGTGTCAACCAAAGCTTGGCCTTACCAAGGGTCAATACTTACAGAAACAATCAACTGATGTGGAAGAGATGTAGAAAAAGGATGAGTAGGTAAGTATACAGACTCTATATGAGTAAAAGTGCTAGCAGTAGGATGATTACCATGGTTACTTTTAACAGGATTTGAACTTTGCTGACCTTTATAGTTTTTGTTCTTACCAGAACCACCCTGAGGACAAGAAGACGGAGAGTGAGGGCTTTTACACCGCCAACAGAAGAGTGCTTTAGAGGAGTCCTGTGATACTGGAGCTGTTACTGGGTTATTCAACTGATTCGAAGCAGTTACTCTGTGTTTCAAGGCTTTTTCAGATGTTCATATTGTAGTTGGTTTTCTTTTGTCTTTTTCCAGCTGTTGCCCAAGACGGACTACACTGTCAACAGAAGTAACTCCATTACTTCGAAGTTGACTTGCCATCTGAGGATTGATGTTCTTCAAGATCAGCTTAATGACTTCATCCTCTGCAATGTGTGGCTTCCAGCGTTTACACAGAGCGTGGTAAATGTATGCAACATCTCTTATGCTCTCACCTTCCAGTTGTACACGTGTTCTTACTAACTCATCCTCATAGTTTTCTGACAAGAAAGCAGCAAGAAACTTACTCAAACTCCTGCCAAGTGTTTGTTTCAAGTCGAGTAACATCCCACCAGTCTCTAGCTGTTCCATGGAGCACATTCCTGAGTGTTGCTATTAATTCTTCATCTGAAAGAGGATGGAGAGCCATGAAATCATAACATTTCTCCAGGAAGATCAAAGGATCATCAAAGTCTTCCAGTCTACCAAAGCAAGGAAACGTCTCAGGTTACGAATGTAACCATTGTTCCCTGAGAACAGGGAACGAGACGCTGCGTCAGCTTGACGCTACGGGGAACGCCTCCAGCGTGACTGGTGCCTGAAATCACAATGAAAAAACTTCAATCCTATTGACCGGCGACAGCCTATGATGTCATCAAGGCGCGACCAGGAAGTATATATGGGCGCCTTGCCAACATGACAGTATCTAATCGTCTGAAGGGACTGTTTTTGGCAGGTAGGCCCTGCGGCATGGCACAGCGACGCAGCGTCTCGTTCCCTGTTCTCAGGGAACAATGGTTACATTCGTAACCTGAGACGTTCCCTTTCGAAAGGGAACTCGCGCTGCGTCAGCTTGACGCTACGGGGAACGATATACCCACGCCGCCATGCCGACGGGAGTGCATGCCCACTGGCAGTGACAACTGTCAAGACAAGCAAATTCTAAAGAAATGCCTGAACCACTCCCCTTCTGGTCACAATAAGCTGTCAGTGACAGCGCTCCCTACGGTCATAGCCCAAGCTATCGCCCAAGAAGGAACCTTCACACACATGAGGTCCTTCCCAGGCCCTGCTCGAAGGCCTGGAACCACCCATTCGACTTAGAAGGGGTTCCTTTAAGGGAACGTGGCAAGGGAACTACGAGGGAACCCTATGCCAGTCACTATTCGGGAGGTTCTCACCGAATGCCACCAGGGAGACCTGACCAGGTGACCCAGTCTGTTATGGGACACGTAATACGGTCAACCCTGTCTGTACAGTACAGAGCCTCTGGTACTCGCCTCCGAAGAGGCATCCCGCTAGGGTGCTGCAAGAAAGGCAGTGACATCCACTAGCCAGATCTCAGAGACTGGGTATCCCGGAGAGCAGCTCTCAGCGAAGTGCTATATAACCCTTGCTAGCGAGGGGAGTTTAGCCGCTCGATCCTCGGATCTACCAAGCACCTACTTTAAAACGTGCTTAGGAGGCCAGAGGCCTTACAGGCTGATTATGCCAGGGAGGCCCCAAGGGGCCTACAACCCTTAACCAGCGCCAAGCGGCCGTAAGCTCATAGTAGACCCTCATTCGAGAGGAGCTCATAAGCCTGCCTGGTAGGTAACCATGCAGTAGGCAAACTATGAAAGTCCCCTCCCGTGGGGACCGCATAGCAGCAGTAAGTTTCGTCGTGCTAGGGTAAGAACACCGCTTCCAGGTCTCGCGAACGGCCAGAGACCGGCGCCTGATAGCGGGTGACCACTAGCTGTCAGCGTAAAGCCAGTTGGCCGTTCCCGCCTGGGGAACTCGTTCCCCATGGAGGCCGAGAGGAGCCTCCACCTGGTAACCCTTGCCGACTGCTCGCGTGTCCAACAGTGGAGCTCGCCCTCAGGAAGGCCATACGGGCCTGAGACCTGATCGCAGTCGTGCTAGCCCTCGAGGTAGCAGGGAAGATAGGGACTCGCATCATCAGGGAGGCCTAACGGGCCTACCACCTGCAACAATGCCGGGCATTTCTCCATCACAGCCCTCTGCTCAGTGACTGGACCTATCCAGAGACCACGAGACAGGAGCGTGCCCTCAGAGGAGGCCACGTGGGGCCTACTACTCCAAGCGAATCCCACAGGGAAGCCCCGTGCAGCTTTGCCTGATAGCATCCCGTGCTACAATCCGTTACCGAACCTGGGGACCGGGGAACGATTTCAGGGAGGCGCAATGCCTCCACCTGATAGCAGAGCGTGCCGCCCAAGCCAGAATGTGCTACTCATGGCACTTCATGGTCACCGCCCCAGCGGCTGCATTAAGGGAGGCCGGTTGAGGCCTACTACCTACTAGCACTCGTGCTAACCATACAGCGCCTACTAGCAGCTTATACCAGCCATCGAGGGACTCAATGCCAGTCGTGCCCCCTCGGGGGAGACCAGGCAGCGCCTGCTGGCCACAGCAGGCCCTCAGGGAGGCCAATCGGGCCTATCATCTGAGTAAAGGTAAACCAAACCAGGAGCCTACCCCTCAGGGCGGCCTTAAGAAGGCTGGCTGCTGCGCCTGGGCTGGCGGCAGCTGTCTGCTGCTGACAAAGCCTGGAAATCCAGTTCACACCTGGGAACTCATCCCCAAGGAGAGTAGCTGACGAGGTTACTGCTGACGTCGACACCAGTGGAGAAGAGCCGCTCTCTTGACCGCATTACAGTTCCATATCACTTCATAGTTAACTGTAATAACGGAAATTACAGGACTAAAAAAACAACATGACAGACGATTTTCCTAAAGTAAATCTTAATATTTACGGTGAATATAAAACGTTCAACAACTGGGCAGCAGCAGTATTAGACAGTCCAAAACCAACAAATGGAAGCGGACATCAAAGGCAAGCTTTTCTGTCTCATTACTGCAATCACACGTGGACAAAAAGGTGTTGTCAGCGCTGCCCTGACGATTTTATCAGTTAGCCTATATAGTGTAGCAACTTAAAGGCTACACATGACATTTTTTCACTAGCGAGGTAATAACAGCTGTTTAGAGACGCACAGAGGTAGCCTAATTCACACAAGCGCTCGTTCTCTATCTCTCGCGCTCTCTCTCTCTCTCTCTTTCGCTCTCTCTCTCTCACCCTCTTTCTAATAACTTCATTAATAACTGCATTAGTCTTCTATCAGTGGCTCAAGCCTCCGTTAACAGCTTTAAAATGACATTTCGGAACTAGCAAAAGAGCCATTGGATGAGACGCGAAGAAATAGTCCTACTCACAATAGCGATTTAAGTACAAAAACCAGACGAATCCCTTTAAATATATCATCGGATGGATGTCTTGAGGTGTGGTAACCGTAGTATAAGCGGAATAATTGACTCCGGGCCATTGAATTATTAAAAAAAATAATTTACGATGATATGTGGCCGAGGTGTAACGGCCACTCCGCTTCGCGTCGTGACCGCATCACCACCTCGGGTGTGCATTATTATTCTAATAATTCAACGGCCCTTCGTCAATTATTCCTTTTTACTACAGCGAACACAAACTGTTGTTTGATTAACAGTGTGATTAAAAAATGAAGTGTGTGTGTGTCCTGGAATTCCCTACGTTGTGGGGAAATGTCTCCACACGGATAATAATATTAGTAGTAGTAAATGATTTGTAAAAACAATGATAACACCTTTGAGCCTGTCAATATTACCCAAACATGAAATCTCAAACACAGAGTAGCACTTGCTACTATAGTTGCTGTTGCACCTGTGTCTCTCGTCGTGTATGAAACAGCATTCTAAGAGCAGTGATCTTGAGTTCAAAGAAGTTCAACGTGCGTCTCATTACCTTGTGTCAGTTCCCATTTCACTGCCACGAACGCATTCTTTGTGAACAGCCGTTTAGGACTAGCGATGTGTTCACTGCACGCATCGTGTCACAGGACAGCGGTTAATCTCCTCAGCTCACTTCACGCGCAGTAGCGCCATATACAGACACTCCCTCAACCGCCACAAATTAAATTTTCCGCCACAGAGAACTTATTAATTACGAAAACAAATATTTATTTTTGCTAATTATTATTTTATTTCAGTTCGTTTTTCAGTAAGAGTTGTTAGCTTCGTTTAGTTTTAGTTTTTCATTTATTATGATTTTTTTATTTTATTTCAGTTTACGAAAATGTTTTTTGACCAATAGTTTTAGTCTTAGTTTCAGTTTTCTTTTACGAAAATAACCTTGGTCTGTGGTGGTAGCTCCGGGGTGAGTTTGCTCGTCTACTCTGGTATTCACTGTCCGTGGCGCTTCTTTCAGCACGGCCTGAGCGAGAAAAGAGGAAGAGCGAGACGTGGGCTCGCACTAACCGCTCCGGTATCCTCTGATCACAGCGCTTCCTTTGCGCGGCCCAAGAGGGGGAGCGAGGGAGGCGGGATCTGTAAAGAATTATCCACTTTTACGTATGGTTATGGTGGTTATGGTTATGACGCATTGCAGCCACATACACAGAAGAGCGAAATGTTTGAATTTGCATGGTGGTAAGGTTTTACCACTTTGTTATTTTGGCTTGGAATTTCATTTGTTGGAAATATAAACTGAATTTAGAAATGCTTTTGAAATGAAAAACTTTGCGTTTAATAAACAAAATATATTTTTGAAATGAACAGTGTTTGGAGTGGAGTGCAAAATAATTTGTTCCCTGTGTCCACGTCCTTTGCTGTTATTGTGAGTGTACACAAATAAAAGTAGACAGTTTATAGTTTATAGTTTATAATTATGTCTTGCACTTATCTGAATGGCTAAAAATGACGGAGTATTGTGACCTGGAGCTAGTAACCTAGAATACTCTCTAACACTTGATGGCTGCTCTGTCAAGTCCTCGTCGTCAGTGAGGAACCTGGGTGTGCTCTTTGATACCAATCTCTCATTTGAAAGCCACGTTTCTAGCATCTGTAAAACTGTATTCTACCATCTTAAAAATATATCTAAATTACGGCACATGCTCTCAATGCAAAATGCTGAACAGTTAGTTCATGCGTTCATGACCTCAAGGCTAGATTATTGTAATGCTCTACTGGGTGGTTGCCCTGCTCGCTTAAACAAACTCCAGCTGGTCCAAAACGCAGCAGCTCGAGTTCTTACTAGAACCAGGAAGTGTGACCATATTAGCCCAGTTCTGTCAACACTGCACTGGCTGCCTATTAAACATTGCATACATTTTAAAATCTTGCTTATTACTTACAAAGCACTAAATGGTTTAGCTCCCCAATACTTGAGCGAGCTCTTAACATATTATACTCCATCACATCTACTGCGGTCTCAAAATTCTGGCCAGTTGATAATACCTAGAATATCGAAATCAACTGCAGGCGGTCGATCCTTTTCCTATTTAGCACCTAAACACTGGAATAGTCTTCCTAACATTGTACGGGAAGCAGACACACTCTGTTAGTTTAAATCTAGACTAAAAACACATCTCTTTACTGTGGCATACACATAAAACACTTTTTCAATGAAATGATTGTTAGGCTGCATTAACTAGGTCAGCCGGAACCGGGAACACTTCCCATAACACCTGATGTACTCGTTACATCATCAGAAGAATGGCATCTACTCTAATGATAGTCTCTCTGTTTTATGCCGAGGTTTACTGCAGTCAGCCGGATCCGGGCCGTATCCAGTTCAGATGGTGGACCTGCGCACAGACATGACCAACGCATGACCCTGAAGAGACCATGTCAATTAGACTCCCCCTGAAATGGCCTCGTCGACACGCATTCCTAAATCAACCCGTCTCCTGTGTGATGACTCCAATCTTTCAAATATTGCAGTTTAATAATTTTTTTATCGATACATCATCCTCAATAAACCCGTCTCCGGCGTGATGACTCCGATCTTTCGAATATTCTGATCTAATATGACCTCTGACCTGTAAAGTTGCCAGAATAATAATCATACGCTGTTTGTTAATTGGCCAGAGGAGAACTGGCACCCCGACTGAGCCTGGTTTCTCCCAAGGTTTATTTTTCTCCATTATGCCCTGATGGGGTTTTGGTTCCTTGCCATTGTCGCCTCTGGCTTGGCTTGCTCAGTTGGTGACACTAAATGTTCAACTAAATATCCAAATTAATCTAATTAGTAAACTAAATTAACTATATTAACTAAATTACTGATCTGCCCACATTGTCACTGTATGATAGTTGAAATGAGCTGATGACATCACCGTTTTCTCCGGAGCGGCTGTACGGCCAAATAAAATTCTGTTGCATTATTTTCCTGTTTAACACTGTGAAGCTGCTTTGAAACAATCTGCATTGTAAAGAGCGCTATATAAATAAAGTTAACTTGACCTGACTAGTAAAAACAAGGAAACATCCATTTTCATAAGGTGCTACATGGTTTATTGCCATGTCCATATAATCTATTGGGAGGAAGTGCATTGGGTTTATTTATTTAATGAGAAAGGCACAAAAGAGGAAGAGGTGGGGGGTGACTTATTTACATCTACTTACCTTCTTCCTTCTTCCTTCATAGTTAGGCTGTGTGATACTAAAAAGTATTTAGCACTGGTGTAAAGAATTTGCTTAGTACTTCATGGAATTAATAATTTGTCTTGTTAGACTATAAATCATGTGTTGTTGTTTGACAGGCACTTGGCATTCCTGACATGTTTGACATGCCTGAACAAACCGTCAGATATGTTACTGAACTAACAGTGTGTAACTATTGGGTTTTTTATATGCTGGGGTGCCAGACAGGGTTTCTGTAATTAATTTAACTTTAAAGAAAAGAAAAACCGTACAAAGGTCCTGTATAGTCTGTTTTGTCTTGGTCTTACACAAAACCTCTATAAATGAGATAAGGAATTGACATCAGAGTTCTGTTTGAGTTGTGTTAGAAAATATTCCTTTCCTCTTTCATCTAGGCAGGTTTTATGGCATGCCACATTTGTTGTACCAGGGGGAAGAGCAGAAAAGAGAGCAAGAGGTGAAGAATTATGCCAGTCATGAAAGTGAGCATCATTTTTCAGAAAATAATATTTTTGATCAGGCTGGAACCAGTAGACATTGTTCTGGATGTCCATTTGTAGACCACTGAAGAAGAGATCTAAACCCAGAACCACAGGAAAAGCAAGCATCTGTGGGGCAAGGACAACCACAGGTAAGGTGACTGTTTGCACTGTGAGCTGTACTTCACCCCATACTAAAGTTTGCCGGGCTCCTCCATCAGCCAGACAAATGAGACCTTCAGTCTAGGGTCTGAGCTGTTGAGTTTGATAACCCATGGTTAACCACAATTTCTCATTAAGCAGTGTATATGAAGATCCTGTGTCAACCAAAGCTTGGCCTTACCAAGGGTCAATACTTACAGAAACAATCAACTGATGTGGAAGAGATGTAGAAAAAGGATGAGTAGGTAAGTATACAGACTCTATATGAGTAAAAGTGCTAGCAGTAGGATGATTACCATGGTTACTTTTAACAGGATTTGAACTTTGCTGACCTTTATAGTTTTTGTTCTTACCAGAACCACCCTGAGGACAAGAAGACGGAGAGTGAGGGCTTTTACACCGCCAACAGAAGAGTGCTTTAGAGGAGTCCTGTGATACTGGAGCTGTTACTGGGTTATTCAACTGATTCGAAGCAGTTACTCTGTGTTTCAAGGCTTTTTCAGATGTTCATATTGTAGTTGGTTTTCTTTTGTCTTTTTCCAGCTGTTGCCCAAGACGGACTACACTGTCAACAGAAGTAACTCCATTACTTCGAAGTTGACTTGCCATCTGAGGATTGATGTTCTTCAAGATCAGCTTAATGACTTCATCCTCTGCAATGTGTGGCTTCCAGCGTTTACACAGAGCGTGGTAAATGTATGCAACATCTCTTATGCTCTCACCTTCCAGTTGTACACGTGTTCTTACTAACTCATCCTCATAGTTTTCTGACAAGAAAGCAGCAAGAAACTTACTCAAACTCCTGCCAAGTGTTTGTTTCAAGTCGAGTAACATCCCACCAGTCTCTAGCTGTTCCATGGAGCACATTCCTGAGTGTTGCTATTAATTCTTCATCTGAAAGAGGATGGAGAGCCATGAAATCATAACATTTCTCCAGGAAGATCAAAGGATCATCAAAGTCTTCCAGTCTACCAAAGCAAGGAAACGTCTCAGGTTACGAATGTAACCATTGTTCCCTGAGAACAGGGAACGAGACGCTGCGTCAGCTTGACGCTACGGGGAACGCCTCCAGCGTGACTGGTGCCTGAAATCACAATGAAAAAACTTCAATCCTATTGACCGGCGACAGCCTATGATGTCATCAAGGCGCGACCAGGAAGTATATATGGGCGCCTTGCCAACATGACAGTATCTAATCGTCTGAAGGGACTGTTTTTGGCAGGTAGGCCCTGCGGCATGGCACAGCGACGCAGCGTCTCGTTCCCTGTTCTCAGGGAACAATGGTTACATTCGTAACCTGAGACGTTCCCTTTCGAAAGGGAACTCGCGCTGCGTCAGCTTGACGCTACGGGGAACGATATACCCACGCCGCCATGCCGACGGGAGTGCATGCCCACTGGCAGTGACAACTGTCAAGACAAGCAAATTCTAAAGAAATGCCTGAACCACTCCCCTTCTGGTCACAATAAGCTGTCAGTGACAGCGCTCCCTACGGTCATAGCCCAAGCTATCGCCCAAGAAGGAACCTTCACACACATGAGGTCCTTCCCAGGCCCTGCTCGAAGGCCTGGAACCACCCATTCGACTTAGAAGGGGTTCCTTTAAGGGAACGTGGCAAGGGAACTACGAGGGAACCCTATGCCAGTCACTATTCGGGAGGTTCTCACCGAATGCCACCAGGGAGACCTGACCAGGTGACCCAGTCTGTTATGGGACACGTAATACGGTCAACCCTGTCTGTACAGTACAGAGCCTCTGGTACTCGCCTCCGAAGAGGCATCCCGCTAGGGTGCTGCAAGAAAGGCAGTGACATCCACTAGCCAGATCTCAGAGACTGGGTATCCCGGAGAGCAGCTCTCAGCGAAGTGCTATATAACCCTTGCTAGCGAGGGGAGTTTAGCCGCTCGATCCTCGGATCTACCAAGCACCTACTTTAAAACGTGCTTAGGAGGCCAGAGGCCTTACAGGCTGATTATGCCAGGGAGGCCCCGAGGGGCCTACAACCCTTAACCAGCGCCAAGCGGCCGTAAGCTCATAGTAGACCCTCATTCGAGAGGAGCTCATAAGCCTGCCTGGTAGGTAACCATGCAGTAGGCAAACTATGAAAGTCCCCTCCCGTGGGGACCGCATAGCAGCAGTAAGTTTCGTCGTGCTAGGGTAAGAACACCGCTTCCAGGTCTCGCGAACGGCCAGAGACCGGCGCCTGATAGCGGGTGACCACTAGCTGTCAGCGTAAAGCCAGTTGGCCGTTCCCGCCTGGGGAACTCGTTCCCCATGGAGGCCGAGAGGAGCCTCCACCTGGTAACCCTTGCCGACTGCTCGCGTGTCCAACAGTGGAGCTCGCCCTCAGGAAGGCCATACGGGCCTGAGACCTGATCGCAGTCGTGCTAGCCCTCGAGGTAGCAGGGAAGATAGGGACTCGCATCATCAGGGAGGCCTAACGGGCCTACCACCTGCAACAATGCCGGGCATTTCTCCATCACAGCCCTCTGCTCAGTGACTGGACCTATCCAGAGACCACGAGACAGGAGCGTGCCCTCAGAGGAGGCCACGTGGGGCCTACTACTCCAAGCGAATCCCACAGGGAAGCCCCGTGCAGCTTTGCCTGATAGCATCCCGTGCTACAATCCGTTACCGAACCTGGGGACCGGGGAACGATTTCAGGGAGGCGCAATGCCTCCACCTGATAGCAGAGCGTGCCGCCCAAGCCAGAATGTGCTACTCATGGCACTTCATGGTCACCGCCCCAGCGGCTGCATTAAGGGAGGCCGGTTGAGGCCTACTACCTACTAGCACTCGTGCTAACCATACAGCGCCTACTAGCAGCTTATACCAGCCATCGAGGGACTCAATGCCAGTCGTGCCCCCTCGGGGGAGACCAGGCAGCGCCTGCTGGCCACAGCAGGCCCTCAGGGAGGCCAATCGGGCCTATCATCTGAGTAAAGGTAAACCAAACCAGGAGCCTACCCCTCAGGGCGGCCTTAAGAAGGCTGGCTGCTGCGCCTGGGCTGGCGGCAGCTGTCTGCTGCTGACAAAGCCTGGAAATCCAGTTCACACCTGGGAACTCATCCCCAAGGAGAGTAGCTGACGAGGTTACTGCTGACGTCGACACCAGTGGAGAAGAGCCTCCAGGGCCCACTCGTGGGCCACGGCGTCGAGACTTCCTTGCAGGGAGGCCGGTTGATGCCTACTACCTGTTCTGAAGTCCAACTGCCCAGACTGCCGAAGCTGGCTACTAACAACCAGCTGGCTCCTATGCCCGCACCTGGGGCTGGCTCCATCCCAGAGGCAGCTAGGGACAACTTGCATCGCCGTGTCCTAGGGCCCCTAGGACGGCGCAGTCTCTCGGGCAGCGCCTACAAACATGGACCTAATCACATTGCCAACAGCAGTGTACTCAGCGAAAGTGCTTAAACAAAGACCCTCTAAAGCGAGGGGAGTACAACTTACGTCACCTGCCTCGGGGCGGCTGTCTTACTTTCCATGCAGCGGCCAACCATAAGTGCGAGGGCGTCAGCCATTGGTAATGCTCGGGCCTCAGGGGAGCATCCGACCAGAACCTTCACAGAGGTTTATCCGATGTTCAGTTCAACCCGAGCCCTAAAGGAGGTGGAGCAGAGACATAGAGCAAGGGTGAAACAATACCTTTTCTTTTAGAAAATATAGAACCCACCGGCTGAACATCCTCCAGGAAGAGGCCGGGGGCCGCCAAAAGATGGCGGCCACCAAGCTCTGAAAGGCGGAAACGGCAGATAAAGTCTGATCGCAAAACCAGCGAAAGACGCTTCACTCCGCCCCACGACCACTGGCAAAGTCGCTTTCTGCTGCAACACCCCGACTGTGTTACTCGTAACCCCAGAACGCAGAGAAGGGGGCGGGCCTTGGCCGGACGACTCTGTAACAAGAGGAGGCTGAAACAAGGATGCATAAACCACGCCATGTTCTCATATCAAAGGACAGGCCAGGGGCGAACAACCTTCATTAAAAGGGAACGCCCCCATCCTTGACAAAGCCTAGGCCAAGTGGTGCGGCATACCGCACTAGATCTACTCAGGGCTCGGGAAAGAAATATTATTACCTCTAATACAACACACTGAGGCCCCGAAACCCCTTTTCCCAAAGCCCCGCAGAGCAGGGCGCAGATCTCACTACAGCTCGCGCATTAGCGCGTACCCGGTCTTCAGCTACTTCCCACTTTTACGCTAGGAAAACACATCTAGCCCTCTACACTACAAGCCCTCGGGCGAGAGCGCAAATTAATAACCCACATAGTGGGAAAAAATAACACGGAGAGGCAGCAAGACTCTACTAGCAAAAGTGAGGCATACACACACAACCACATAATGTTGCAAAGAAGATCGTTCTTTAGCTTACTCACGGGGAGCTGCAGGCCCTGCGACATCCCGCGATGATCCAAAATCTCCCCAAGCAACCCCTCAGGGGAGCGACGGTACAAAAGTCCTGAAAAACATAGTTTTGAAAATGTTTCGCCCTCATAGAGGGGGACTCACCAATCGCTCCTCGCGGTGCTTCAACCCAGCCATCGAGCTAGTATCCGCCCGCCATCCTGAATCTTACATCTTCTGCTCATCATAGGCCCACCGGCCTGATGTAAAGCGCCCGGGGAAAAGCCAGAGGAAGGGAAAAAAGGCAGCGTTCATCTCCGCGTCCTCGAGGGCGGAGTCCGCTGCCTGCGCTGGTTCCGGTTACCAGCCCCGGCTTCCTTCCTCCTCCTGTTGCGGGTGTCCCGCCTCCCCTGCGCACCAGTCCTCCGTTTCTTTCTTTTTCGGCGGGGGCGCTCTCCGAGAGGCGATGCTGGCTGTTCCTGTCTCCAGTCCTCAGACTGGGACGGGCCGGGGACACCCGACTGCCTGGGCGCGGTCCCGGACTTCAGCGGGATGCATGTTCTAAATGCTGCCGAGCGCGCCTTTGCCTCTCCGAACCTTCCCACCACCGCCTCTACGGAGGTGTCGAAAAGGTTCGGACTGCAAAACCGGGGCAAAGGAGGCGAAAGGACTTCCAGGAGAAAGGACTTCTTTCTCCCCGATGTCCAAACGGCTAAACCACAGATGTCTCTCCGTGGCCACCGTTGCTATCTGTACGGTGGCCCGGAGAGCGAAAACCGCGGTCCAGCGCGACTCGACTACCGCCTCAGAGGGTCCCTCCCCCTGATCGAGGTCCCTCAGCAGGTCTGCCTGGTAAGCCTGCAACACAGCTGTGGTGTGCAAAGCCGCCACAGCGTGACCCACTGACATGTACGCCCTGCCATTCAGGCATTAAACTGGCAGGGTGGGAGCCACAGTGTCGCCGGCCGCCCAGAGGCGAGATAAACATAACATCTCGTCCAAGGGCGGCCCCGACACACCCCCAGCCAGGCAGTCCCCCGACATCAGCGAGATTTAGCTCGCCGATGTCGACAGATGCGGGGCTGAGTATGGTTTCTTCCATCCCCTTGAGATCTACTGATGGAGATCGGGAAGGAATGGAAGACTCCCCGGAGTTGGGAGGTCATGGGCGGAGAGAAACCGATCGTCCGAACTGTTCGGACGCTCAGCCTCTCTCTTCACGCGCCGCAAAGGCAGCTGCAGTCTACCCGCAGCGCGTTCCATGACTTCCAGCAACTCCCCGTACATGGGACAGGATGGTTTGAAAAGCTTCAGCATCTTTAACTGACTCACCCATCCTCTGCTCGAGCCTCTCGCGATCTGGATCGTCCTCAAGAACCATAACTGTCTCCAAGCGACGAGCCAGATCCATCTGGGAAGCGCATTTCAGACGCCGCTCAGCCTCAGCTTGAGCGTGGTCTTTCCCAGATGCTGAAACCTCTCCCCTCGAGAAGAGGTCCAGCCGAGTTGCATGCTCTTCTCCCAGACAGTAAACACAAAGTGTGTGTGTATCCAAAGCGCAAGCTACACATTCAAACCACACTTCTGCAGAAGTGGCCTCAGCACACTTCATTGTTATCATTCTTGTAGACGTTTCACGTGAAGACAGGCAAAACAGTCCCTAAAGACGAAGAGATACTGTCATGTTGGCAAGGCGCCCTTATATACTTCCTGGTCGCGCCTTGATGACATCATAGGCTGTCGCCGGTCAATAGGATTGAAGTTTTTTCATTGTGATTTCAGGCACCAGTCACGCTGGAGGCGTTCCCCGTAGCGTCAAGCTGACGCAGCGCGAGTTCCCTTTCGAAAGGGAACTGGATTTTAATGGGCCGTTTCCCCAAAAAACGTCCTCTACCTTCAACGGTGGTTACGGATTCATTTGTGGGATTAAGCTCAGAATCACCAAGTCCATACTGATATGTTGAATGGAGTCACTGTAATCTGGTATTCACCACTGGAGTTTCCGCCACAGTAGAAGGGGATGGCGACTTAATTGTTTGCACAGAAGCATTTGCTTTCACTGAAATCTGCTGTAATAACTTGAGAGCTTCAATGTCCACAGCTAATTGATGAAAACGATGTGTGCACTGGTGGAGTTCATCCTGTAAATTACTAATTGGAGCTTGTCTGGGCAATGAGGGTTTTCATTTGTTGAGTACATTGATCAGTGGCCTTTTGTATGAGATCCAGAGTATTAGTCATTGGTTCCATGACACCATTGAAATCCTTCAATACCTCTGCATGATCAGAATCAGAATCAGAAAGAGCTTTATTGCCAAGTGTGCTTGCACACACAAGGATTTTTTCTTGGTGCTGAAGCTTCGAGTGCACATATACAATACAAACACAACAAGAACATAGTAATACAAATTCTAAGAATAAAAATATGAAAATAGTATAAAAAAATATATGGTCACAGTTACGTTTAGTCAGAACAAACATTTACAGATTATGAACATATTTACAGT
Source organism: Gobio occitaniae (assembly GCA_033150135.1). Classification (NCBI taxonomy): domain Eukaryota; kingdom Metazoa; phylum Chordata; class Actinopteri; order Cypriniformes; family Gobionidae; genus Gobio; species Gobio occitaniae. Next base: position 240,476 of record JARQWZ010001802.1, read on the forward strand.
ATTTGAGTAGTATGAATATATATATATATATATAAATAATCTCCTGAGTTTAGAAGATTGCACTAAACAGTCAGAGTATTGCACTTTAGGGAAGGGGGGTGTATTTAACTGTTCAAGAGGGAAATGGCCTGTGGGAAGAAACTGTTCCTGTGCCTAGATGTTCTGGTGGCCAGTGATCGGAGTCGCCGTCCTGATAGTAACAGTTCAAACAGGAAGTGTCCAGGGTGAGCGGAGTCTGTGATGATTTTCCCTGCTCTCTTCCTCATTCTGGAAGAGTACAGGTCCTGGAGGGTTGGCAGGGGAGCACCAATAATCCTCTCCGCAGTCCGGATTGTGCGTTGTAGTCTCTTGATGTCAGATTTGGTAGCTGAACCAAACCAGACAGTGATGAAAGTGCATAACACAGACTCAATGACAGCCGAGTAGAACTGAATCAGCAGCTCCTGTGGGAGGTTAAACTTCCTCAGCTGACGAAGGAAGTACAGTCTCTGCTGGGCCTTTTTCACAATGGAGTCAATGTGATTGTCCCACTTCAGGTCCTGAGAGATGGTAGTGCCCAGGAACCTGAATGACTCCACTGCTTCCACAGTGCTGTTCATGATGGTGAGTGGGGGGAGAGCTGGGCTGTTCCTCCTAAAGTCCACTATCATCTCCACCGTTTTGAGCGTGTTGAGCTCAAGGTTGTTATAACTGCACCAGACGGCCAGCTGTTCAACCTCCAGTCTGTGAGCAAACTCGTCACCGTTTTGGATGAGGCCGATGACAGTGGTGTCGTCTGCAAATTTCAGGAGCTTCACTAGCCGCGTTTCCATTACAGATTTGCGCAAAACTTTTGCGATATTTTCTAAAAGTCGACAAAAAAATATTGCGAAATGACAGCGTTTCCATTAACTGATGTTATGCGACTAAAACATTTTTTTTTTCCTCTCGTGATAAATCATTCCAAAAATCATGCTACGTATGTTAGGTTTATGTATAGGCTATCCCAGCCACCGCACGCCATTATTTTTAATGGAAAGAGACGAGTGTTATAGCACTGACGGCAAGGAAAGCACCTTATTCTTGAGCGGCACATATGAGGTGTTATGATAAATTGTGGCATTTTATATTCTATTGTTTTTTTATGAGTTTAATAAAGAACTCGTCTTCTGTCCAAACATACCATCATCTGTAAAGAATGATCGACTTTTACATATACGCCAGATTATTGTGATGCATTGCCACACAGAGACGAGCGAAAAGTTTGAATTTGCATGGTGGTAACTCAACGTTTTTTTTACCACTTCATTATTTTGGCTCGGAATTTCGTTTTTTGGAAATATAAACTGAATTTAGAAATGCTTTTGAAATGAAAAACTTTGCGTTTAATAAACAAAATATATTTTTGAAATGAAGACAGCGTTTGGAGTGGAGTGCGAAATAATCTGTTCCCTGAATCCACGTCCTTTTGCAGCACTTTGCTGAGTGTAGCCTACACAAATAAAAGTAGACAGTTTATAGTTTATAATTATGTCTTGCACTTATCTGTATGGCTAAAAATGACGGAGTATTTTAAGTTTCCGCTGGAATAAGGAAAAAATTCATCAAAAGGCGACAACGACTTCGTCGGAAAGAGGGTTAAAGAAAACGAAGCCTTAGCTATTTAGTTTCATATAGGCTATGTCTAAATATTATAATCTTTTAATTTCATATGTTGATTATGAAAAGTGAGCAGCATGAGTAAGGCTACATAGCTAATCAGATGCGCATATGTCTGGAGACATGGATTTTGAGCACAATTGAATTGTGTTTTCTAGAAAGTCTTTCTTTAAAATTAATTTCGTTTTGTATAAATTGTATTTTAATTTTGATCAATGTTTAATCAACTATTTAGCTCTAGGCTATATTTAATAAATAAGAAGCAAACCAAGATCGTCGGGAATGGATTGACCTAATCTTTGAGCAAGGCTGAAAATATAGCGTCTTTCTGTTTTAATACATTTCTTGAATATATGTCATAATTACAGATAATTACAGCTTATAGATAATTATGATATTATTTGTGGTTGCACCGGGGTCCGTCATTATAAAGTTACGCCACTTTCCTTATTAGGAGAAAATATATGTCGTTTTAACGACATAAAATCTCGTACATACTTGAGTGGAAAAAAAATAATATGTAGGCCCTATGTGAGAGCATGGCGTGACCGTACCAGGTGACCTGTAAATGCGAAAAAACTGTTTCCATTGCAGTTTTGCGAAAATTTCCTTTTTCGAATTGCCTGAAAAACCACCTCATGCGAGCGTAAAAACTTTTTTGCGATATATGGGAGTTTTTGCGAAATTGACGCGTTTCCATTGGGCTTATTTTCAATTCGCAATTCCAATTTGCGCAATTTGAAGGGTAATGGAAACGCGGCTACTGAGGGGTCTTTAGAAGTGCAGTCATTGGTGTACAGGGAGAAGAGCAGTGGGGAGAGAACACACCCCTGGGGGGCGCCAGTGCTGATAGTGAGAGTCCTGGATGTGAGTTTCCCCAGTCTCACGAGCTGTTGTTGGTCTGTCAGGAAGCTGGAGATCCACTGACAGATTGAGGGTGGCATGGAGAGCTGGGTCAGTTTAGCTGAGAGAAGATCAGGCATGATGGTATTGAAGGCCGAACTGAAGTCCACAAATAAGATCCTTGCATAAGTCCCAGGTCTGTCGAGATGTTGCAGGATATAATGCAGTCCCATGTTGACTGCATCATCCACAGACCTGTTTGCTCTGTAGGCAAATTGAAGAGGATCCAGCAAGGGTCCAGTGATGTCCTTCAGGTGGGCCAGAACCAGTCTTTCAAACGACTTCATGACCACAGACGTGAGAGCGACAGGTCTGTAGTCATTAAGTCCAGTGATTTTGGGTTTTTTGGGGACGGGAATGATAGTGGAGTGTTTGAAGCAGCAGGGAACTTCACACTGCTCCAATTATCTGTTGAAGATCTGCGTGAAGACTGGGGCCAGAATGTCAGCGCAGGCTTTCCAACAGGCAGATGAGATGCCGTCTGGGCCTGAAGCTTTCCTAATCTTTTGTTTTTTGAAGACTCGGCTCACATCCTCAACACAGACCTTAAGCTCGGGTTGGATGACAGGAGGGGGGAGGAGAGGGGGAGCAGGAGGTGATTGGGGACGTGTGAATTGCAGATCAGAGCGGGTGTGTGGTGTGAGACTGGGCTTTTCAAATCTGCAGTAAAAAGCATTCAGCTCATCGGCCAGTTGTTGATTCTCAGCAGATCGGGGGGATGGTGACTTGTAATTGGTGATATTCTTCAAGCCTGTCCAGACTGAGGCAGGGTCGTTGGAAGAAAACTGGTTTCTCAGCTTTTCAGAGTAGTGTAGCAACAATGAGTTTCGGGGAATAATTAATTCAAATGGTATTAATATTCATGAGTCTATGAATATGATTTGATGTTGTACAGACAATATTACGTATAACGGAACCTTTAATCATTTAAAAGTAACCTTTATCCAAATTGATTTCTTCATCAATTATCAATCTTACAAACCTTAAGAAACATTGATCTGTTTGATCAGGACAAATAATGTTTCTTATGTTTGTACAATTTGCATTACTGAAGTAGTAATACAGGAAAATCAAGCTTAAATGGGTAGCTAAAATCTTACGTCTCATGGACTTCGATATTTGTGAGCAAAACAATACGGATTCAATTTAAAATAAAACAACTACAGTTTACAAAGCTACGATTCATACGGGGGAAATATGCATATATATATAGGAGAAAACAAACAATATGGTACAAACAAGGAAACATGAAACTTAACGAATAATAAAAAGGGAAGAAGAATTAACAAGGGAGAGAGAGAGAGAGAGAGAGCGAGAGAGAGACAGAGAGAGAGAGAGACAGCTTCACAGTCCTTTCGCAAGAGCCCTCAAGAAATTTATGATTTCGTGAATCAAAAATAATTCAGACAACCTCTTACAAGCAGTTTGATTGTGAAATAGAATACTTGCATTACTACGGCTTCTCGTATAAGTGTCTGAGTTAGAATCGTTGGGGAAGTTCGCTAAGGATTTGCGAGTCCCAGATGAGCTTCTTTGAAGTTTAGGAAAGTCGCTCCAGAAGTCTGCCGATTTCTCTCTCCGTGCCGGGAGGCGTTCTCTCAGGATTGGGAAGACCAGGGTTGGCGTTCCTTGTGGTGGCGAAAATGCAAAGAGTTGATGGTCGGTTCCAGTTTTTATAGAGGGGAAGGCCGACGCCCAAAGAGTTCAACGCTCCAATCTCTTGCGGCTACACGATGACGCCTCGGATCTAATCAGCGTAACACACAGGCCCTTTGTTTAAAAATGATTTGATTAGGAAAGTCACAAGGGCTGTGTGGAGTTCAGACTTTGGTCTATCCTGCCACATGACTGATTGAATCATTACTGTTACAGTATCTTCTTTTAGCAACTCTGATCTCCTTTGTCAGTCTGTTTCTGGCCTGGTTATACAAGACTTTATCCCCACTTCTGTAAGCATCCTCTTTGGCATGATGGAGCTGTTTGAGTTTCCCAGTAAACCATGGTTTATCATTAGTGAATGATAAGAATGCCCTGGTAGGAATGCATGTATCCTCACAGAAACTGATGTATGATGTAACAGACTCTGTGAGCTCGTCCAGATTGGTGGTAGCAGCTTCAAAAACAGTCCAATCAGTGCAATCGAAGCAGGCGTGGAAGTCCAGCTCTGCTTCATTAGTCCATCTTTTTACAGTCCTTATTACAGGTTTAGCTGATTTCAGTTTCTGCCTGTAGGTCGGTATAAGATGAACCACACAGTGATCAGAGAGCCCCAAAGCTGCCCGTGGGACGGAGTGATATGCATTCTTTATTGTGGTGTAACAGTGGTCCAGTATATTACTGTCTCTGGTGGGACATGTAATGTGCTTTCTGTATTTTGGCAGTTCACGGGAGAGATTTGCTTTATTAAAATCCCCAAGAATGATTAAAAGAAAGTCTGGGTACCTTTGCTCAGCCAGCTGTTGTAGCGCCACGCTCACACACGCATCTGGAGGGATGTACACATTCACGAGAATGAACGAGGAAAACTCCCGCGACGAGTAGAAGGGTTTACAGTTTATGAAGTGCGCCTCTAGATTAGGAGAGCACATCTTCTTCAGCGTTGTTACATCTGAACACCAACTTTCGTTAATGTAGAAGCACAATCCACCACCTCTCATTTTCCCTGTTATTTCCGCAATGCGATCCGCTCGGAACAGCTGGAAGCCCGGCAGATATAGTGCGTTGTCCGGGATGGCTTCACTCAGCCAGGTTTCAGTGAAGCACAGTGCAGCAGAGTTTGAAAAATCCTTGTTAATCCGGGTGAGAAGAAGAAGTTTGTCCATTTTGTTAGGAAGTGATCGGAGATTCGCAAGATGAATACTAGGGAGTGCAGTTCGGAGGCTGCACGCATGGAGTTTCACCAGCGCACCTGCTCGCTTTCCCCGCGTGCGTCTGGCCGCGTGTTTTAAACACACAGCTGCGGCTCCGACGAGAAAATCAAACAAAACGTCTGAGTAATCAAAAACTGCAGAAATGTTGTCTGGTGTGTGTTTCCTAATGTCCAGTTGTTCGTCTTTGGTGAAACTGATTGGAAAAGAATGACTAAACGCAGAACAAACGAACAAAAACAACACAATAGCTGAAGAGCTCCATACAGAGGCTGCCATCCGCGGCGCCATCTTGATACGTATAGATACATATGATGATTCTTTAGTCGCCAATGCAGCATGTTATTAAACTCTTTCCTGAAGTGCTCAAACTGATAACTCATAAGCGGTTATATTTCTGTTGTTTGTTTCACAGATGCAGTATCCACATTCACAGTCAAAGTATCTACAGCATGTTTCAACTCTCTGATTTCAGTGAAAAATGTGTCTTTTAGATTCTGGTATTGGGTTCTGGTCATTTAACTCAATTAAGATGATAGCTGAGATGAAGATGATAATGGGGGTCTGAGATCAAAACTTCCTGTTAAGTCCATATCCAGCAGAGTATGTTGAGATGGAAGAGCAGGAAATTCTTCCAATGTACTTGGAAAAAAGGATTGAGTTCATCCTGATCCAAAGACATTATGTCAATAAAATCCTCTGTAAAGGCCTGGGTTGGAATTTGATTTTGATCCCCTCTCTATTTCATGGCAAGACTTGCTTGGAGATGCAGCCATTTTGTTTGTAGAATTATGAAGAGTGGTTTTATTTGAGTGCAATTTCCTTCTCACAAGTTTTAATATTTGGGTCCTATCTGGGGAACATTCTTCTTTGCGCTTCTTTGTTTTTGGTTTTTTATTTGCTGCGGTGCCAGACAGGGTTTCTGTCATTAATTTAAATTTAAAGAAAAGAAAAAACCGTACAAAGGTCCTGTATATGTCATGATTTAGGTTTGACTCCTTCTCTCTTGCTGTTCCCTCTCCTCTCCTTACCACCTGTTTGCTATCGTAATCAGCGCGCTCTCTGATTGAGACCGCACCTGTTCCTCTTTGTGTTCATCTTTCGGGCTATTTAGTGCCTTCTTGTTAGTGGCTTCTTTGCCAGATTATTATTAAATGCTTCTCGCTCATGTTCATATCTCTCATCTGCTCTATACCTTTGTTAGAAGCCGTTTGCCTTGTCTAGTCTGGTCGAATTGGATCCGTTCTGGTCTCACCTGTTTTTTGTCCAGTCTCCTGCTGTACATGAGTTTACCATCTGGACGCTGTCTGTGGTGCTGAGTGTCGTGACAGGGACTGTTTCTCTCGCCACTGCATATTTGAACTGCTATACGAGTTAAGGTAAAACAAATTCAGTTATTAATACACACGAGTGAGACTATGAGTGTATTTACTGCCTGGGATCAAGAGCATGCACAGTCAAGTTCATTTGAAGTTGTTTGTGTGTGAGTGTGAGCGGTTTTCAATCTGAGATCGCTCCACTCTAGTCTGGCTTTTTTCCTGAGGGAAGAGAGTTTGGCATCTGGGACTGGATGATGCTGTCCCGCTCACGCTGAGGCTGAGCTCATGCAGCTCGCCGATCGTCGCGACGATCTGGCGGCTAACGAGACTAAACAGCAAGTGCTCTTAGGGATGGCTGGTGAGAGTGGTATGAATCCTCTCAGCCACCTTGACCGTGTATGCTCCCAGCCAACATGTCCATGTGGGCCCCACGTGGGTTTTATCTGGGCTATATGGGCGTCATCTGGGCATGGGCTCAGAGTGGGCACTTTGATGGGCTGAATGTGGGCCCCATCTTGGATAAAGTTGTGGGGCCCAGTTAGGTTGCCCATTATTGTTTATTTGAGGGTCCCATGTGGGCCACATTTGGGCTATATTTAGAATTGTAAAGTTTTATTGTTTGCAGTTGGTTTTGTTTTTTAATACAATTATGGGCAACAGCCTAACCCTATTTTATATATATATATATATATAAAATAATTTTAATAATAATATTGCCCCTCCTGCCTACTATGACCAAATAATTGATTTACACACATTTGATAGCCCCATTCATTTTAAGCCAATATGTTTATTACACTATTATGTTATACAATCATTATATACCACCAGAAAATACACATTATATTTATATAAATAGATTAGTCTATGTGGAAATTGATTTTTATATCTAATATAGCAAGGCAAGTTTATTTATATAGCACATTTCATACAGTGGCAATTCAAAGTGCTTACATCTACACTGAACAAAACTTAACAGAACTCAAAGAAATTCACACACACACACACACACACACACACACACACACACACACACACACACACACACACACACACACACACACACACACACACACACACACACACACACACACACACACACACACAGTCTAGCAGAAAAACATAAGGACTTTTGAGTGAATTAAAAAAATTAAAACATTATAATCACAGGCATATAGTATGTTTGGTGTTTGGGGAAAGTATTCATACTATTCCCAGTTATTTTTTTATGGCATATTGGTCAGCATTAATAGCTTTGAATATTTCAGGTAAAAAAAAAAACTGGTAGCTTTAAATTATTTCATCTAATCTGTCCTGAGAGGAGGGTTTCTGACAGGAAAATGTATTTTCTGAAGTGGTTTTGACCTCAAATCAAGTTATATTAATGATTTTTTTTAAAAGTAAGGGGGACATTTCAATATAATAAAGTATATTCTGACAGAATCTGTTCTGAGAGGTGTGTGTGTGTGTGTGTGTGTGTGTGTGTGTGTGTGTGTGTGTGTGTGTGTGTGTGTGTGTGTGTGTGTGTGTGTGTGTGTGTGTGTGTGTGTGTGTGTGTGTGTGTGTGTGTGTGTGTGTGTGTGTGTGTGTGTGTGTGTGTGTGTGTGTGTGTGTGTGTGTGTGTGTGTGTGTGTGTGTGTGTATAAATGTATATATATAATCAAGCAGCATTTTGTTTGATCAAAATACAGAGAAAAACAGGAATATTGTGCAATATTATTACAATTTAAAACAATGTATTCCTGTGATGAAAGTTGAATTTTCAGCATCATTACTCCAGTCTTCAGTCTCACATGATCCTTCAGAAATCATTTGAATATGAAATGTATTGTCAATGTTGGAAACAGATGTGCTGCTTAATATTTTTTCATAACCTACCTGCGATACTTTTCCAGGATTCTTTGATGAATTAAAAAAGTTAAAAAGAACAGCATTTAATGTGTGCGTGCGTGTGTGTGAGTCACAGTTAACTGTATTTTTCCAAATTTATTCACATTTAATTTTACCTTCACAGAAATCCCACCTCTCCTTATGGCTACAGAGCACTTACTCCAGGGGTCTGTTCTTCGTACCTCCCTTAATACATCTGAGATGATTTGACAGATCCCAGATCTTTTAATCGTTATAACTGATCTCAGGCTAATTTGGTTCTTCAAACGAATTTGCGGATTGGATTAAAATATCTGGATTAAATGATCTAAGATCACTGAGCGTTCTTGTGTTCCCTGAAGAGGGCAGATGCATCGATACTCAAAACCACGATCAGCAATGCAGCGATTGGCTGGCGTCAAGACAGCGACGTAATGACATCATATAATTAAAAAAGCCACCTGGCAAAAAACTTGACAAATTACACAAAAAACCCCACGAATTTCTGGACCTTTATAAGGAAACAGCCAAACCACCAAACCAACATAAAAGTTATAATAGATAAATGATAAATGTTTTTTTTTTTTTAACATGATTACCAATTATTTATATTCCCGATTTTATACAGTATTTGTACACCCTTTACATTTTTATTTCAATGTTGTAATTTAATTTTTAATTCAATTTGAAGCAGATTTGTAACGTGACAGTATTTAAGTTTCTTATGGGTCAAGATCAAATTATTCTCTCTTGCGCTGCATCAAGCCATCCCATAATATCCGTGATCACTTAATGCACGGCTCAGATTAACTGTACAACATGTGTGTAAACCAATAAAAATAAAATTATATAAAGTAATTATTCCATCACAAATAAATCGCTCAATCAAGTGGCTGTGTGTGTCTATAGTATTATACACAACATTATACATTCTCATATACATATACAATATAACATTTTTATATAATTATTTAAAATTGTTATTATTGCCCCTGGTTCAGTAATGAACTCTTGTAATAAAGTATCAGTGGCTGGGACAGATTTTAAGTATCACCTCAAGATGCAATCTAATCCTGTTTACATGAAAAATGCTTTTTCCAAGCAGGTTTAAGCTTACGGACCTGTCGCTATGACAGCAAGTCTAGGATGAGCGTCGAAGAACCAAATAATCGAAGATCATGCCAGATCGTCAACAATCAAATCCAGCTGACTGAGTTAATGAGGTACGAAGAACGGACCCTCGGTCTATAACGCAGAGCAGTATGTAAAATATCAGCAGTACGCAGTGTGCACGTTACAAGGTAGTGATCAGTGACATCATCCCTTTGTGGTATGATGTCCATATGAGTAGGATTGATTCCATGTGATATAATTAAATCTAGTGTATGATTAAAACAATGAGTGGGCCCAGTCACGTTTTGCTTGATCCCAAAGGAGTTTAATAAGTCAAATCACAGACAATCAGTGCTTTACTGTTTAAAGATGTTCCAAAATTTCTAATATCATCTGGTATGTTGGCAAGTGAATGGACATTGTACGAAGGAAAGACAGGGCTGTAGAGCTTAGTAGATGTTTTATAAAAGTGCATCAGCAGCTCTTCGGCATAGGCTGTATATGCCTTCCTCATGTCATCATCAGCGTCCAACAGTTTGGACATGGCAACGGTCAGTGATAGAAAGTGGTGGTAAAAGCGGTCAGGCAACACAGCACGAAGAACAACAGGTCCAGTGTAGAGTAAGAACTGCCGGAATTCAGCTGATTTCCATCTTTCTAGAGAAGCAAGAGACCGTGGCTGTCTGAGGGGTGAGAGTCCATGTTGGTGGAAAGGGTAGGACAAACTACTGAATTCCTCTACTGCTCTTGGCAAAATCCTCTCTTGTGGTTGGTAATTAAATGTAACTCTATGGTTCACGCATTTTCCTTCAATAGTGCATCGCTCGCAACTATTGTATGCATAATGCCCCTTTATGAACTTTAAAAAAGCTCTCGCTGGAGCATCACAGATGAAAGCACTGACCTTAACATTTAATGTTTTACCTTTGAAGGAAATTCCATCATGCTGAAGCCTAGTGAGCATTTTTCGAAGAAATTCCGACATGAAATCCCTCACAGAATTTGTTTGTTTTTTTTTTGTTGCCAAAAAATATGGTTACAACAAATGACTGAAAACTCTTCACACTACACAGAATTGGCCAAATCTGTACATATGATGATTTAAACAATGGCAAACCTTTTCAATGTAACAAATATTTAATTTAACTTTAAAATATAGTAATCTACCTTTCGAATTAGTTGCTACTTACACATTGAGATGATTCGAAATTTCGTGTCAGCCTTTCTCTCGTTTTATTAATAGCTGCGGTATTCCCATTTTTGGTAATCATATGTTTAAATTCTTCATAAGTCTCGAGAAGCAAACGCTACTCAGTCGCCATGAACATTGCTGCTCTTTCTTTTCCCTTAGTTGCCATGGTAAATTGATGAATCCATGCTCCAGCTTCTTAAGAATAGTGTGTATGCGCAAGTCAGGTGTTGGACTTTAAGCTCTGCTTTTCTAAGCGGCCTTTATGGAACAACCCTCAGAACTACAGTTGACTGATACAAGTGAGTTTTTAAACTTTTAACCTTAAAATATCCCTGTGAAAATATGCACTCAGAATTAGATAAAAATCCAGACAGCTAATTAAATCACCCCACCTTCCCATAATATCCGTGATCACTTAATGCACTGCTCAGATTAGCTGTACAACATGTGTGTAAACCAATAAAAATAAAATTATATAAAGTAATTATTCCATCACAAATAAATCGCTCAATCAAGTGGCTGTGTCTATAGTATTATACACAACATTATTCAGTCTCATATACATATACAATATAACATTTTTATATTATTATTTAAAATTATTATTATTGCCCCTGGTTCAGTAATGAACTCTTGTAATAAAGTAGCAGTGGCTGGGACAGATTTTAAGTATCACCTCAAGATGCAATCTAACCCTGTTTACATGAAATAAGCCGCTCCTGAGCAGGTTTAAGCTTACGGACCTGTTACTATGACAGCAAGTCCAGGATGAGCTTCGAAGAACCAAACAATCCAAGATCATGTCAAATCGTCAACAATCAAATCCAGCTAACTGAGTTAGCGACGTACGAAGAACGGGCCCCAGGAGGTTAGAATAATTGTTTACATAATGTAAAGCACAGTTATGCATTAAAGGTCCCATGGCATGGCATTTTTCTATTATTTTATAATGTTTCCTGAGGTGTACTTATATTGTTAGTATGATTTTTACATCATAAAATATCATAATTTAGAAATAAAAGGCATTTTTTCTATACTGCTGTTTGCCCTGTGGCTGAATGCCCTGTTACAAGAGGCGTGTCTGCTGTGAGACTTCAGTAAAAACGCCCACTGTTGTGATTGGCTGACATATTTGCATTTGATATGAGCGGAGGGGGCGTGGTTTAACGAGGTCTACGACGCACGAGCAGGCACGAGCTGCTGCCAGAGAGACGGATGGACCTGAGTTCACTTCACATCGGTTCTGTCAGTCTCAGTTCAGTGCTGTTGTAGTTACAGCATATACTTCAGGTTATTAGTCTATTTCTAGTCGGAGGGACTGTCACTCATGTCAGAAAGTTAGTAACTTTAGTAAATTATGGATCAGCGCTGACTGGAGACGCGAACCGTTTAGAACGATTCAGTCCGATTTGGTGAACTGATTCGGTTCACTAAAAAGAACCGGTTCAAAAGAAAGATCGTTCGCGAACCGGACATCACTAATGTACCAGAGATGGAGCTCAGCGATCGCTAACAAAATTTATTTATAGTAACTACTGAGTTATGAGAGCTGTGCTGTCAGCGCGAGTTTATTGTGTTTGTATCTGAGAGTTCTGAATAAACACGAGTCCCAGTCACGCCGAGTCCGTCTTCATCATTATTACCAACTTTGTAACACATGCAATGTCCCATTACAGCGAGATGAACGAGTTAAAAGTAAGTGTTGATAATACCATTATTTTTAGATGTTCCTATCATATGGAAAGCGTCAGTGACGAGCATTGAGTACACAGCGCAAACAAAGACACAACAGCATTAATCGAATGTAATCCAGTTTATTGTGGGAATAGCTGGCTAGCCTAGCCGGATACCCTCACGCTTACCCCCCTTCTGCTTAATCTCGTGCCGCGTTTGGTGCCTCCGCTGTGGGCCAGATGCAGTACTGGGGGTCGGGGATGTTGAAGGCCGACTGGTCAGTGCAGCCCGAGCCTCGGCGTGTGTAAGGTTTATCTCTAAAGATGTAACGACTGTATGCACATTGTAGAACCGATAGACGCGACGAGGACGTACAAAAACACTGACTCACAAGATAGAAAACACGAAAACACCGTTCTGTCGGGAGAGAGAGAAGCCGCAGCGTGTGCACGAATAATAAATAATTAGCTACACATAAGAAATCACTGATCACAGATCAGAAGGAACTGAAAAAATACTTCTGTTTTCATTTGTACATCCAAACACTGAGAAACTGCCAGCATTCACTTGTTCACAACCCATGATCTCTCAAGCGTTTGCATGGGCGACGGGCGTGCCAGATTCTCTGGGTGGAGGAAAGGGAGGGAACCGTTCCTGCTTGGACGTCATAACAGGAGACTTCAGGATTGGCTCGTCTGGCCTGTCATTTTCTCAAAGGCAGAGAAAGACAGCCACAACTCGGTTTTACACCGATCAACATTTCTATCCACTTGGGGACAATATTCAGGCTAGGGGAACTCATATTAATGTTGAAATACCTCATAAAATGAAAATTTCATGCCATGGGACCTTTAATTATATTATTTACTAATGACAATGCTCCACTCATTTTTTTTTGGTTGCTCAGTATTAATATTTATGCCTTCTTATTTTAGCCCATGAAATCAAATGCAGATGTCCCTTACGTAAGATTATCATTATTAGGGGCCAAGCACCGAAGGTGCGAAGGCACCTATTGAAACCGTTAACGTCTTTTTTTTCTTCCGCCATGGGAGTCTATGGCAGCCCATAGAACCGTACGGTAAAAAGTTGTGAAATTTGGCACACTAATAGAGGACGGTCTGATCTGTCACCATAGCAATTTTGGTGCCTCTATCTCAATCCCTCTAGCGCCACCACCTGTCCAAATGAGTACTCATGTTTATGCTAATAACTTTTGAACCGTAAGTGCTAGAAACGAAATTCTCTTTTCTCTTTTCGCATAAACGGATTGTTACGAAACTCGGTATGGGTCATCACCACAATACCCCAAAGTAGCCTGACAAGTTTCGAAACAGCGCCATCTAGTGGAGATTTTTTTTTTTAAATGCTCAGAACTTTGGGTGTGGTTGACTTATTTTCACGAGACTCATCTCCTTAGACTCCTGAATCATTGCCGAGTCCAACGATACCACACTTGCTAGGTTTCGCCGTATGGTTTGTGCACCGTTGTAATTTAGCGCTTAAAACTTTTTTGCCGATATCTTCGAAACCGCTAGTTCGGTCGAGACGAAACCAGCGTCAGAAGTTCGGAAACATAGGTCGTTAGGCACGATCGCGAGCTCAAATGTCAAAATATTGATAGTAAGGGGTAGTAAAATCCAATCAAAGTCAGGTGTCAGGCTGAAACCCTATTGTAACTGTTCATTTTCCCATGATGCATCATTCTCCAGCTAAAACTGATCAGGCAGACCAAACCGTAAGTCGTAGAGACTTGAAACTTGCAGAGCTGGTAGTACTCACAACGACTACGGACGTCACCGAAGCACGCCCCGATCGGCCTGACGGGGGTCGCTACAGCGATCAAAAGGACGAAACGGCGATCAAAAGGACGAAACGGCTCATAACTCCTCAACCGTAAGGCGTAGCCTCGAGGGCCTTATATCGCTGGAATCCTTGGCTCAAGACGGACAAAATGTATGCCTCGGATTTGCTCGCCCTTCGGGCGCCAAATTCGAGATATTTTAAGTTTTTTGTAAAACCTATTTTTTCAAATTACTCCCAGGTTATTTGCCTCATCGGAACCAAACCACTGCAGAAATGTTCTCTGGAGAGTGGTTATCAATAATTATTAAAAAAAAACATTTTGATTCATGGTCTCTAAGGGGAGCCAAAATGTTTGATGTGACCGGGACCTCTTTTACTAAAATGGCTATAACTTGTGAACGGAATGAGATATTTTCACCAAATTCAGGTCACATGTATGTGAGCTCAGTCTGAGATCACATGAAAAAAATTGCAACAATTAACCTCTTGGTGGCGCTATAACAGGGGAAAAACACAAGAAAATGGCAATATACGCACCCAAACATTAGTCAGATGACAATGGGCATTCATTGTCTCAATCCAGGTTGCCATGATAGTCTATGAGGACACTGGCATATCTCAAAAAACTCTGTATACGTCATTGGCACAATGCCCTGAAGGAGCATTCACCTCCTTAGGCTCCTGAATCCTTGCTGAGTCCAGTGATACCAGACATGCCAGGTTTCACCTTATGGTTTGTGAAAAGGTGTATTTTAGCACCTAAAAAACCTTTGCGAATGTCTTCAAGACACATAACATAGGTCAATAACTAAACAATAATGACCAAAAGCCAACATTTTGGAAGGAAGTGGCAAAAAAAAAAAAAAAATCCAATCAATGCAGCCAATTCTCTCATAAATATAAGTGGCTATAACTTTAAAATAAAATTAGATATTTACAACAAATTTTACACATATATTTATGGACACACTTTGAGGACACCTAAAAAAAAAGCAGAGATGTGTTATAACTGTCAAAAAAAAACATTTTTCCTTAGTTAAATTGCCTGTATTGCTGTGAATGCTCTTTCCCATCTATGATCTAAGTTTATTTGGATCCCCATTAGCCAGTACCTAGGCAGTGACTACACTTCATGAGGTCCCAAAATACTAAAAAATACAAAACTACATTAAAGCTGCAAGAGCAATGAAAGGGATCTCGCACCTGTGCCAGGTGACCTTGGGGCTTTAGGAACACAGAGCACAGTGGCCAATATGCATTTAAGTATATAAAAATAGGAGGACTACATCAATCATTTGTATTTGCCACACTTCTTACTACCGGGCTGTGTTCAGATCAGATGGTGGACCTGCACCTGGACATGACCAATGCATCCCTAATATGTCAGAAGAGAGCGTGTCAACTAAACTCTGCCCTGTAAATGCTGCATCTAAACGACACCCTCATTAAACCCGTCTCCAGCACGACGACTCCAATCTATCGAATAATCTTACGAATATCTATTTATCTAATATGACTTCTGAACTGTAATGTTGCCAGAATTATAATCATACACTGTTTGTTCGTCGGCCAGAGGACAACTGGCACCCAAACTGGTTTCTCCCAAGGTTTTTTTTCCTCCATTCTGGCCCTGAAGGAATTTTGGTTCCTTGCCACCGTTGCCTTTGGCTTGCTCAGTTGGGGACACCTAAATTTCAACTATATTACCGTTCTGCCCGCATTGACACTATATGAAAATTGAAATTAGCTGGATAGTTAAAACTGTGAAGCTACTTTTAAACAATTGGACTTGTTGAAAGCACCATTTAAATAATGTTGACTTGACTTGACCAGCTGGTGGCACTATGACTAACTAAAATTTTGCAGAAACATTGACTTTGTCAGGATGCCAAAGACAAAACTTAAACTCAAAACTCAGTTCAACAAAACTCAAGATCTTTGTAATTTAATATCACTAAGGCTTAAAATTACACTGACCAAATATGATTCTGGTTCAATCTTAATGAGGAGTTAATCACAGTTTACTGTTGCCCACAGGTGGCACTATAACTGACTAAATATTGGCATGTAGACCACCATCGGTGCTCGGGCCCTAATTAAATCAACAACAATAAAATGAAACATACAAATCCCATTAACAAATTCCATTAAATGTTCCTTCCTTTTAAAACTCATTTCATAATATCTGATAGTAAATCATTCCATATTTTCATTCCTCCAGATATTATAGTCCATTGTTGTGCAGTGGTTTTCAAAACAAAATACATGACTGTCTGTGCACAGTTTAAAACAGGAGGAAGATCATTGATAAAATAATGATGATAATAATAGTCCTAAACAACTTCCTTGAGGAACACCACATTGCTCTTTAAAATCTGAATAACTTCCATAATAACATAAACATTGTCACATATTAAACAATCAATTTATCCAGCAATAATTTATGATCCATTACATAAAATGCTGAGCTAAAATCTAACGATACAGCTTCTAAGTTATTGTCATCAATTTGTGCTCATACTACTCCCTAATATTGATCTGTAATTCATATTTAGACATTATAAAATCACTATTATAACATTTACAATCACATTTTGTAAAATGCATCACTTCCTTTCTATTGAAGTATTGGTATTGACAATTGTGCCACATGATGAGTAATGTGAAACCTGAAAAAGACTTGCAGTAAACATTTTGTTCACACCATATATTTCACATATCTGTATCTACAACAAAATGTGTGTTTTGTGTGTGAGCTTGTTTAGTCTGTACAAAATATTATTGTTTAAGCCTATTGTTTAAGTATTATTGTTTAAGTATTAATTTTCCGCCATATTTTGTGGTCTCAGTAATACATTTAAGGTTCACATAGGGTTGACAAAACTCAGTATGGGTCATCACCACGATGCCCTGAGGTAGCCTGAGTAGTTTAGAAACAGCGCCACCTAGAGGAGACCCCCCCCCCCAAATGCTTATAACTTTGGGTGTGGTTGACTTGTTTTCATAGGAGTAACTTTTTTTGTCTCCTGAATCCTTGCCAAGTCCAACGATGCCAGACTTGCCAGATATCGCAGCATGGTAACTTAGCGCTAAAAAAACCTTAGCGGATATCTTCGAAACTTCTAGTCTGACCAAGACGAAACCAGCGTCAGAACTTCTGAAACATAGGTCGATAGCCAAGTGTTAATACCCAAATGTCAAAATATTGACATTAAGGGGAAGTAAAATCCAATCAAAGTCAGGTGTCAGTCATTTTTTATGTGTTTTTTCATATAAATGTCTAAAACTCAAAAACAAAATGAGATATTTTCACCGAAATCGACACACATATGTATGGGCTCACCCCGAGGACACATACAAAAATGGTGGTATCATATCTCTTGGTGGCACAATAATAGAAAAAAACATGAAATACAGGATTATGAAAAAAAACAAATTCTAGGCCTTTGTTTTAATAACGCTTTGGAGTATAATTACGAAACTCGTTATGTGTCTTCTGCACCATGCCCTGAAGGTACTCAAAAGG
Source organism: Gobio occitaniae (assembly GCA_033150135.1). Lineage (NCBI taxonomy): Eukaryota > Metazoa > Chordata > Actinopteri > Cypriniformes > Gobionidae > Gobio > Gobio occitaniae. Next base: position 258,383 of record JARQWZ010001802.1, read on the forward strand.
TTTCAGGGCAGCGCCAACTTGTGGTCAAAATGTATAACAAGATATACAAAAAGTCTAATAACTTTTGAATAAATGTGTCTATAATAATGAAACTGGTCATAATACATTCCTTGGCTACTGCTGAGAACATAGATATACATTTTGCCATATTTGGTCAAACTTCCTGTCCTCCATCTTGCTATTTGTTAAAAACCTACTTTTTTCAAACTCTCCTAGGCCGTTTGTCCGATTTTCACCAAAATTTAATCGTATCATCTTCAGGCTGTGCCAATAAAATATTATGGATTTTGCGTTTATAGGCAAAACTGTTTTCCTATATCGCTGCGACGAATTTGAGGCATGATGCCAAAATGAGTCTTGAGGTTGTATCTCTGCAATGCTTTGACATATTGGCATCAATCTTTGCATGTGTCATTGTTCCCTTATTTTGACCACACCACATCAATTTCGTAACTGTGCCACCTATTGGTCAAAAGTGATAAACCATTAAATTATATTATTAGTGACTCTTTATATGATATTTCAGCCATTTTGCCTAATCTTCTTAAACTGTATAATCGTTAATTGTTGCAGTTGGTTTGACACTCTCAAACTACAATGCATTTTTCAGCCTATTGCCTAAAATCATCTTAAAACGTTATTAATTGCTCATTGCTGCAGTATATCTGACACTGCCAGCCATTTTGGCATGTCTTGTCTTCTTCTTTGCGCTTGGCCCCGGTATTGCTGCTTGCAGCTATATTTTGTGTTGTTTTTGGTGCAGTTTACAATAGCTTGTGGAATTTGTTGCACATTTTTATATCTATTAACATATGATATAGATTACAAAAAAACACACACAAAAAAAAACCTATATACTTGTACATTGTACTAGGGCCATGATCATGAACGGATTTGTACACTGCATCTAAACAAGGAACAGTCTGCTATGTAAATGTTTCTCTAATGTACAGTGATTTGTTTCTAATTAATTAATTTCTCTCATTCAGATGTCAAAGACTCCATCTCATGTTCCCCTCTCACATGCTGCTAAAGTAAGTATTAGCTACTTTTTTTGTCTGCGCCACATGCTATGTCACATTCTAAGCATAACTATTGAAATAATGACTTCTCTAATAGATTTTTGTCACATTTATAATAAGCTGTGAAATTAATTTAAATACTTTTAAAGAAATTACAACAGAACAAGTCGTACTTCATACCACAGCTACATGCAAACTACTATACTGTATATTAAATCTCTGCATTTTGTGGTATAATCATCCTGCTAGAAGAGCCACATTTACATCTTTAGATCATTAACTTATATTTTAAACGATTGTCCAGTACTATTGCCAGGGCTTAAAAACGGAAAAAAATATCAATCGGTTCACTCCGAGCAGAATCGATATTATAGCGTTTCCGTTTTTGCGTTCCTCAATAAAAATTACTGTTCCGAAAACGGTTTGATATGAAAAAATACCGGTTAATAACTTTATTTTAATTTAGCCTATAGGCTACTTTAAACAAATATGTATAAATAGACTTATTTTCACTCAATGATAATATAACGCATGGTAATTAAACTTGAATATTTATTTCATAACATTTTTAAAACCACAACAGAAATACATGCATTAATTACAAAGCATAAACAGCGGACCTGTTTTGGAGCGTTAGACAATCGAAAGTGGCCTCTTATGCCTAATTCTTTTCAGAAGAGTGATAACATTCTTTGTAACGTTACTTAACTTTTTTTCAACACAACTTGTTTTAAAAAATGTATAAATAAAGAATAAATAAACTGGATAACTATTGCTCTTTTAATGCACTGTCAACTGGTAATTTCAAAGCAAACACTGCGCAACACGTCCTTGCATCACATAATCAAATTCAGTCAGCTAATAAAGCTTGATCATTTAATGCAATATAACATACCATTTAATACGAAGCATCAACCGTCTATATAGAAAACATTGACCTGTATTGGCAATCTGAAAGACTATAGGAAAAATGTTTGATAGATGCTATAGCCTACTTGGATAGGCTTAAACGAAATCCACAAACTATAGCCTAAATCAGTCTATTTGAGCTTAAAGTCCGTACTGCTTATTTAAACGTTCGAAAAGAATGTCCTCCAATACCTGCACATTCATTGTAGACCTCAGCGGGGACAGAAATGTACTTGAGGCATGAAAATGCGCACTCTAGACTGACGGTAGATTCATAGATGATGGTGCGCGGGCATTTCACTCACGCTTGATCCGTCAACGTCACATGCTGTACTACTCATTTCATGATTGGTCACTGCCAAATAAAAATATTAAAGAGAACGATAAAATAACGTTATTAACCGGTTAATGGTCATTTCAAATTAACGTTTCTGTTCAGAACGATTCAAATTGATTTTGATTTAGTTTTCGTTCCTCTTAAAATTTCGTTCGTTTTCGTTTTCGTTCCTTGAACCGGTTCGGAGCCCTGACTATTGCTAACATATCCATTTGCTCTGTTAAATTTAGCCTGGGGAATCAAATGCAGATATCCTTGATGCAAGTTATGCACTTTTAACTATTTTTATTTTATTTTACTTTCAAATATACTTGTCAAGTCAGGAACATTATTCATAGCATCCTACACTCTAAAAAAAAAAAGGTTCTATATGGCACCAAAAATGGATCTTGGCTCATAATCATAGGGGAACCTTTTTTAGTGCCATATAGCACCAATTTTGGTTCTTCAGAGGTGCTATATAGCACCTTAGTCAAAGAACCAGTGAAGAACCTCTCACTGCATGAAAAGTGGGATTTTCGACCCCGTAAACGCCTGTATACTCCCGGAAATCTCCCTAATTTTTGTCAGTTTTCGACAATTTAGAGGCAGCGAACGTCGCGTTCGTCTGTGCCACAAATTGTCGTAAACGAACCATGACGTAGGTGGAGAGCCCCCCGCTGAGAGACCGCGCGGAGGTGCGACGCCTCGAATTAGCATATGAATAGCAGCGAAACCAGAGAGTCAACGGCCAGACTTGAATTTACTCACTCAGTATTGGCTGAAGCCACTACATTTAAAAAAGAAAAATCCCTCGTGATTGGTTGGCAGATCACTGCAAACCAATCATTATTGGTCACCCTGGCTCATTATAAATGTAAACCCCAATCATAATAATAAATATATAATTTATGTTGTAATAATTTATGTTTTATAGTAATGTTATTGTGCTATGAACTACACTATTCATACCATCAAGGAATATATGGGAAAATTTGCCCGGACCGTGCCGTTCATTCAAAGAAAGAGCTTATAAACACACAGCTGTTTATTCAAAGAAAGAGCTTTATTGTTCAACACACAACTATGTACAGTGCAGCAGTAATGTCTCTTATGTTGCCCTCCAAAAACGTCAAAAAGAAGCGCCCAAAACATTCGGGAAACATAGGTGTATATGGCGGTGGCCGCACAATCCATCCAGACACCCCGTCAACAATGCCGTCTTCCTCCTCAGATATGAGTTCAATGGTCGCGCACTTCCAGTCCATCTCATCCTCAGCCAGCACACTCTCGCTTCCAGCAACTGTAATACAATCCATAAAGACAATAAGTAACCTGAAAAATACTCACATTGACAAAAAACGGATCTAATATAATAAATCTTACCCTTTTTCTTCTTGATCGACTCCGAGCTAAACTTCGCAGTTTCCGCACCGGCGTGTCGATTCATAATACGTCTTACAGGCAGCTGGAAAACAATTACATGAGACTGGTATTAATAAAAACAGTCACGGTAAAATTAAACAAGGAATGAGAAAAACATTAGACGTTTTACTTACACACAATGTCGTCATGTTCAGCGGTTAAATCTGGACTCGCGGAAATCGCTCCAAGCAGATAAGAGCTCAAGGCTTCGTTATGAGGCGAGGATAGTCTGTGAAAACAAAATGTGCAGTTTTAAGCTCGGATCTATTAACGCATCCATTTCCTTATACAGCTGAAAAAAAGCATATTCTTTAAATCGTAACGTTACATTACCCATGCTCTGGTTCATAGCGCCTGCAGTTTGCCTCAGAGTTATGAAGACGAAGACAGCCTCCTGAAAATGAGTCCAAAAAGTTGGCCGCGTCCATCCATGCAGAGTTGAAGACGGCGTCCTTAAAAACATAGGAAATGTAAAAAAAAAAAAAAACGTTTAAAGCTCGTCTTCTACGCGTCATGGCCTCGACCTCGCACGTGATTGGACTAGGGCTCTACTATGGAACGCGCCCGGGGCCAAATCTCTTTATACGAAACGCATGACTATGACCGTGTCAACACGCACTGTTTGTCCGCGTCAAGCAGCAATTTTTTTACGTGTTTCTTTTGTATGTGTAGACACGCACATTCTGGTCGTGTAGCAGGCATACACACACAGTCGACGCACAGTTTTAATATGTTAAGAAGACACATTTGAACGTGTTTCTTAACGCGCACATTCTGTACATGTCGAAGTGTAATATATATATTTTTTTAAAGCAGACTTACCTTTAGATGTAGCCTAGGCTACATACATATTAATATAAGATATTAATTAATTGCTTAACTGACTACTGTGCTAGAGTAAAGTAGCCTAATGTTACAATGTATATTAAGTAAATGCTTAATATTATACAATTATTATAATTTATCTATATGGGTTATTGTTTGTTTTTTAAAGTTAGGCTATATATAATTTCTAAAAGTATATATAGGCTAATTTACACAGCACATATTTATAACTGAAAACACACACACAACTTTATTCACTTTCACATAATAATGTTTTTGTAATTTGGTGTTTAGTTTGTTGTATAGTTTGTTTATACTGTTCTGTCTCTGTTTTGTTTCCAGGAACATCTGATGAGTGCTATAATAAAATGACTTCATTATATTTAAAATATGTTTTGATATTCATTTTATTTATATTATTAATATTTTATTTACCCATAAACGTGTCTTTAGGAAGCCTTAAGTTAGAGACAAGAATAACTTTTGCCATTTAAATGCCACATTAATTTACTGAGGACCCATACAGCCAATGATCATGTGTGAAAACACTTATACATAAATTGATCACTTAGAAATCAAAACTCAGGTTTGAGAAAGAAAGAATATGCATACAACAAAATATATTGTTTCATAGCAGCTTCAGTAACAAGTTCAAAACAAATTCTGCTGTAAACCGGCTCTAACAAGCCAAAATAGTGTCAATATTCAGCTCAAGTGACTTCAGTGTTGATTCAGTTCAGTTGATTTCAGTTGAATTACTCTGATTTGCATTTGTGTAGCTCACAGCATGTTCATTTACATGATAAAGCCTCCCCTAGAATTAAGGGGAGGGGGGGTCATGGGGGGACAACTGCCAAGCAAGACCCACGTCAATTTCCGTCAATTTACGGCAGTTTTCGGTGTTGCCTGCAAATTGCCGAGCACAGTTGTAAACCTGAAGCTTCACGGCAATCTACAGTGCCACATACTGACGAAAATCCCACTTTTCATGCAGTGATCTATCGTGTTGGGGAAGTGTATCGATAGATTTGACAAAAAGGTTTTAATTATGTTCTATTGTGTTGGGGAAGTGTATCGATAGATTTGACAAAAAGAGTTTTAATTGTAAGTTATTGTGTTGAGGAAGTGTATCAATAGACTTGACAATAAGAATTAGTGCATCGATTTGATTAAATTAAAATCAAATAAAAATAAGAAATATAAATCGTGTTGGGGAAGTGTATCGATAGATTGGACAAAAAGGTTTTAATTGTAAGTTATTGTGTTGAGGAAGTGTATCAATAGACTTGACAATAAGAATTAGTGCATCGATTTGATTAAAATAAAATCAAATAAAAATAAGAAATATAAATCGTGTTGAGGAAGTGTATCGGTTTGATTAAGTTAAATAAATAAAAAAAATAAAAAAATAGGAATAAAACAATAATTCTTTTCTCAAAAGTATAGAATAGAGTGTGTTTGCTGGACTGCCTGTGGCTAAGAATAGTGTGTGTGTGTGTGTGTGTGTGTGTGTGTGTGTGTGTGTGTGTGTGTGTGTGTGTGTGTGTGTGTGTGTGTGTGTGTGTGTGTGTGTGTGTGTGTGTGTGTGTGTGTGTGTGTGTGTGTGTGTGTGTGTGTGTGTGTGTGTGTGTGTGTGTGTGTGTGTGTGTGTGTGTGTGTGTGTGTGTGTGTGTGTGTGTGTACTTGTCTACCTATCTAACAGGGGACCTTGGTGTCGTAACACACTCACTAACAGGGGACCTCTGAGCCAAGAGGGGACATTTTTCAGGTCCCCTGTTGGTCATGCTTTAAATCATGTTAAAATCAAGTAAAAACACTAAAAAAACGCTCTGGTGATTTTTTTTACTTTTGACCAAGTGGGGACCTACAAGTGTGTGTGTTTAAATCATGTGAAAATTAAGTAAAAACACTCTGGTAATTTTTTTAAAACTTATGACCAAGTGGGGACCTAAGTGTGTGTGTGTGTTTAAGGTCATACTCAGCAGCTCCCCTGTAGGCTGGAGCAGGAACTGTAAGGGCTCTTAAACACACGTCGTTCACACACACTCCTCTATTGTTTGAATGGCCTGCTGTCCCAGAGAGACTCTGCTGTTTAACAGGCTGCTTACTAAAGGAACAAGCATTACATCGCTTTACTAGATACCCTGACTAGTTTCAAAATTTGCATTACATTACAATTAAATTCTACACAGAATCCAAGAAAAAAGGATTTAAAAATCTAAACAACCAGAATGTAATTAGAAGTTTTGTTTTTGTATTTTTTATTTTAACATTTTAATGACAGTAGCCTATATTCATTGAATATTATTGTATTTATCAAAATAAACAGAAAATAGTACAAACTTTACTATTCTTTTAAACAAGTGTTAAGACATTATTAAAAAAAAAACATTTTAGCTCAAGTATTTGTATAAATAATGCGTGACTTTTGCCCCATGTAAAATGGGGTGTAAAAGGCCCAACTTACCACCTTATACATTTTTGAGTTTTTTTAAACAAACCACTTTTGATTTATTTATGATTTACACAATGACTCGGTCCCCTGTTAGATAGTAAATCACGACACCAGTGTGTTTAATTTGTCATTTCTTGCCATCTCAAACACACTGTAGAGATTTAGAGTTTTTATAGCAATAACTGAGTTTTAAGAGTTAAATCAAGCAGAAATATTTCTCTAATGTATTAATTGCAGATCCTCTTTGAATAATGATTATGTTAAACACAATGACTCGGTCCCCTGTTAGATAGTAAATCACGACACAAGTGTGTTTGCTTTGTCATTTCTTCATCTCAAACACACTGTGGAGATTTAGAGTTTTTATAGCAATAACTGAGTTTTAAGAGTTAAATCAAGCAGAAATATTTCTCTAATGTATACATTTCAGATCCTCTTTGAATAATGATTATGTTAAACACAATGACTCGGTCCCCTGTTAGATAGTAAATCACGACACCAGTGTGTTTGCGTTGTCATTTCTTGCCATCATAAACACACTGTAGATATTTAGAGTTTTTATAGCAATAACTGAGTTTTAAGAGTTAAATCAAGCAGAAATATTTCTCTAATGTATAAATTGCAGATCCTCTTTGAATAATGATTATGTTAAACACAATGACTCGGTCCCCTGTTAGATAGTAAATCACGACACCAGTGTGTTTGCTTTGTCATTTCTTCATCTCAAACACACTGTAGAGATTTAGAGTTTTTATAGCAATAACTGAGTTTTAAGAGTTAAATCAAGCAGAAATATTTCTCTAATGTATTAATTGCAGATCCTCTTTGAATAATGATTATGTTAAACACAATGACTCGGTCCCCTGTTAGATAGTAAATCACGACACCAGTGTGTTTGCTTTGTCATTTCTTCATCTCAAACACACTGTAGAGATTTAGAGTTTTTATAGCAATAACTGAGTTTTAAGAGTTAAATCAAGCAGAAATATTTCTCTAATGTATAAATTGCAGATCCTCTTTGAATAATGATTATGTTAAACACAATGACTCGGTCCCCTGTTAGATAGTAAATCACGACACCAGTGTGTTTGCTTTGTCATTTCTTCATCTCAAACACACTGTAGATATTCACTGTATATATTGAGATAACTCAATTTTATGGTGACTTGCATTAAAATGTTTATCCGTCTCAATTAAATTATGTGAACTGAATGACTTTTAACATTGACACTTTAGTTATTTAACCAAATGATGATTTTCAAGTCAGCAATCAACACACAACTGAGTTTTGACCTCCAAAATCTTATTATAGTGTATTTTTATGGTAAGTATTGGTGTTTTATGTTTTAAATCAAGCAGAAATCACTCTTTAAGGAAACAATTGCAGGTCACACTTTATACAGTGAACATTGGATGGTAAAACACAACGCCTGTTTGATTGCTTTGCCATTTCTTGCCATCACAAACACACTGGAGAGATTTTGAAGGTCAGAACTAAATTTTTTGGTGACTTGCATGAAAATGTTCATCCGTCTCACTTAAATTATGTGAACTGAATGTCTTTTAACATTGACACTTTAGTCGAAGATTTTCAACTCAACAATCAACACACAACTGAGTTTTGACCTCCAAAATCATTATACAGTGTATATTAAATTTAAATAAAAAATATAAAATTTCTTTACAAAACAAGTTTGACTCAAGTTTGACTCTCTACTGCTTATTCATTATTGTTTATGTTACATGGTCCATGTTTACATTACAGTATAAAATTGTTCCTAAGTTTTCCCCTTTTATATAGATGGTAATGACTAAATATCCTCGCACACCGAAATTTTCACACGTAAAAAAAAAGATCAAGCACGTTTACACACAGCCTCTGAAACTTTCCTTCATCAAAAAAAAAAATCTGATCAGGTTCAGTTTTCTGCATTTTTCGCATCCATAGCAAGCATTTAAAGAGGGGTTTCAAATTTCTGTGTTATTCATTTTTGTGTTAAAATTTTGAACATAAATTGAACAGTTTAAAAAAGAAAGTGTGAACCTTCAAATTAGCAATTATAGTTCATAAAGTTTTGCTGGCGTTTGTATCTAATTGAGAAAAGAATGAATGTAAATTGAAAGATGTCGTCATTGAATGCATTTTGTGCCAAAGCAAATAAATGATCCACAGTTTAGCCACATAGGCTGATGTGATCCCTGAGTGAAGAGTTTTGAAAAAGTGATGAGTATTCAGAAATGTGTCCTAGCAGATGTTTAAAAAACCCTGTAATATCACTATTAGTAAGGGATCACATTATAATATCAGTCTATAAATGTGAGATATTTAAAGTGAACCTAAAGTATACTTGCAATAGTGTGATTTTAGCACAATTAAATATACTTAATGGATGTTTCGCAAAAGCGTTGTTTAGTGATATTGCGTCCTTGTGTTTCTGCTGTACGTCATCAGCAACTGTCGAAGTTCAATTACAATACTCAAAATCACATGTACAGAGGATGCACAAAAGTAGATCACATAACAAGACTGGTCTCCACGAAAACACAAGTCCCTTCTTTGCATTCCCAGAATTGCGAAACAGCCATCATTAAGAAATGTCCATTGTGCAATAAAGGAGTACTCCAAGAATAATTATAATATTTATACCAGTACGTCTCACGCAGGTCACGAGGGTTTACAATATTTGATGCTTTAATACTATCCAAAAAAAATTGTTACGGCCATTTCACACTGAACGCGACAAAGCTACACTCTAAAAAGAGATGTGTTAAAAAACAACACACTGAGTGTGTTGATGGTATTTTGACACATGTTGTGTAGATATAACACACAATGTGTGTTAAATGTTACTCTGGATAGAACGTCAGTGGGTGTTTTGGCAGCCAATCACATCATGCCTCTTTTTCAATGTCTTTTTCAAATGCTTTCACCGCTTTTCACTTGTTATCACTGACCAGACTGACTTTATTTCTGTCAGACAGAAGCTCTTATTGAGATGAACAGGATTTGTGTTGATGATTCATTTAATGTTTCATCTGAAGTCACCAGAATCGTGATTAGTGGCTCCTTTATTTGAGCTCTTGACCCTTGACTCTTTCACATCAGTTTTACTCTGTTTGCTGTGACTGTGTGTTTATTATGCACACTTGAAGCAGCAGAAATTACCATGAGAAAACTATGATCAGATGATGATGTTATCATCACATACATTTGCTGAGCTCAGCAAGTGTTTGATATCTAAAACTTTACTGTAAATGATATTTTCAGTTATTAATAATTTTTTTTATGTTATTGTCATTATCTGCACATTTGATTTTAGATACACAGAGCACATAGGATGTTCTAGTCTATGGTGTCACACAGGCACACACACATATCAAGAATCAGCTCATGAATCTCAATAATGGTAACAAACCAAAAGCTTCATCCCGCAATGCATTCTGGGAGTCACCATAGTACAAAACTCATCCATGACTCCCAGCATGCACTGCAGGATGAAGCGTTTGTCACCATTGTTGCGATTCATGAGCTGATTCTTGATATTTGTGTTTGACGAGTATCTGCTGCAGCTCTAAACTTTCTGAAAACATTGAATTTGTATTTTTTTAAGAATTCATTCTGCACTGCTGGACATCATGGACTAACTTCACAAAACTTTTATAGCCAACAGCACATACATAAAGTAAATGTATACCATCCATTTAATCATAAACTGGATCAGATCTTGAGATTATGACTTGATCAAGAAACTTCTGATCGTTTTTTCTTTCATGCCATAACAAACATATTTGATTAAAAGGCAGTTACAGCAGAAAGAGGAGAATTAAAAGACAAGTAAAGGGTCAAGAGCTCAAATAAAGGAGCCACTGATCACGATTCTGGTAACTTCAGATGAAACATTCAATGAACCATCAACATCTAAACCTCTGTTCATCTCAATAAGAGCTGGTGTGTGTAGATTCATGATGTCTAAAACATCCAGGTAATACAATAAACAGTCAAACACTCTTTATGAAACGTCAATGGACTAAACACAAGTTAACAATACGTGTCAGTGTTCATCCAAACACGAAGTAACATGTAACACACATCTGACACACGTTGTGTAACTATAACACATTATTGTGTAAAAGGTTTCAACACACTTCTGTGTAAGAGGAATAACACATTAGTTGAGTTACAGGTAACACGGAGATGTGTTAAAGAAAACGACACAGGTTGTGTGTTAAATTTTACGCAACATGTGTTGTCCCTGAGCACACACACTACATGTGTTAACATCTACACAACATGTGTTGTCCCTGAGCACACACACTACATGTGTTAAAATCTACACAACATGTGTTAAAATCTACACAACATGTGTTGTCCCTGAGCACACACACTACATGTGTTAAAATCTACACAACATGTGTTGTCCCTGAGCACACACACTACATGTGTTAAAATCTACACAACATGTGTTGTCCCTGAGAACACACACACACAATATGTGTTAAAATCTACACAACTTGTGTTGTCCTTGAGCATACACACTACATGTGTTAAAATCTACACGAAATGTGTTGTCCCTGAGCACACACACTACATGTGTTAAAACTGACACAACATGTGTCAATTTTTAACACATCTGGTTGTGTTGTTCTCAACACATCATATTATAAAGCGCGACACACACCATCATTGTGCATTGTATGCAGTGTTTATGTTCTCAGACAAACAGGCCTGAGTAAATAAAAGTTATTTATATAGAATGTTTTATCAGTTGCTACATTTTAATTTAATTCAAAGCGCAAACTCTGTCAACTGTTATCTCTTCATGATCTTTTCTCAAAAGCGGCATCGATGTGGTGTTGAAGTGTGAATAATTGAGTTTATAGAGTCATAGAGTTTGAAACATTGTACTTTGTGTGCACATGCGTTCTGTACTCGACTATTGATTAAATGCTTAATAATTTAGTTTCACTTTATTTTTAAAATTACATCTGAGTATGTGATTACCTGACACAATTAGTGTGTTAAAATGACTTACACATTTATCGTGTTAAATTTGACACAACATGTGTTGTCCCTGAGCACACTCACTACATGTGTTAAAACTAACACAACATGTGTCATTTTTAACACATCTCTTTTTAGAGTGTAGGTGAATCATTGATGAATGAAGGTTTAACACCGAACGCCACTCAAACCATCATCGAGGACTTGCTATAATTATATAATAGGCAGACATGCATTATTTCTAGTGATTTATGATTGTAATATAATTGACCGATCCAGAGCGAATGCGATCTCTGACTCATAACACTCACACACGTGGAAGAAAACGGACAGTTCTCTTCTGATAGCATATAATTCAGTGGAAAAAGAAGTAAACTTGAGAATTACATATGGCATATCTTGCTTTATTATGCTGAGATTGATCGAGCCTGGTATAAATAAATCCATACAGATCTATTGTTTTACAAAAATAATCTATTGTTTACAAAAGGAGAAAACGTGTGTACTTTAATGTAAACTTGGACCATGTGACATAAACTGAAGTTAACAGCAAAAAAATATACTATAATGCTGACTGTTGTTAGTGTTTTTTGTTGTAGGAGTTAAAAGTGTATATGTTGGGTGAATCCTCATTGTGTTCTGGAAGAATGAGTTGATTTAAGACATCAATGAAGTGTTTTGGTAGTGTTTTTTAGCACATTTTGAACGTGAAATTAACTGCTTTGCTTTGAAAGGTGTCCTAGCGATTGTAGCTGAGAGATAGACGTCAAACAGACTCAAACAAAGACCCAGAATTCTGTGGTGTTACAGCACTGTGGCTGCTGTAAATGGCTGCTGTAAGGTTTCTTTATGAAATAACAGGCACAATGGCAAAGATATTTCTGCAAAAACTCCAAAGTAATGTTCGGTTGCAGTGAGAAAGTCACAAGAGACAACTGAAAAAACTCATGCGTGTATTTAGCCTAGTGTAGATCAGCTTGCTTACACATCCCCCAAACTCCATTTACATATGAATACAGGAAAGGCCAAAGCCATTGTCTCACAGGTGAGGAACAAGCCTTACAGAGCTGTGAGACCCATGTCACAGACACAAACTTCTCAAACAAACTAGAGAAAACGCTGGGATTTACCTGGGAAAATTAAATCAATGTACACTTTTTCCAATCCCTACGGCACATTTTTCAATACTTGGGTCACTTTTTTAAAACTCTTCACACACTTTTTCACACAAATTCACACAACTGAATTTCAGCTTGGCACAGCAGTTATTTTAGTGTTCAAAATGCACTAAAACTACCAAAAAGGATTCTGAGGATTCAAAGGAATCACCCAGAATTTCAATATGGTAATACTGCCGAAATGTAGCAAATTGTTTTTTTTTTATTTATTAATTTTAGTTAAGTTTTGAACATAAGTTAGGGAGTTTTGAAAAGAGAATCAAAAAAATTTCAAATTGGCCTATACAGTTCATAATGTTTTGGTGGTGTTTGTGTTGAAGTGAGAAAATAATTCTTATAAATCGAAAGATGTCGCCATTGAATGTATTTTATGCCAAATCAATGATAAATTATGACTTTAGATGGCCCCACTTTATATTAGGGGGCCTTAACTACTATGTACTTAAATAGGTACAATGTACTTATTGTGTTCATATTGTGTTGCAAAACACTTTTGCTGATATTGAGGTGGGATACGGGTAGGGTTAGGGACATGTGTGGTTGTATTGGTAAGTTTAAAGGTAGGGTTAGATGTAAGGGAAGTGTCAACAGTGTAATTACAAATGTAACTACAGAAATTAATTACAGATGTAATTACATGCCGGTATATTTAAAAATGTAAGTACAATGTAAAGACATGTATGTACACAATAAGTGCATTGTATCAAATGGATAATTAAAATGTTAGTACATAGTAGTTAAGGCCACCTAATATAAAGTGGGTCCCTTTGGATTTTAAGATTTTATATTTCAGTATAATTCCTGCAGAAATGAGTTGATCATCGTTCTGACTTGAATGTGTTTGATCAGTTCTGAAAGCAGCTACAGAAGCAGAAACTTTCGTTTCACAACTCGTGGTCAGTCTACCTCAGATGTTTTAGACATTATGGCTGATAATCTAAATCCTTATGGAGAAAAATCAATGGGAGTTTTACTTCCTGTTTGCGTCTGTAGATTTCTCATAAATTCATCAAAAGTTTACATTATAAATGCAATCGCAAGCGATCGCTGTCTGCACCCTGTCATCATCAACACAAAGCTCTCGCTCTTCTTCACCAAATTCTGCCTCATTAGCAATTGGCAAAAACTGTAATCGACAACTATTTTGATAATCGATTTGTCGGCTTGAGTAATTTTTTAAGACAAAAGTAAAATTCTTTGATTCCAGCTTGTTTAATGTGAATATGTTCTAGTGTGTTCTCTCATATGTGACAGTAAACTGAGTTGTGGACAAAACGAGACATTCGAGGACGTCATCCTGGGCTTTTGGGAAACACTGATCCACATTTTTCGGACATATTATAGACCAAACAACTAATCGATTACTTGAGAAAATATTCAACAGATTAATCGACTATGAAAATAATCCCAAATCTAATCATTATGTACAAGTGCATTGCATTGGAACCCCTGGATATAAGCCTCCCCTCTCTATCTCTCTTAAATATTTTTGTTCTCTCTGAGAACAATAGCTATCATCAGGATACGCTATACACTGGTAGGCAGTGGCCCACCTTACCGTGACCACGATGCGGTCACCCAGAATTGATAGTTTACCCACCTCTTTTTTTACCACTACACCTCTGGTTTTAGTGCATTTTGAACACTAAAATAACTGCTGTGCCAAGCTGAAATTCAGTTGTGTGAATTTGTGTGAAAAAGTGTGTGAAGAGTTTTAAAAAAGTGACCCAAGTATTGAAAAATGTGTCGTAGGGATTGGAAAAAGTGTACATTGATTTAATTTTCCCAGGTAAATCCCAGCGTTTTCTCTAGTTTGTTTGAGAAGTTTGTGTCTGTGACATGGGTCTCACAGCTCTGTAAGGCTTGTTCCTCACCTGTGAGACAATGGTTTTGGCCTTTCCTGTATTCATATGTAAATGGAGTTTGGGGGATGTGTAAGCAAGCTGATCTACACTAGGCTAAATACACGCATGAGTTTTTTCAGTTGTCTCTTGTGACTTTCTCACTGCAACCGAACATTACTTTGGAGTTTTTGCAGAAATATCTTTGCCATTGTGCCTGTTATTTCATAAAGAAACCTTACAGCAGCCATTTACAGCAGCCACAGTGCTGTAACACCACAGAATTCTGGGTCTTTGTTTGAGTCTGTTTGACGTCTATCTCTCAGCTACAATCGCTAGGACACCTTTCAAAGCAAAGCAGTTAATTTCACGTTCAAAATGTGCTAAAACTACCAAAACACTTCATTGATGTCTTAAATCAACTCATTCTTCCAGAACACAATGAGGATTCACCCAACATATACACTTTTAACTCCTACAACAAAAAACACTAACAACAGTTAGCATTATAGTATATTTTTTTGCTGTTAACTTCAGTTTATGTCACATGGTCCAAGTTTACATTAAAGTACACACGTTTTCTCCTTTTGTAAACAATAGATTATTTTTGTAAAACAATAGATCTGTATGGATTTATTTATACCAGGCTCGATCAATCTCAGCATAATAAAGCAAGATATGCCATATGTAATTCTCAAGTTTACTTCTTTTTCCACTGAATTATATGCTATCAGAAGAGAACTGTCCGTTTTCTTCCACGTGTGTGAGTGTTATGAGTCAGAGATCGCATTCGCTCTGGATCGGTCAATTATATTACAATCATAAATCACTAGAAATAATGCATGTCTGCCTATTATATAATTATAGCAAGTCCTCGATGATGGTTTGAGTGGCGTTCGGTGTTAAACCTTCATTCATCAATGATTCACCTAGCTTTGTCGCGTTCAGTGTGAAATGGCCGTAACAATTTTTTTTGGATAGTATTAAAGCATCAAATATTGTAAACCCTCGTGACCTGCGTGAGACGTACTGGTATAAATATTATAATTATTCTTGGAGTACTCCTTTATTGCACAATGCACATTTCTTAATGATGGCTGTTTCGCAATTCTGGGAATGCAAAGAAGGGACTTGTGTTTTCGTGGAGACCAGTCTTGCTATGTGATCTACTTTTGTGCATCCTCTGTACATGTGATTTTGAGTATTGTAATTGAACTTCGACAGTTGCTGATGACGTACAGCAGAAACACAAGGACGCAATATCACTAAACAACGCTTTTGCGAAACATCCATTAAGTATATTTAATTGTGCTAAAATCACACTATTGCAAGTATACTTTAGGTTCACTTTAAATATCTCACATTTATAGACTGATATTATAATGTGATCCCTTACTAATAGTGATATTACAGGGTTTTTTAAACATCTGCTAGGACACATTTCTGAATACTCATCACTTTTTCAAAACTCTTCACTCAGGGATCACATCAGCCTATGTGGCTAAACTGTGGATCATTTATTTGCTTTGGCACAAAATGCATTCAATGACGACATCTTTCAATTTACATTCATTCTTTTCTCAATTAGATACAAACGCCAGCAAAACTTTATGAACTATAATTGCTAATTTGAAGGTTCACACTTTCTTTTTTAAACTGTTCAACTTATGTTCAAAATTTTAACACAAAAATGAATAACACAGAAATTTGAAACCCCTCTTTAAATGCTTGCTATGGATGCGAAAAATGCAGAAAACTGAACCTGATCAGATTTTTTTTTTTGATGAAGGAAAGTTTCAGAGGCTGTGTGTAAACGTGCTTGATCTTTTTTTTTACGTGTGAAAATTTCGGTGTGCGAGGATATTTAGTCATTACCATCTATATAAAAGGGGAAAACTTAGGAACAATTTTATACTGTAATGTAAACATGGACCATGTAACATAAACAATAATGAATAAGCAGTAGAGAGTCAAACTTGAGTCAAACTTGTTTTGTAAAGAAATTTTATATTTTTTATTTAAATTTAATATACACTGTATAATGATTTTGGAGGTCAAAACTCAGTTGTGTGTTGATTGTTGAGTTGAAAATCTACGACTAAAGTGTCAATGTTAAAAGACATTCAGTTCACATAATTTAAGTGAGACGGATGAACATTTTCATGCAAGTCACCAAAAAATTTAGTTCTGACCTTCAAAATCTCTCCAGTGTGTTTGTGATGGCAAGAAATGGCAAAGCAATCAAACAGGCGTTGTGTTTTACCATCCAATGTTCACTGTATAAAGTGTGACCTGCAATTGTTTCCTTAAAGAGTGATTTCTGCTTGATTTAAAACATAAAACACCAATACTTACCATAAAAATACACTATAATAAGATTTTGGAGGTCAAAACTCAGTTGTGTGTTGATTGCTGACTTGAAAATCATCATTTGGTTAAATAACTAAAGTGTCAATGTTAAAAGTCATTCAGTTCACATAATTTAATTGAGACGGATAAACATTTTAATGCAAGTCACCATAAAATTGAGTTATCTCAATATATACAGTGAATATCTACAGTGTGTTTGAGATGAAGAAATGACAAAGCAAACACACTGGTGTCGTGATTTACTATCTAACAGGGGACCGAGTCATTGTGTTTAACATAATCATTATTCAAAGAGGATCTGCAATTTATACATTAGAGAAATATTTCTGCTTGATTTAACTCTTAAAACTCAGTTATTGCTATAAAAACTCTAAATCTCCACAGTGTGTTTGAGATGAAGAAATGACAAAGCAAACACACTGGTGTCGTGATTTACTATCTAACAGGGGACCGAGTCATTGTGTTTAACATAATCATTGATCTGATGATCTGCAATTAATACATTAGAGAAATATTTCTGCTTGATTTAACTCTTAAAACTCAGTTATTGCTATAAAAACTCTAAATCTCTACAGTGTGTTTGAGATGGCAAGAAATGACAACGCAAACACACTGGTGTCGTGATTTACTATCTAACAGGGGACCGAGTCATTGTGTTTAACATAATCATTATTCAAAGAGGATCTGCAATTAATACATTAGAGAACTATTTCTGCTTTATTTAACTCCAGAGGTGTCAAGTAACGTAGTACAAATACTTCGTTACCTTACTTAAGTAGGAATTTTGAGTATCTATACTTTACTGGAGCAATTATTTTTCAGCCTACTTTATACTTCTACTCCTTACATTTTCAAGCAATTATCTGTACTTTCTACTCCTTAGATTTTTATAATAGTCTCGTTACTCCTATTCCATTTCGGCATTTTTCTATTCCGGCTTGTCTTAAAAAAAAAACTATCCAGATAAATCGTGCCATCCGGACAGAGTGAATTTGATTGTGGTTGGATGAGAAGGATAAACACAAACCATTCCGACACCCTATTGGGTTGTACGCGATCAATCACGCCTGCACCTGGACAAATCACACACCATGCTGCCAGATAGGGCGGGTTCTCGCCGACGAGCCCGCACTTTCAGCCAATCAGCGATCAGCAGGCAGACGTGCTCATTCATGACTTTAGCCGGGTTTTTAGCGCAATGACTCGTAGCTGTATATTCCAGTGATCGCTATGCCAGTGGCATAAATATACAGTAAGTTGTATCTACAGTAAAGAGTGGGAGAGTGACTCAACTCTCAAACGTGAATTACACCTGTGACTCGAAGACTCTTTATAAATATAACCATGACTCCAGTCCATCATCATATATACACACACTTAGGACATCTGCAACTCAACCCCGACAGCTGCTGAAAGAGGTTTAAATCAACCATTAATCCGTTCTGACTGTGCGTGTGCCATGTACTTCACGAAAGACATACTGTAGTTTTGTGAACGCAAAGTGCAACACAATGGTAAACGCATTGTTATTTTTTGTTGGCGGATTATTGTATAGTATCAATGAATTACGCATTTTGAAAGTGGTGTGAGCATTAACGTGTGAAATGCCTGTTTATTACATTGCTTTTTCCAATCTCTATATTGGGCACTTTTTGCACATAAATTGTGTTTTTTCTGAGGGAATGCCGTTTTGACAGTTTCTACTTGGACATATAGTCATATTTGATCCGTTTTACTGGGAAATAGATTTTTTTATCATCAATGTTATGTTTTAAGGAGATAAAATGGTAACTTATCAACATTGATTGGTATGGCAATAAAATAATAATATCACATTATTTTGGCAGTTAAAGTTTTGGGATTTTTCTTGGAGTGACTAGTTGCTTATAAGTATTGTAAAGGTGCAAAAAGTCAAAATTCAGAGGCATGTTATCAATAACCATTTTTTGCATATAAATGTACATTTGGTGAGTTTTTGGGCTGGAAATTGTCGACCCAATCTGGCCACACTGATCACACATTCAAATAATGGTTATTGATAACATGTCTCTGAATTTAGATTTTTTGCTCAGTACACATATGGTTCTTTAATGTATTTGCATTGTCCTAAAATGCGTTCATTTTCAATGGGAATATATGCAGCTGAAACAGGTAGCCTATACATCTAAAACATTTCAACATTAACTTTTTAATATAACATTATAGTCATTATGGCCTTTAGAAACATTTTTTTTTTTGAGGAGGTGGGGTATACACTGTGGCGCGGCCTAATATTTTGTCCTTAAAGGGATACTTCACCCAAAAATGAAAATTCTGTCGTCATTTACTCACACTCAAGTTGTTCCAAACCTGTATGAGTTTCATTGTTCTGAAGATATTTTGAAAAATGTTTGTAACCAAGCAGATAGAGCAACCATTGACTGCCATAGCATTTTGCCCCTACTATGGCAGTCAATGGTTTCTCTATCTGCTTGGTTACAAACATTCTTCAAAATATCTTCAGAACACAGAAACTCATACCTGTTGGAAGTACTTGAGGGTGAGTAAATTATGACAGAATTTTCATTTTTGGGTGAACTACCCCTTTAATGGCATTTTTTTCCCCTTACATTACTTTTACTTTTATACTTTAAGTAGTTTTGAAACCAGTACTTTTACACTTTTACTTGAGTAAAAAGCTTGAGTTGATACTTCAACTTCTACAAAAGTATTTGTAAACCCTATGATTGCGAATACTTTTGGCACCTCTGTTTAACTCTTAAAACTCAGTTATTGCTATAAAAACTCTAAATCTCTACAGTGTGTTTATGATGGCAAGAAATGACAAATTAAACACACTGGTGTCGTGATTTACTATCTAACAGGGGACCGAGTCATTGTGTTTAACATAATCATTATTCAAAGATGATCTGCAATTTATACATTAGAGAAATATTTCTGCTTGATTTAACTCTTAAAACGCAGTTATTGCTATAAAAACTCTAAATATCTACAGTGTGTTTGAGATGGCAAGAAATGACAAAGCAAACACACTGGTGTCGTGATTTACTATCTAACAGGGGACCGAGTCATTGTGTTTAACATAATCATTATTCAAAGAGGATCTGCAATTAATACATTAGAGAAATATTTCTGCTTGATTTAACTCTTAAAACTCAGTTATTGCTATAAAAACTCTAAATATCTACAGTGTGTTTATGATGGCAAGAAATGACAAAGCAAACACACTGGTGTCGTGATTTACTATCTAACAGGGGACCGAGTCATTGTGTTTAACATAATCATTATTCAAAGAGGATCTGCAATTAATACATTAGAGAAATATTCCTGCTTGATTTAACTCTTAAATCTCAGTTATTGCTATAAAAACTCTAAATCTCCACAGTGTGTTTGAGATGGCAAGAAATGACAAAGCAAACACACTGGTGTCGTGATTTACTATCTAACAGGGGACCGAGTCATTGTGTTTAACATAATCATTATTCAAAGAGGATCTGCAATTAATACATTAGAGAAATATTCCTGCTTGATTTAACTCTTAAATCTCAGTTATTGCTATAAAAACTCTAAATCTCCACAGTGTGTTTGAGATGAAGAAATGACAAAGCAAACACACTGGTGTCGTGATTTACTATCTAACAGGGGACCGAGTCATTGTGTTTAACATAATCATTATTCAAAGATGATCTGCAATTAATACATTAGAGAACTATTTCTGCTTGATTTAACTCTTAAAACTCAGTTATTGCTATAAAAACTCTAAATATCTACAGTGTGTTTGAGATGGCAAGAAATGACAAAGCAAACACACTTGTGTCGTGATTTACTATCTAACAGGGGACCGAGTCATTGTGTTTAACATTTTCACTATTTATATTTAAAGTGATGACCTGTGATTATTACCTTAAAGAACAATTTCTGCTTGTCCAGTCCAATATTTATTTATTTTTTTATTGGTGCAAGAAATCAAATCTCACTCTAAAAATCTCAAAAACAAAGGACATTTTTGGGGATTTTAGAGAGCAGAAACTATGTTTTAATAAAAAATAAATCACACATTGAAATACCTTTACTGTAAAAAAAAATTCAGGTCTCCAATTGAAAATGTTCTAGTGACCGGTCACATCTAAATTTTTCAGTTGGCCAAATTTAATTTCTGTAAATTGATGCACTTTAATTCAATTAAAATTCAAGAAATTCAATTTGGCCAACTAAAAAATGTAGATGAGATCGCTCACTAGAAAATTTTCAATTGGAGACCTGATTTTTTTTACAGTGTTGGTGTTCTTGAAAATAAGCTTAAATGAGAGATGTGGACGGATCATATACTGTAAGTATGAAGACACAACAGAGAATGAATTTCTTAAAGATAATTCTTAATTTTAAGAATTTTTTAATTTCTTAAATTCTTTTCTGTAATGTCCACAACATGGCTTTTTCTCCGTTGTGTGCTCTTTGTGTTCCCTGATGCCTGTGTGAACATTATATAATTATATCTATATATTAAATAATGAAGACAGACTTGACTGCCAGCTCTCTTCCCTTTCACACACACAGCTCCATTGCAGGCTATGGAGGTCCCCTGTTGGATAGGTAGACATCGGTCAGGTCCCCTCTTGGCATGTTTAAAAAAATAAATAAAAATGCTTCTTTGAAGTTATATTATGAAAAAAGACCTTAAAACAAAATTTTGTATCTAAGTTTTGTTTCTTCAAAATGACTAGAAACACAGGTCCCCTCTTGGTCAGTGTGGAGTGATGGTCCCCTGTTGGTAATATAGACGTGTGTGTGTGTGTGTGTGTGTGTGTGTGTGTGTGTGTGTGTGTGTGTGTGTGTGTGTGTGTGTGTGTGTGTGTGTGTGTGTGTGTGTGTGTGTGTGTGTGTGTGTGTGTGTGTGTGTGTGTGTGTGTGTGTGTGTGTGTGTGTGTGTGTGTGTGTGTGTGTGTGTGTGTGTGTGTGTGTGTGTGTGTGTGTGTGTGTGTGTGTGTGTGTGTGTGTGTGTGTGTGTTGGGGCTCTGAATGTCTGTGGTTAAAAATAAGCTCTTTCTCTTGTGAGGGTGTCTCCCTGCACTCTGGGGTGGGGGTGCACATTTAATTTGAGGAAGAGATAAAAGAGTGTCTGTATGAGCCCAGGGACAAAAATATATGAGCCCGAGGGACAAGTATGAGAAACAATATTGTCCCCATTCAATAATAAAGTGACTTGTATGAGTGCTTTGAATATTGTGAATGTGAGACATTCAGTTAGGAAAAGTGGTGTTGCAGAATTAGAACAAAATAAATAAGATATATGACAAGTGGTGAATGATTTTATTCTATTCATGCAAAGTAAATTTAAATAGTAAAATTAAAAAATTGGAAAATTAAAAAGTAGCTGGTGATTAAAAGATATTGTATATGATAAAAGTAAAAAGGCAAAGTTAAATAAAATAAAATAAATAAGTGATTAATTTGAAAATTATATTTGAAAACATTAAGTTAAAGAGTGAATCAAGTCTAGAAATTGTTTATTAAAATAGTTATTGATTAAAGGACAATTATGGCCACTCCGGTGGAAATGTTAGGGTCAAAATACCCACTGTGTAAAGAATTAATAGATAAAATGTCAAATAAATGGCAAAAAAAGAACTCAGGATATGATAACCAAATGGCCGAAGGAAGGGACAATTGATGTAACATTATGCAAAGAAATGGAAACCTTGATAAAAAATTACAAAATCAAGAACAGTTTAAAGAAAAAGAAGAGAGAAATTAAAAGAGAAAAGGAAAAAGCAGTGCTGGCATTGTTCAGAAAAGAAGGAGAAGAATGATTAAAAAATATAAAACAGGCAAGGAAATTTTTAAAAGAAGTAGACAAGGAAACAAAGAAAAAAAACACATGTTTTCTAACACTCTGTCAAATGTAACTCCAGAAGGGCAGTTCCCAGTTCTAAAAGGGTTGGTCGAGGTCATAGGTGAAATGCAAATGGAAGGACAGGTGGAGTTAGAAAACGAAAAACAAACAAGACAAGATGTGAGACAAAAGGAGAAAAGTAAAACATTTGAGAAAAATGTACCTTTAGATTGTTATGAACAAGCACAAGAAGCATTAGAGCAGCTAAAAACTAAGTATGCGGATAAACAGGCAGAAAGAAAAGAAGTTGAAACAGAAACACAAATCGAAGACTTAGATAAAAGTATCAAAGAAACAGAAGAATTGATAAAACGTACAGAGAGGAGGGCGAGTGATAGAAAGAGACTATTAGATTAAATATAGAAGATGAAGAGGAAAATGCGGAAAGGTGGTCACAGGGGAGAGAGACAGGGAAGTTAAGAACCCTGGCAAAACAATTACCTATTTTTATTCAAGGAGCTCAAGGGCATTATATTACGTGGAAATCGCAGGACCTCATGGGCCTTGTCGCTTGCCTACCTGACATTCATGAGGGGGCTGGAAAGTGGATTAGAGTGTTTGAGGAAGAAACAATGGGGAAATTGTTATCTGTGGGGGACATTAAAGCACTTCTGGCGAAAATTCTAGGTGGATCAAAAATGGAAGAAATTCTTCAAGCTGCTGACCTAGACAGAGCTGTGAACTCTTGCTATGTGGATGGGACTGTGTTTGATGCATATCGTCCAGCAATATGGCAGGCTTTGCGAAATGAGTATCCTACTCGGGTAGATCCTAAATCGCTAAAAGGGGAACAGCTGGGGGACACTGAAAGTCCAATCATATATGTGCAGAGACAATTAAAAAAATGGAAGCAAGAGACTGAGGGGAATCCAGAAGGAGACCCATTGATGGCTACATTGTTTAGAAATGCTGTGGTCGATGCTATGCCACAAGCAGTAAAAAGCAAACTGGAAGATGTGGTCGGTTTAAACTCCAAAACACACAAGGAGTTCTGTGATCATGTGACCCATGCTGTAGAACAATACAGAAAAAATGAACAAAAACTGCAAAATCAAGAAAAAGAGCTTCAAAGAAAGTTGACTCAGTTGCAGATTGAACATTTAATAAACAGCCATAAGAAAAAGACTCAAGCTACACTAAAAAGAGAAGAGTCAGAGCAGATGGCTGTCATGACTCCTGCAAATGCTTCTGTGAATACCTCTGTAAATAACCCACTGACTATGCAGCTTCCTCCATCTGCAGCAATTCCTCCAAATGTACAACAGGTTCCTGCACCCATGATCAATGTCTATGCTCAGCAACAAGGGCCAGCAGGATGGAAAAGAAATCCAATAGAAGGAGGACAAAGAGGAAAAGACACTCTTTCTCTGTGCTGGGGACGTGGACAACCTGGACATAAAACCAGGTGCCCAAACAATCCATGGCAGCAGTCACTCAGGGGTGGAAGGTGGGGGAGGTGGCAACAGCCCTATCAAAGTCCATGTAGAGGCCCAGTAAACCCATGGGGAGGTCCCAATCAGGGATATTAGGGGTGCCCAGAGAATCCTATAGGGGAAATTCAGCTTCCAATTTTAACAACTAATGCTGATCAAGATAGATTTGAGTAAAAATGTATTTGGTAACGTAAATAATATTCCCATGTCAAAAAATCTTATTGGAATTTCAGTTTATCCTGTAGGATCTTATTGGATTCTTAGAATCCTATTGGACATTCTGATTTGTTTTAATGGAATTTAACTTTGTCCTGTAGAATCTTATTGGATTCTTAGAATCTTATTGAACATTCTGATTTATTTTATTTAAAACTTTACAAAAAGGAAACAAAAGTATCACGCAATGATACAGCGAGACGCGCGCCATATATGAAAGTGTTCAAGATCACATGCTCCAAATGCTCTATTCATGTTCGGTGTGAACACAGCACAAGTTTTTGCGAGAAAGAAACCGTATTATTCTATCAAAATACTGAGCTCGGCCGTTACTCTGTGCACGTTCCTGTGAGCGCGTGCCCTCATCATATTACTATAACTCGTACTGTTGTCATGGCACCCAGGATAAGCACACACACGCACCCTTTTGAGAAATCAGACTTAATAGAAACAAACGCGACTTTCTTTTATAAGCTTAATACAATAATATAATGAGGTAAACCTCTTAAGGTTAATGCTTTGTACCGGTTGTAATGACAACATTGCGCTGACGGCTCGCGCAAACACAGGAATGCGCACGAATAAACGGCCAAGTAACGGCCAAGCTCAGTATTTTGTAACGGCCAAGCTCAGTATTTTGACTGAATGATACGGTTTCTTTATCGCAAAACCTTATAGTATGCCTCCTGAACACTTTCCATATATGACGCGCGTATCACTGTATCATTGCGTGATACTTTTGTGTCCTTTTTGTAAAGTTTTCGCCTGGATTTCACTGCCATTCATAGAAGCGCATACAGGACGTTTTTCAAAATTTCAAAAAAGATAGGAGGGCATAGGACATCAGCAAGGTGAGTAAAAGATGACTTTACTTTCATTTCAGCTTGAACTATCCCTTACATTTTTTTAGATTAACATGACATAATAATGACATGATATTACACTGGTATTAAAACGTAACGTTAAACGTGGTTTATGAGGACATTTCCTGAGTCCTCATAATAAAAATAGCTTTAAAAACATACTAAACAATGATTTATTATAAATGAAAAATGCAGAATGTTTTCTGTGATGTGTAGGTTTAGGAGTAGTGTGTGTGTGTGTGTGTGTGTGTGTGTGTGTGTGTGTGTGTGTGTGTGTGTGTGTGTGTGTGTGTGTGTTGGGTAGGTTTAGGGGTGTGTGTGTGTGTGTGTGTGTGTGTGTGTGTGTGTGTGTGTGTGTGTGTGTGTGTGTGTGTGTGTGTGTGTGTGTGTGTGAGTGAGTGAGTGAGTGAGTGAGTGAGTGAGTGAGTGAGTGAGTGAGTGAGTGAGTGAGTGAGTGAGTGAGTGAGTGAGTGAGTGAGTGAGTGAGTGAGTGAGAGAGAGAGAGAGCAGAGACCTAATCCCATTAAAATCCTGTAGAAATGATCCTACAGGATTTTTATGTATTGTCTTATAAGACAATTCCCTCAGAATCCAAAAGGAATAAGTTAATAATCTTATAGGACAAGTCATAAATATCCTATAGGACTATTTCTAACGGAATCCTATAAGAACGGCTCCAAAATATGATAGAAATTCTTGTACAAGTTTCTTATTGGAATCCTTTTGGATTTTTTGACAAGGGTTTTGAGTAAAAAGCTATTTGGACAGAATTTCTTTATCTTTCTGGAAGGTGGGGTGATTTAATTAGCTGTCTGGATTTTTATCTAATTCTGAGTGCATATTTTCACAGGGATATTTTAAGGTTAAAAGTTTAAAAACTCACTTGTATCAGTCAACTGTAGTTCTGAGGGTTGTTCCATAAAGGCCGCTTAGAAAAGCAGAGATTAAAGTCCAACACCTGACTTGCGCATACACACTATTCTTAAGAAGCTGGAGCATGGATTCATCAATTTACCATGGCAACTAAGGGAAAAGAAAGAGCAGCAATGTTCATGGCGACTGAGTAGCGTTTGCTTCTCGAGACTTATGAAGAATTTAAACATATGATTACCAAAAATGGGAATACCGCAGCTATTAATAAAACGAGAGAAAGGCTGACACGAAATTTCGAATCATCTCAATGTGTAAGTAGCAACTAATTCGAAAGGTAGATTACTATATTTTAAAGTTAAATTAAATATTTGTTACATTGAAAAGGTTTGCCATTGTTTAAATCATCATATGTACAGATTTGGCCAATTCTGTGTAGTGTGAAGAGTTTTCAGTCATTTGTTGTAACCATATTTTTTGGCAACAAAAAAAAAACAAACAAATTCTGTGAGGGATTTCATGTCGGAATTTCTTCGAAAAATGCTCACTAGGCTTCAGCATGATGGAATTTCCTTCAAAGGTAAAACATTAAATGTTAAGGTCAGTGCTTTCATCTGTGATGCTCCAGCGAGAGCTTTTTTAAAGTTCATAAAGGGGCATTATGCATACAATAGTTGCGAGCGATGCACTATTGAAGGAAAATGCGTGAACCATAGAGTTACATTTAATTACCAACCACAAGAGAGGATTTTGCCAAGAGCAGTAGAGGAATTCAGTAGTTTGTCCTACCCTTTCCACCAACATGGACTCTCACCCCTCAGACAGCCACGGTCTCTTGCTTCTCTAGAAAGATGGAAATCAGCTGAATTCCGGCAGTTCTTACTCTACACTGGACCTGTTGTTCTTCGTGCTGTGTTGCCTGACCGCTTTTACCACCACTTTCTATCACTGACCGTTGCCATGTCCAAACTGTTGGACGCTGATGATGACATGAGGAAGGCATATACAGCCTATGCCGAAGAGCTGCTGATGCACTTTTATAAAACATCTACTAAGCTCTACAGCCCTGTCTTTCCTTCGTACAATGTCCATTCACTTGCCAACATACCAGATGATATTAGAAATTTTGGAACGTCTTTAAACAGTAAAGCACTGATTGTCTGTGATTTGACTTATTAAACTCCTTTGGGATCAAGCAAAACGTGACTGGGCCCACTCATTGTTTTAATCATACACTAGATTTAATTATATCACATGGAATCAATCCTACTCATATGGACATCATACCACAAAGGGATGATGTCACTGATCACTACCTTGTAACGTGCACACTGCGTACTGCTGATATTTTACATACTGCTCTGCGTTATAGACCGAGGGTCCGTTCTTCGTACCTCATTAACTCAGTCAGCTGGATTTGATTGTTGACGATCTGGCATGATCTTCGATTATTTGGTTCTTCGACGCTCATCCTAGACTTGCTGTCATAGCGACAGGTCCGTAAGCTTAAACCTGCTTGGAAAAAGCATTTTTCATGTAAACAGGATTAGATTGCATCTTGAGGTGATACTTAAAATCTGTCCCAGCCACTGATACTTTATTACAAGAGTTCATTACTGAACCAGGGGCAATAATAATAATTTTAAATAATAATAATATAAAAATGTATTTGATAATAATATTACAATGTTGTGTAAAAGGTGTATAATACTATAGACACAACCACTTGATTTGTTTGTGATAGAATAATTACTTTTTAATGTTATCGCAGTCTTACACACATGCTGTACAGTCAATATGAGCAGTGTATTCATTTTAGTGATGACGGATATTATGGGATGGCTTGAAGCAGCGCAGGAGAAGCAGAGAACTTCATCTTGAACTTTAATACTGTCACGTAACAAATTTGCTTCAAATTGATTTAAATTAAATGAATTGCTAATTACAACATTGAAATAAAAATGTAAAGGGTGTACAAATAATATAAAATCATGAATTTAAATAATTGGGAATCATGTTTAAAAAAAAAAAAAGATCTATTATAACTTTTATGTTAGTTTGGTCGTTTAGCTGTTTCCTTATAAAGGTCCAGAAATTTGTGAAGGTTTTTTTTTGTGTAATTTGTCAAGTTTTTTGCCAGGTGGCTTTTTGAATTATTTGACGTCATTACGTTGCTGTCTTGACACCAGCCAATCGCTGCATTACTGATCGTGGTTTTGAGTATCGATGCATCTGCCCTCTTCAGGGAACACAAGAACGCGCAGTAATCTTAGATCATTTAATCCAGATATTTTAATCCAATCCGCAAATTAGTTTGAAGAACCAAACTAGAAAGAGTTCAGTTATCACGATTAGAAGATCTGGGATCTGTCAAATCATCTCAGATGTATTAAGCGAGGTACGAAGAATGGACCCCTGGTAGAAAAATTCTCCCAAACACTATAGACAAATTCACAAATAGCCTACCAATAGAGCACCATTTTCTCTAGTACATAAGTGTCACATATTCCCTGTGTGTTTCTGGACACTTTGTTTTGTAGTTTTTCATGGTGTATTAGTTCTCCCAGGTGTTTCCCATTTAGTCACTCCCTCTTGTTATCTCGTTAACCTTGTTTCCCTGTGTATTTATACCCCACTCACTGCTTCAGTTGTTGTTTGTCAGTCGTTGCTCCTGTGTGTGTTCCTGTCATTGTGCTCCTGCCTGTTTGCCTTCTTGGATTTCCTGTGTTTAAGCCTTAAATAAATGTTCAAAGCTGCATTTGGATTCTCTAGAATATCCTCTCCGAGCCGCTCTATAGCAGACAGCAAGCCAAATCAGCAAGTGAAAATTTTTCCATTTTGCTGTGGCTCTTAAGAAATTAGTAGTACAGAAATGTAACACATCAATTCATTCATCAAACAACAATCAATGGACAATGTAACCAATTATTAAAATATTTTATTGTCTTATTATTAGGGATGGGAGTAGTTTAAATGATTTTATCATGGATACTTATCAAAACTCTCATTGATACTGCTCTCTATTAATTTAGCACAAAAAAAAAGATGAATTAGTTTCTTTATTATGACTTTTATTTGCAGAAATGTCCTGCGTGTCCTGTGTGGCACCAGCTACAAATGTCTGAGGGGATGTGCTTTATTGCTTCACATCCTGTAGCTAAACCTGAACAATGTGACAATTACCCAAAAATATCCTTGAGCTTCTCTCTGAAGCTAACAAATACAGGAAATAACGTTCATAAAGAGATATGTAAAAAAACACAATATAGTTTCCTAGCATTTCTCCTGTATTATTTGGCCAAATTATACATCAACGTTTTTTGTTGAAGAAATTGAGCATGTTGACTTTCTCAGGGAGAATCTGAGACCTCTCATTCCTGACTGTGTCCCAGCTGTGGAAAACACTCTTTCAGACAGTGTTGAGGAGGTGATGATGGAGAGCTGTGAGAGAAGAGGAAGAGTCTCTCTTACCCCACCAGCAGAGGGTAGGGTCTTCTGAGGCAAGGATAGGATATTCACTCTTTCAGACAGTGTTGAGGAGGTGATGATGGAGAGCTGTGAGAGAAGAGGAAGAGTCTCTCTTACCCCACCAGCAGAGGGTAGGGTCTTCTGAGGCAAGGATAGGATATTCACTCTTTCAGACAGTGTTGAGGAGGTGATGATGGAGAGCTGTGAGAGAAGAGGAAGAGTCTCTCTTACCCCACCAGCAGAGGGTAGGGTCTTCTGAGGCAAGGATAGGATATTCACTCTTTCAGACAGTGTTGAGGAGGCACAAAAGAGTACACGGGTGTGACACTGGCTGCGTTCGAAACCGCATACTCATTGAGTAGGTACTCATTTTCAATAAGTACTTACTTAAAGGGGTGGTAAAAACACATTCTTTTGAAGGCTTGACTGTGTTTGTGGGGTGCACTGTAACATGTGTTCATGCTTCGTTTAAAAAAAAAATTGCCTTATTTTTCATATATTTGACCTTTATTCTACACTGCTCTGTCCCTCCTTGTAAAACGGTCTGATGCTTTCCGGGTTGTATGAAGCCAGTCCCTCAAAAATACGCAGTGGGCTCTGATTGGTTAGCTGGCCTAGTGGTGTTCTGATTCGCTAACCGCAGTGCACGGTTTCGTAACATGTTATGAAACATGATGTTGGGATAATGACACAGGACATAGCCTGGCTACACCATCTCATCTTGACAGCGTTTGTCCTAGGCTTCAACTGCGCCTGACAGAATAATTTATTTTTCTGAGGTGATTCCCAGCTAGCAATTAGGATCGGGCCCGCTTCCGTAAAACCTGCGGCGCTGTCGGCTGAGTCGCGGCATCGGCTTAGTTGTGGCAGCCGCAATTGGGCCACGTCATTTTGCCAACTGCAGACAGACACTTGTTCACTTTTGGCTCATAACAGAAACAAAAACAAAAAAGCCGGCCAAAATATTTTTTCTACCGGCCAACATCCAGTTTTAAGATGTCAAAATATTTTTCTACCTGCTATTTTTAAGGTGTAGTTAAACTATAATCCTGTGTTTATCAAAAGCCTGCCCACACTCTCATGCAGAACAATTCATTATGTTGGTGTGAAATAAACAGTTATAGAAATGTAGAAATTAAAGTTAAAGCTCCAATCTCCTCCCCAAAAATCCCAAAAAAACTAGTTAGAGACTAGTGACAGCCTTCTCAGAGGAAGCCGTCAATCTCAGCTGTCATGACGTCACACCCCCCGTTTTTTATAGCATCAAATAACTCACTAAAACTAAGCTTATTTAAAAAAACAAACACTTGAAATGAAATCATCGTAATAAAAAACTGCCTAAAATGACAGAAACCATCTTTAAGAAACAATTATTTGAAGTGTATTTGAAATTGTTTTAGTGTGTCCTCGCATCCATTCTAATACATGGAAGGGTGGGGTTTAGGAGCTATACTGGGGACCGGCCCACCGGGGGGGCGATCAAGGCGCGGAAGCTTCTGTTTCTGACAGGAGCACTACAGGCTTGGATAAAACTCAACGACTGACGTGAATCATCCCTTTTCGATCCTGCGCCATTACGGTGAACTGAGGTAAGTCTTGTGTTCCATATTTCCTTAAGAGAAACATCAATATTTCACGCCAAGCATGGTTTTCAATAGAGTTCTCTTAACATCCTATGAATTGTACGTATTTCAAACTGTTGCTGATTAAATGTTGATTATCGATCCGTTTTAAATTTGTTCGTGTAACGTTAACGTTTAGTTCAATTCGACATGTCCTTCCCTCCAGATGAAACGAAAAGAAATTATTCACAAACCTAATTATTAAAAACAACAACAGAAACACTTGTTTATCATGTCTGAGTAAAGTAGTGCAAGTTGAGGGTACGTTAATATGAAAATTGGCTCGACTTGACGCGAACGAAGCTAGCTAACACTATTTAGCACGTGGCAAACATTGACTAGCTTGGCAAAGAATTTGTCGCACTCGCTAAGTAGCTGCACGATTATCCGGTTAAAAATATTCTTAAATGGACCATGATTAGGCCTATGTCTTTTATGCTCGTATTTCACATTGTGATCATGCATGGACAGTTGGACAGTTTTATATTTTGCCGCTGCCCATTGGCGTAGATTACGGGGACGAAATTTTAACAAACTAGTTCCCCACACTTTTAGCGGGTCGCCGGGATTCGAACCGGCACTAAAGGACGGCAACCATTAAAGGGGTCACTTCAGTGATTTAGCATTAGGCTTTTGTATCAGTAGAAACTCGGTAGTTTTATTCAAATTATGGTACTTTTCCCCCCTCATATCCCCCTGAGACGAGAGA
Organism: Gobio occitaniae; assembly: GCA_033150135.1. Classification (NCBI taxonomy): domain Eukaryota; kingdom Metazoa; phylum Chordata; class Actinopteri; order Cypriniformes; family Gobionidae; genus Gobio; species Gobio occitaniae. Next base: position 290,800 of record JARQWZ010001802.1, read on the forward strand.
ATTATGCAATTTTTTTTTTCTGGGAAAAAATCCTCCGATGACGCAAAGATAGTAATTTTGCGTCATCAGAGGATTTTTTGGCCAGATGCTAAAGACTAGCTTCTAGATGGAGCTGTTCCGCATGTTATGTTCGTTATGACTGATTGGCGCATGATTGCGATAATATATATTTTGTGTTTTTTTCAAAGCCATCTCAAGGTATTTTATTGACAAAGTATATGAATAAATCAGTGCTAACTGACAGCCCCTTTTAATGTTTTTAGTATCTTCTGCTTACTAAGGCTGCATTTATTTAATCAAAAATGATTAAAACGGTAATATTGCGAAATATATTTACAAATATAAAAAGCTGTTAAATGTAATTTATTTATTCCTGTGATCAAAGTTGAATTTTTCATCATTACTCTAGTCTTCAGTGTCACATGATCCTTCACAAATCATTTTCCTATGAGGATATGATTTGAAAACAGTTGCTTAAGTTGTGGAAACCATGATGCATTTTATTTTTCAGGATTTGATGAACAAAGGTTCATTTTATTAAAACATTAAAAAGAAATGTTTTGTAATAATGTCACTTGTGATCAATTTTAATGCATGTTTGAATAATGTATTTTTTTTAATCTTGCCACAAATGTTTTGAATAGTATCGAGGTTTCCACAAATGAAGCAGCACAACTGTTTTCAACACTAATAATCATAAAATGTTTTGTTAATAATCAAATCCTCATATTATAATTTCTGAAGGATCATGTGACACTGAAGACTGGAGTAATGATGATAATTTCAGCTCATCACAGGAATAAATTATAAATATTTTTAACTCTTCACATAGATAACAGCTGCTTTACATTCGGATATTTCAGTTTTACTTTTTACTGCATTTTTTTTTGTTGCACCTTGCGGACTTTTAAAAATGTATTAACAAATACTGATTCAATCCAATAATGAAAACAAAGTCTTCATGAATAAGACGTTAACTTATTCAATTCAAATTATTTCTATTTAGTTTCAAATTAATATCTTTTAAATGGACTAAATCAATGACAATTTCTTTTTTTCCTCAGGTAATCTTGCTTTTGCTGTTCCATTTTAACAAACACTTCTAAGGTAAGAATGGCTGATCAAATACATTCTTTCAAATCTAATCTGAGACGCAAGGCAGTTAAATCTGTGTCTAACTTGCTGCAAGGTATTGATAATCTTGTTGATGATGATCTGACTGTACAACACTGTACATGACTTAGACGTTGTTGTAAACTGTGATGACAGTGATGACACTTGGTATATGTGTGATGAGATTAAAAAATAGTTTTTCTTCTTTTCTTTTAGCACACCCCACCTGTACATGGCACACAGGACAGGTCTTGTGAGGAGGCTGTGCCCAAAGTTAGAAATTCCTGTAGGTCTGTGGGCTTCTCCCCCTTCAGCGAACATCCCAGCAGCTAGTCCACCACCGTGGTCTTCAGTCTCCCACTACCAACTACCCTAGTCAATGGGCCACACTCCTACTGACACCCCAACCCATGCAGCAGCTGGCAGGAAGTCAGTCATCAGGCCAAAATGGATATCAAGTAAGAGGGGCAAGAAAGCTATTCTATAGCTCATGGAAACAAAAATTCACTTTGGTATATGTGTGATGAGATTAAAACATCTTTTTCTTTTCTTTTAGAACCCCCACAAGTAAACATGACGCACACAACAGGGTCTTCTCGGGAGGCTGTGCCTACAGGTAGGAATTCTACAAAGTGATCTTTTTTCAGTTTACTCTTGACATATCTACGTACAATGTTTTGCTACTAATTTTGATATGCCCTGCTTTTTTCTTGTTTTACAGCAATTGCCAAGGAGATCCTCATACAGAAAAAAAATAATAATAATTCCAGCAGTCAAGCGGTTCCAGGACATCATGCCAGACCCAAACACATTTTGGGCTCCCACTTTCAACTATTGAGGAGCTACAAAGTTTGGAAGAGACATTAAAAAATCCAGAGGAGAAGAAGAATTGGTGAGTTAAATGATGCATTAATCAGAATTTCGTCATTAGAATCGTTTATAAATATGTTTGGTATTAACAAAGTTTGTCACATGATCTTTCAGAAATCATTCTCGTATGCTGATTTGATGCTCAAACATTTACTATTTAATAATCAGTGTTAAAAAAAACATTTTTTGCTGCTTAATTTGTGGAAACAATGATAGACTAACAATCAAACATTTGTAGAAAGATTTAAAAGAGAGAAATTAATACTTTAATTCATCATTCATTAAAGTGATAAGTGACTTTAAAATGTTACAAAATGTATATTTAATCAATGCTTTAATACATGTAATATTTTTGATACATACAAGTAAATTGCTGTTCATTGAATTTTTTTTCCCCAAAGAATCCTGAACAATAATATACATCCAAATTAAGTTTTGGTGGTTGCTGAGTAACATCATGGTCATGCTGCCCTCTTCTGTCTTTTGTTTTTTCTCAGATGCAGTCCGCCGGAATGCCCTGACCAAAGACTCTACTGAAAAGGAAATGGAGCTCCTCATCACCAGGTGGCTGCAGCTAGCCTCTGATCGGGATGGTGGCCCGAAGCCAGAGGGCGAACACAGGCAGACCACCTAGAGACAACTCAAACGCAGTGTGCCAGAATTAAATGTTTTAAAGTTAAATATTGTAAAATAGTAAGCTATTGAAACTCCATGTTGAATTTACAATTATTCTGTGATTATCTCAATGTTATAAAAAAAAATATATATTTTTTATTAAAGTTTAAATAAGGCCGAACATGGAACTGGATAGGAGGGGGGCTTTACGTCCTCACTCGGGGTTCCGCAATCGGGCCGATTTAAAAACCGAGGGCTCGGGCCGCTTTAAAACCGAGGGCTCGGGCCGCTTTAAAAACCGAGGGCCCTCGGGCCGCTTTAAAACCGAGGGCTCGGGGCCGCTTTAAAAACCGAGGGCTCGGGGCCGCTTTAAAAAAACCAAGGGGCTCGGGCCGCTTTTAAACCAAGGGCTCGGGCCGCTTTTAAAAACCGAGGGCTCGGGCCGCTTTAAAAACCGAGGGGCTCGGGGCCGCTTTAAAAACCAAGGGCTCGGGCCGCTTTAAAACCGACGGCTCGGGCCGCTTTAAAACCGAGCGCTCGCAGAGCAATCGGACCTAGATTCAAGCCGAGGAACGGCCGAGTGTTTTAGCCTTAATTGGGGCCGCTTTCGGCCCGCACAATTTTTGCTACCTGGGCAGTTTTTTGCATTGTAGAAGCTTCGAAGCGTTATGAATCACTGAGCCGAATGATGATTTGGATTGCGTGTCAAAAACCGCCAAAACTGCTGGAAATTTGGCGATTCAAACCGCTGAATCGACTCAGTGATTCATAACG
>JARQWZ010001803.1:0-57500 GCA_033150135.1 Gobio occitaniae
TGACATCATCTGACATGAAATTAATTTAAATTTAATTGATCTCATAGATGTGGCTGTTGTGGTTCGTTGTCATAGCAGCACCAACTGCTGCAGTTAATGTGGTGAATTCAGATGACTTTGACATAGTCCTTTTAGTTTTTCCAATTTTAAATGCCTATTGCCTGCTGTGCACAGTTAAGCTGATGCCACCGGCGTGGCGGTGCCACCGGCTTGGGCCCGTCATCGCTGCTCGCAGCTTTAATTATTATTATTTTTCTTATCGACTAAATGGGCACTTTTGGGGCCCTTACCATGCTCAAAAACTCTTGAAACTTTGCAGATACGTCAGAATCTGCGGCCATCAGGGCCGGGCTGAAGCTGATACCCGGGCGTGGCAGGGGGGGCTCAACAGCGCCCCTATTAAAATTTGGTCTATATATCAAACACACTTGCACGTATATGTATGAAACTCGGTACACATATAGATCTCATCAGGCTGAACAACTTTCGTGCTCTAAGTTATGCATCAGCCAAACAGGAAGTGAGCTATTATGGGTTGTTCGGAAAACGCATGCTCTGGAATTTAATATACTCCTCCGAGGCCATTGTTTCGATCGGCACCAAACTCGGTCAGCATTAAGACAAGATATTCAGGATGCTAAATTGCGAGCGGATTTTTGATATCTCAATTGGTTTGGCCGTGGCGAAGCAACGAATTTATGGCGAGAAAAGGGAAACAGGAAGTGTGTTATAACTTGTGCAAACATTGACTGATTTGGATGAAACTTCAGCTGTGTGTTTGTTGTAGGAAGCCGATCGCAAGGATATGACGTTTGTGAGTCAAAGTTATAGCGCCACCAACTGGCAGCAGGAAGTGTGTCACTTTTTTAAAAAAACCTTTAAATCACTGTCTTATTTTGACCCGATTGACTTCAAACTTCATCAGTATAATGTGAAAACATGGCAGATATAGACATATGAATGGATTTCTGAAATTTCCAATACTGTTACCATGGCAACGTGTCAAAGTTTAATAATGTCTTTGGCTGTTTTTGAGACTCTTAGCATGCTTGAAATTGCATGAAACTTAACACACACATCAGAGATGTTAGTCAGTACACATGGGCAAAGCCTCAGAAACGGGTGGGGATGAGGGGCTCTATAGCGCCACCTTTTGACAAAAGTGGGGGGGTTAGTTTTATCTTCAGTCACCAAACTCGGTACATATATTGTTCTCTTCGAGCCGGACAACTTTCTAATTTACAGTCATTAGCTCCGACCAACAGGAAGTCAGATATTTTGGTTTGAAGGTGAAAATTTATATAATTCAGGGTCTGAGTTTTTACGTTCTCCTCGTAGGCGATTTATTCAATCTCCACCAAACTCGGTCAACATGAAACAAAGATACGGAAGATGCTAAAATGCGAACGAATATTGGATATCTCAAACGGTGTTGCCATGGCAAGGGATTAAATAAGGACAAAAAAGGGGAACAGAAATTGTCTCATATCTTGTAAAATCATATTTTAATGTCAATTAAATTAAGATTGTATGTTTGGTAATTGAACTTAGATTAATTTAAAATGACTATACTATTTTTCAGATGAATATATTTATTTATTTAAAATATTTCTGTGAATAATATTTTCTGTGTCTGTGTGCTGCACTCCCCTCAATGAACACAAGATGGCAGCATTGTATTAGTTTTGAAGCAGGATAAAAAAAAACTTGTTTCTCTCTCTCTCTCTATCTTGTTTATGTGATTTATGAGGACACAAATTTGTATAATGACATGGGTATTACACTGGTATTACAACGTGTATGTGTGTGTGTTTAAAAACATACTAAAACAATGTTTTATTAAAATGTAACCAAATAGCTTTAAAATAATCATACTATTTTTCAGATCAATATATTTATTTTATTTAATATATTTCTTCTGAATATTTATTCTCTGTCTGCCCTCCCCTAACTAAAGGGTGGCAGTGTTGTGTTATTTTTTAAACTCTCTTTCTGTGTGTGTGTGTGTGTGTGTGTGTGTGTGTGTGTGTGTGTGTGTGTGTGTGTGTGTGTGTGTGTGTGTGTGTGTGTGCTTGTTTATGTGATTTATTAGGGACACAAATTTGCATAATGACATGGGTATTACATTACATCAACATTTAAATGTAGTATTGAGCACATAAACTTTTATGCTTTTATCAAGGTGTTGTTTAAGATCCAGGTAACGTGAATTTTGTCTGATGTTACGGGGCAGAAGAGCACGTGTGTGTGTGTGTGTGTGTGTGTGTGTGCCTTTCTCTCAGTCCTTCCCCTCCCCCTCACTCTCACTCTATCATTGTGTGTGTGTGTGTGTGTGTGTGTGTGTGTGTGTGTGTGTGTGTGTGTGTGTGTGTGTGTGTGTGTGTGTGAGACTTTCTCTCTTGATGATCATAATTTAACCCTTTCATATAGGCTATCACAAATAACTATCACTTGAAATAAAAACGTCATGTAATGTGTTTGCCAAGATCATGTATGATGCACATGTCTTTAAATTAATTATTTACTGATATAATATAAATGTATTAAAACATAAATTTCACATGATTTTATAAAAGTGGCTATTTATAATAAACTTACAATAAATGTAGACACGCATCTTACTCTTACCTGACACTGATATTAAAATCATCTTTGCAGTTTCTGTGATTTGGCTCCATTTATACATTTTTTATTAAAAAAAATGTATTGGACCACCCATATTGAAATGAAAGCATGTTTTATGGTGCATAAGATTGGTGCACAAACGGTAGCTAAGGTAGCTCAAAAACACATGAAGAGAAGTGTTAGAATAAAACAACATCAGCATTCGAATGGTATTCTGAACTCATTCCAATTTGACCTTTGACATAATCTGACATGAAATTCATATAAATTTAATTGATCTCATAGATGTGGCTGTTGTGGTTTGTGGTCATAGCAGCACCAACTGCTGCAGTCATGGGCGTCGGAACCATTGTATGTGGGTGGGACAAGACCCACCCACTTTTTACGATCAATGATATTGGACCCACTCACTTTTATCGTCTCTAACATTCAGCACATGTGTGTTTACCTACCCCTAATCGATAAACACTTATTATTAAACACATGTTAGATGCTTTATTTCCACTTTTCTAATATTTTCTTCATTTTTATTGAAAATAGATGCCTTTCCGATCTGATATGTGATGGGAAAAGGGAGAAGATTGAGCTCGGCGAAAGGCGGACTCGAACCGCGGGTCGATTTGTGTCAAAACTAGATGCCGTGCGTCTTACCCTACACTACTGCCGCTCTCAATGACATGGCGATTTCCGTAATTTTGTCTTTCCGAACTATATGTTTAGCAAGCAAAGCGGTATATTTGTACTTAATGTAATTGGCATCTACTCCATTAAAACATTCCTGAGGACCCACCCACATTTTTTTTGCTTCCGACGCCCATGGCTGCAGTTAATGTGGTGAATTCAGATGACTTTGACATAGTCCTTTTATGTTTTCCCATTTTAAATGCCTATTGCCTGCAGTTCACAGTTAAGCTGATGCCACCGGCGTGGCGGTGCCACCGGCTTGAGCCCGTCATCGCTGCTCGCAGCTTTAATTATTCTTCTTCTTCTTCTTCTTCTCCCGAATGAATCGCTTTTTTGGGGGCCTAAACACGCTCGAAAACTCACAAAACTTTCAAAACTCGTCCAAATTGGCGAAAATTTACGTCTGTTATGGTATTCAGAATTAGGCGTGGCAAAATGGCTCGACAGCGCCACCTAACGTAGTGCCCCTCCCGCTACGTTTCACGTACAGCTATGAAATTTGGTATACACATGTAACAGCCCAATACCTACAAAAAAGTCTCTACGTGCAAAATCTGAAAACCAACAGGAAGTCAGATATTTTTAATTTTTTGTTGCAAAATGTGCCATTTCCTGACGTTGTACTTTAACGAACTCCTCCTAGAGATTTAATCAGATCAACATCATATTTGGTCAGTCTAATCTAAAGGCCTTTGCGACGTTAAATTGCGAAGATCTTGAGTTTTCCCTGAAGGGTGTGTCCGTGGCGGCCTTGCAAAATCTGATGTTTCGCCATGAAACAGGAAGTTGTTGTAACTCGGACATACAATGTCTGATCTGCCCCAAACTTCACATGTTTTATTAGAGTCCTTGCCTGAAGACATCAACATGCCAATATTCAGTGACAGTCATAGCGCCACCTGTGGGCAACAGGAAATGGCATGTTTTACGCTGTGATTAACTCCTCATTGAGATGTAACCAGATCAACATCATATTTGGTCAGTCTAATCTAAAGGCCTTGGTGATGTTATATTGTGAAGATCTTGAGTTTTCCCTGAAGGGCGTGTCCGTGGCGGCCTGACAAAGTCTGATGTTTCGCCATGACACAGGAAGCTGTTGTAAGTCAGGCATACAATGTCCAACCTGCCACAAACTTCATATGTTTGATAAGAGTCCTGGCCTGAAGACATCTACATGAGTTTCAGAATTAGGCGTGGCAAAATGGCTCCATAGCGCCACCTACAACATTTCAACTAAGTGCCCCTCCCGCTACGTTTCACGTACAGGTATGAAATTTGGTGGACATATGTAACAGCCCAATACCTACAAAAAAGTCTCTTGGTACGAAATCTGAAAACCAACAGGAAGTGAGATATTTTGATTTTTCTTTACTAAATTGTTGTAAATTTTCCCATTTCCAGATGTTCTACTTTAATCAACTCCGCGTAGAGATTTAATCAGATCAACATCATATTTGGTCAGTCTAATCTAAAGGCCTTGGTAATGTTATATTGTGAAGATCTTGAGTTTTCCCTGAAGGGTGTGTCCGTGGCGGCCTCGCAAAATCTGATGTTTTGCCATGAAACAGGAAGTTGTTGTAAGTCAGACATACAATGCCCAACCTGCCACAAACTTCATATGTTTGATAAGAGTCCTGGCCTGAAGACATCTGCATATGAGTTTCAGAATTAGGCGTGGCAAAATGGCTCCATAGCGCCACCTACAACATTTCAACTAAGTGCCCCTCCCGCTACGTTTCACGTACAGGTATGAAATTCGGTATACACATGTAACAGCCTGATACCTACAAAAAAGTCTCCTGGTACATAATCTGAAAACCAACAGGAAGTGAGATGTTTTGATTTTTCTTTACTAAATAGTTGCAAATTTTCCCATTTCCAAATGTTGTACTTTAATCAACTCCGCATAGAGATTTTATCAGATCAACATCATATTTGGTCAGTCTAATCTAAAGCCCTTTGCAACGTTAAATTGCGACGATCTTCAGTTTTCACTGAAGGGCGTGTCCGTTGCGGCCTCAGAAATTTCGTTGTTTTGCCATGAAACAGGACATTGTTGTAACTCGGACATACAATGTCTGATCTGCCCCAAACTTCACATGTTTTATTAGAGTCCTTGCCTGAAGACATCAACATGCCAATATTCAGTGGCAGTCATAGCGCCACCTGTGGGCAACAGGAAATGGCATGTTTAACACAGTGATTAACTCCTCATTGAGATGTAACCAAATCAACATCCTATTTGGTCAGTCTAATCTAAAGGCCTTGGTGATGTTATATTGTGAAGATCTTGAGTTTTCCCTGAAGGGCGTGTCCGTGGTGGCCTGACAAATTATGATGTTTCGCCATGACACAGAAAGCTGTAGTAAGTCAGGCATACAATGTCCGATCTACCCCAAACTTCACATGTTTGATAAGAGTCCTGACCTAAACCCATCTACATGCCAATATTCAGTTAGTCATAGGACCACCTGCTGGCAAAAGGAAATGAGATGCTTTATACTATAATTCACTCCCAGAAAAACGTTTAAATATGCCATGAAATCCCAAACATGTTAGAAACATAATAAGTCTTGCAACACGTGGATACTTGTTAGGGCCCGAGCACCGATGGTGTGAGGACCCTATTGGATTTCGAAAGTTTATTAGGGCCCGAGCACCGATGGTGTGAGGACCCTATTGGATTTCGAAAGTTTTTTATTATTATTCTTCTTCTTCTTCTTCTTCTTCTCCCGAATGAATCGCTTTTTTGGGGGCCTAAACATGCTCGAAAACTCACAAAACTTTCAAAACTCGTCCAAATTGGCGAAAATTTACGTCTGTTATGGTATTCAGAATTAGGCGTGGCAAAATGGCTCGACAGCGCCACCTAACGTAGTGCCCCTCCCGCTACGTTTCACGTACAGCTATGAAATTCGGTATACACATGTAACAGCCCAATACCTACAAAAAAGTCTCTACGTGCAAAATCTGAAAACCAACAGGAAGTCAGATATTATTAATTTTTTGTTGCAAAATGTGCCATTTCCAGACGTTGTACTTTAACGAACTCCTCCTAGAGATTTAATCAGATCAACATCATATTTGTTCAGTCTAATCTAAAGGCCTTTGCGACGTTAAATTGCGAAGATCTTGAGTTTTCCCTGACGGGCGTGTCCGTGGCGGCCTCGCAAAATCTGATGTTTCGCCATGAAAAAGGAAGTTGTTGTAACTCGAACATACAATGTCCTATCTGCCCCAAACTTCACATGTTTTATTAGAGTCTTTGCCTGAAGACATCAACATGCCAATATTTAGTGAGAGTCATAGCGCCACCTGTGGGCAACAGGAAATGGCATGTTTTACGCTGTGATTAACTCCTCATTGAGATGTAACCAGATCAACATCATATTTGGTCAGTCTAATCTAAAGGCCTTGGTGATGTTATATTGCGAAGATCTTGAGTTTTCCCTGAAGGGCGTGTCCGTGGCGGCCTGACAAAGTCTGATGTTTCGCAATGACACAGGAAGCTGTTGTAAGTCAGGCATACAATGTCCAACCTGCCACAAACTTCATATGTTTGATAAGAGTCCTGACCTAAACCCATCTACATGCCAATATTCAGTTAGTCATGGGGCCACCTGCTGGCAACAGGAAATGCGATGCTTTATACTATAATTCACTCCCAGAAAAACGTTTAAATATGCCATGAAATCCCAAACATGCTAGAAACATAATAAGTCTTGCAACACGTGGATACTTTTTACTGTATGTGATTTACGCCATTAAACAGGAAGTTGTTGTAACTCATGTATACAATGTCCGATCTGCCTCAAACTTCACATGTTTGATAATAGTCCTGACCTGAAGACTATACATGGCAATATTCAGTTATAGTCGAAGCGCCACCTGCTGGCAGATGGAAGTGTGGCACATTGAAGTGAGTTTGCCATATTTCTCCTATATTTACCCGCTTAAATGCATGTCGCCCACTATTCACTGTTTTCCTGAGGCCACCGGGTGGCGGTGCATGTGCGAGGGCCCTTTCATCGCTGCTAGCAGCTTTAATTAGGGCCCGAGCACCGATGGTGTGAGGACCCTATTGTATTTCGAAAGTTTATTATTATTATTATTATTATTAGGGCCCAAGCCCTGAAAGGGCGCAGAGCCCTATTGTTCTTCCTCTGTTTCTTATTAGGGCCCAAGCCCTGAAAGGGCGCAGAGCCCTATTGTTCTTCCTCTGTTTCTTATTAGGGCTCAAGCCTGAAAGGGCGCAGAGCCCTATTGTTCTTCCTCAGATTATTCTTTTTTTTATTATTATTTTTATTTTTCTTTCCGACTTCTCGGGTACTTTTGGGGCACTTAACATGCTCGAAAACTCTTGAAACTTTGCACACGCGTCGGAATGCGCGGCCGTCAGGGCCGGGCTGAAGCTGGTACCTGGGCGTGGCAGGGGGGCTCGACAGCGCCCCCTAGAATGCGTTTAGAAACTTGGTCCATGTATCAAACACACTTGCACGTACATGTATGAAACTCGGTACACATATAGATCTCATTGGGCCAAACAACTTTCGTGCTCATAGTTATGCGTCAGCCCAACAGGAAGTGAGCTATTATGGGTTGTTCGGAAAACCCATGCTCTGGAATTTAATATACTCCTCCGAGGCCATTGTTTCGATCATTGTCAAACTCGGTCAGCATGAAGTGAACATATTCAGGATGCTAAATTGCGAGCGGATTTTTGATATGTCGAATGGTTTGGCCGTGGCGAAGCAACGAATTTATGGCGAGAAAAGGGAAACAGGAAGTGTGTTATAACTTGTGCAAACATTGAAAAATTTAGGTGAAACTTCAGCTGTGTATTCGTTGTAAGAGGCCGATCACATGGATATGACTTTTGGGAGTCAAAGTTATAGCGCCACCAACTGGCAGCAGGAAGTGTGTCACTTTCAAAAATGCTTTGAATCACCATCTTATTTTCACTCGATTTACTTCAAACTTCATCAGTATAATGTGAAAACATGACAGATAGAGACGTATGAAATGGATTCCTAAAATTTCAAATACTGTTGCCATGGCAACGTGTCAAAGTTTAATAATCTTTTGGCTGTTTTGAGGCTCTTAGCATGCTTGAAATTGCTTGAAACTGCTTGAAACTCAACACACACATCAGAGATGTCAGTCAGTACACATGGGCAAAGCCTCAGAAACGGGCGGGGATGAGGGGCTCTCTAGCGCCACCTTTTGACAAAAGTGAAGGGCTTCGTTTCATCTACAATCACCAAACTCAGTATATATATTGACCTCATCGAGCCGGACAACTTTCTAATTTACAGTCATTAGCTCCGACCAACAGGAAGTCAGATATTTTGGTTTGAAGGTGAATTTTTGGTTAAATCTGGGTCTGAGTTTTTATGTTCTCCTCGTAGGCGATTTATTCAATCTCCACCAAACTCGGTCAACATGAAACAAAGATACGGAAGATGCTAAAATGCGAACGAATATTGGATATCTCAAACGGTGTTGCCATGGCGAGGGATTAAATAAGGACAAAAAAGGGGAACAGAAATTGTCTAATATCTTGTAAAATCATATTTTGATTTCAATTAAATTAAGATTGTATGTTTGGTAATTGAATTTAGATTAATTTAAAATTACTATGATATTTTTCAGAAGAATATATATATTTTTTATAAATATTTCATTGAATAGTCTAATGTGCCTGCATGTGTGTGCTGCCCTTCCCTCAATGAACACAAGATGGCAGCATTGTGTTAGTTTTGAAGCAGGATAAAAAAAACCTTGTTTCTCTCCCCCTCTCTCTCTCTCTCTCTCTCTCTCTGTCTATCTCTCTCTCTCTCTCTCTCTCTCTCTGTCTCTGTGTGTGTGTGTGTGTGTGTGTGTGTGTGTGTGTGTGTGTGTGTGTGTGTGTGTGTGTGTGTGTGTGTGTGTGTGTGTGTGTGTGTGTGTGTGTGTGTGTGTTTCTGAGGACATACATTTGTAGACATTTCATGTGTCCCCATACATATATTGTTCTCTTCGAGCCGGACAACTTTCTAATTTACAGTCATTAGCTCCGACCAACAGGAAGTCAGATATTTTGGTTTGAAGGTGAATTTTTGTGTAATTCAGGGTCTGAGTTTTTACGTTCTCCTCGTAGGCGATTTATTCAATCTCCACCAAACTCGGTCAACATGAAACAAAGATACGGAAGATGCTAAAATGTGAACGTGTGTGTGTGTGTGTGTGTGTGTGTGTGTGTGTGTGTGTGTGTGTGTGTGGTACTGCGCCCCTCATGAATATTCGCTCCCGTTTATCGTAATGTCAGATTTTGTCAGACCACTGTGTACAAGTGCGTTTATTCAGGATAGAAACAGCACCTGAGAAAACATCTGTGATTTGGACCTGTTTGCAGCAACTATTAAAAGAAAGGTAAGTTAATCTGCAGTTTAATCGCTTGTGGCTAAGTTTGGCTTGTTTGTGCGTGTTTTATAAGCTCTTTTCTGCTCGTTTTGCAGTAAGAAAGCAGCTAGCGCCTGATGCTAACGGCGCTAGCATAGTCATTCTGATCCCAGACTGTCAGGAGAGAATCAGAGATGCTTGTAAGATTTAATTTGTTTTAGATTCCAATATAATTGTAAATAACTTATTTTGAGCACATAAATCAGTCTAGCCATCGTAACAATGCATTGTCATGACTACAGTCTGTGAAGGGGATACAGTATCCTGACATGCTACTGTTAAATATTACTGCAGTTTAACGTTAGCTTGGTTTAAAGTTATTATTATTATTATTATTATTATTATTATTATTATTATTATTATATTATTATTAAGAAACAAAGCGATCAAGATATGCTTTTATTCCTCCTGAATGAACAAATTTTTTTATTATTTACCATCCTGTTGGCAAAAATGGGTACAAAAAGTACCTGTTCTTAATAATCAAGACATTCTATTCATCAATAATAGTTTTGTTATTGTTTCAAGAATTAAAAAAAATACCATGATGGCATAAGGGACATATACTATCCAAGAAAAACTTGTTATTGTTTAACATTAACATTTTGTGATAACTATGTAAATGTCCCTAAAAGGGTGGAACATCTTCACGGCCCGTGTCTGAACAATGAATCTACCCATAATTATTATTTTTTTAGTCCCTGAGCTTGACCAATATGTATTCCGACTAGTTAAACATGTCACCATTTTGGTAGAATGCTAAAAACATGAAAATCATGTACTTTTTTTTCAAACATTTATGAAGCCAAAATGTTACCGCATACCAGGAATGACCCAGCTATAGTTTCTAACTGTGTTGCTATTTGATTAGAAAAAAGAAAGACAAAAGTGAACATTGGCCTGCATGGTAGCCTAATGAGGTGCCGTCAATGGTCTTCCTTTGTAAATAAACACTTATTGTAACAAATGATATAGTTAAACAATTACAAGAACTATATGTTAGATCTAAGGCTGAGAACAAGTTAGAAAGAGCTTTAAAATACGGACCTTCTTGAATTATTGAATAAACAATCCCCCCATAACCACGCCCCCAACAAAGCCCCGCCCCCTCTGGTGAGTACCGGCACTTTATTTTTTCCACTTCAAGCACTGGCGTTGGTAATGGTACTCCTGGTTTACTGGAATGGGGTTCAATTCCATACTGTGTCCTTGTTATTTTTTACCAACTACATAGAATGTAATAGTTTAATTACATTTAAACTAACTACAAATTATATATACAAGTGTTCCCACAAATAAAGTATAAATCATGTAAATTACTACATGTAATATATGGTATTCTGAACTCATTATGATTTGACCTTTGACATCATCTGACATGAAATTAATTTAAATGTAATTGATCTCATAGATGTGGTCCTATATGTGATCCTATGACATTACAATTCATCTATATTTAAATTACATCATGGGTGTGGCTTATGGTCATAATGGCACCAGCTGCTGCAGTAAATGTGGCATATTCGAGTGATTTTTAAAATATTCTCTTGTTTAAATGCATATTGCCTGCCATGCACAGTTAAGCTGATGCCACCGGCGTGGCGGTGCCACCGGCTTGAGCCCGTCATCGCTGCTCGCAGCTTTAATTATTATTATTATTATTATTTTATCGACTTCTCGGGCACTTTTGGGGCCCTTACCATGCTCAAAAACTCTTGAAACTTTGCACACACATCGGAATGCGCGGCCATCAGAGCAGGGCTGAAGCTGGTACCCGGGCGTGGCAGGGGGGCTCGACAGCGCCCCCTAAAGTGGGTCTGAAAACTTGGTCTATATATCAAACACACTTGCACGTACATGTATGAAACTCGGTACACATATAGACCTCATTGGGCCAAACAACTTTCGTGCTCTAAGTTACGTGTCAGCCCAACAGGAAGTGAGCTAATATGGGTTGTTCGGAAAACACATGCTCTGGAATTTAATATACTCCTCCGAGGCCATTGTTTCGATCATTGCCAAACTCGGTCAGCATGAAGTGAACATATTCAGGATGCTAAATTGCGAGCGGATTTTTGATATCTCAAATGGTTTGGCCGTGGCGAAGCAACGAATTTATGGCGAGAAAAGGGAAACAGGAAGTGTGTAATAACGTCTGCAAACATTGACTGATTTGGATGAAACTTCAGCTGTGTGTTCGTTGTAAGAGGCCGATCACATGGATATGACTTTTGTGAGTCAAAGTTATAGCGCCACCAACTGGCAGCAGGAAGTGTGTCACTTTCAAAAATGCTTTGAATCACCATCTTATTTTCACCAGATTTATTTCAAACTTCATCAGTATAATGTGAAAACATGACAGATAGAGACGTATGAAATAGATTCCTGAAATTTTAAATTTTGTTGCCATGGCAACGTGTCAAAGTTTAATAATCTTTTGGCTGTTTTGAGGCTCTTAGCATGCTTGAAATTGCTTGAAACTGCTTGAAACTCAACACACACATCAGAGATATCAGTCAGTACACATTGGCAAAGCCTCAGAAACGGGCGGGGATGAGGGGCTCTCTAGCGCCACCTTTTGACAAAAGTGGGGGGGTTAGTTTTATCTTCAGTCACCAAACTCGGTACATATATTGTTCTCTTCGAGCCGGACAACTTTCGAATTTACAGTCATTAGCTCCGACCAACAGGAAGTCAGATATTTTGGTTTGAACGTGAATATTGGTATAATTCAGGCTCTGAGTTTTTACGTTCTCCTCGTAGGCGATTTATTCAATCTCCACCAAACTCGGTCAACATGAAACAAAGATACGGAAGATGCTGAAATGCGAACGGATATTGGATATCTCAAACGGTGTTGCCATGCCGAGGGATTAAATAAGGACAAAAAAGGGGAACAGAAATTCTCTCATATCTTGTAAAATCATATTTTGATTTCAATTAAATTAAGATTGAATGTTTGGCAATTGAACTTAGATTAATTTTAAAAGACTATATTATTTTTAAGATGAATATATATATATATTTTATAAATATTTCTTTTTATAATGTATTGTGCCTGTTTGTGCTGCCCTCCCCTCAATGAACACAAGATGGCAGCATTGTGTTAGTTTTGAAACAGGATAAAAAAAAAAACATTCCATCTCTTCAGGGATTTGTGTGTGTGTGTGTGTGTGTGTGTGTGTACATGTTTTTCTAGCCTGGTGGGGACTTGAACCTGACTGTAGACAGACTCATGGGGACTCGTGTCACCGTGGGGACCTAAATTGAGGTCCCCACGGGCACAAAAGCTTATAAATCATTCAGAATGAGTTTTTATGAAAATGTAAAAATGTAGAATGTCTCCTGTGAGGGCTAGGTTTAGGGGCAGGGGCAGTGTAAGGGGATAGAAAATATGGTTTGTACAGTATAAAAACCATTACGCCTATGGTGAGTCCCCAGAAGGATAGCGCACCAGACATGTGTGTGTGTGTGTGTGTGTGTGTGTGTGTGTGTGTGTGTGTGTGTGTGTGTGTGTGTGTGTGTGTGTGTGAGGACTGGTAATCCCTGATGTTGGGTGCTGCCCCTTTAAGGACGTTGTTCCGGTGAGCGCAAGTGATGTGATCGTGCAGGGAAAAACAAACTGAACTGGGAGAACTGAGTAAGAAAGCCATGTTGATCTCAAATGAAGATTTGAACATTTAACAATTCCAGCTAAAACTATTATCTAACATTATATTCCCAGCGTGGTGAGTAGTGTTATGTTGTTTAAGTGTTGTGATGGTTTGTGTATCACTATGAAGATCGCTATTTGCGATTAGCGCCTAAACGCCTAATGTTATATATTTGTTTTGTTTTAGACATTTACAGTTTGTATTGCCTGTAAAATATGTTGCATTTAGTTAAACAAAGTTTAATGCTTAGTACAGGGTACCCGCGGGATCTTAAAAAGTCTTAAATGTCTTTAAATTCAAAATCAAAATTTTAAGGCCTTAAAAGCCTTAAATTCACTGAAGTATTGAGTTCTAGGTCTTAAATAATTTTAAACGGGTCTTAATTTTCCTACCTCTTGCTCATTGAAATGCTCCCGCAGTGTTTTAGAGAGAGTGCGCGTGTGTGTGTGTGTGTGTGTGTGTGTGTTGTTCGTTTTTTCGCTAGTGAGAGAACAACATGTATCTTATTGCAGCCAATCAGCTTTCTTGTTATTGGCGTGGGTCTCTTTCGGATTGTACCACAGACGCATCAAACGGATTTTATTCTTCAGCTTCAGTTCTCCAGTTCTTATAGTTCCGCGATCGTGAAAGCAAAGGCGAAATCTTTCTTATCTGCCATCTCGCATAATGACCAAAAAAAGTAGGATATGCCCGATAGCACTAAAAAAAGAGTTTAAAAAGCGATGTAAACCCTGAATTCATTCGCTACTGACACACGGACTGATGTCAGACTGGCCGCGGATTCTGCACGCGTTTGCCGCCTGTCAGCGCTCGCGCGAGTGTACGTTACCGAATCTAGCCTCATTACTGTTGGTCTGAGAGTGAAAGCAACCCAATATAGCCTAGCTATACCCCCTCCTGTATGTGTAGTTAATATTAATCAAACAACGGGGAAAAACAAACAGTAGCCTACCTAAACTAAAAGCACTGCTTGTATCTGTATATTTAAGTTGTATTTATTTGTCCTATTGTCAAACAAGATTCAGGAATTTTGTTTGTTTTATTGCCATGTGTGACTATTGTGCATCTAACATAATGATATGGTAAATGTGGCATCCTAATTATGAAAGAAAAAAACATGCACATTTCTGAAAATGACCACCACAAAATCAGTCATTTTGATCTCACAAAAAATGTATATATTACACACACACACACACTACCGGTCAAAAGTTTGAGAACGATAATATTTTTAAAATGTTTTATGTGTCTGCTCACCAAGGCTGCATTTATTTGATCCAAAATACAGCAAAAACAGTATTATTGTGATTTTTTTTTTTTTTTTTTACAATTTAAAATAACTATTTTATATTTCAATATATATTTTAAAAAGCAATTTATTTCCGTGATTAAAAGCTGAATTTTCAGCATCATTACTCCAGACTTTAGAGTCACATAATCCTTCAGAAATATTTTTTTAAACTTTCTATTTCAGATAAATGCTGTTCTTTAGAACTTTCTATCCATCAAAGAATCCAAAAAAAAATGTTTTACACAACTGTGTTCAACACTGATAATAATCATAAATGTGTGTTGATCATCAGATCCTCATATCAGAATGATTAGTGAAGGGTCATGTGACACTGAAGACTGGAGTAATGATGATAAATTCAGCTTTGATCACAGGAATACATTACACTTTACTAAATATTCACATAGAGAACCGTCACAACACAACTGTCACAATATTACAGCTTTTTTGTATTTTTAATAACATAAATGCAGCCTTGGTGAGCAGAAGAGACTTCTGTAAAAACATTAAAAAATCTTACCGTTCTTAAACTTTTGACCGGTATGTTTGTATATTAATCCTGGTGGGATTGAGCTATAAGGAAGTGCAAGTTTACTAATACTGTTCAATTTGAATAAATTAATTTGCTTTGCAAGTAATTTTGTGATTCTGCATTTCCTTTTGTAAGTTTTTTTTTTAATTGTGTAATATAGGTCTTAAATTTAATTCATAATGGTCTTGAAAAGGTCTTAAAAAGTCTTAAATTTGACTTGGTGAAACCTGCAGATACCCTGTTAGTACACAAAGCTGATGTTACAATGTTTTAGAAACGTATTTGGTGATGTGAACATTACTAGATAATAATTGTGAATTGTTTTGTGTTTGCAGTTTGACCACACACGCACACACATAAATGTGCACAAATACTCAACTAAAGTAAACTACAATAACAACGACCAAATGTGTACTGTGTGAGTTCTGCACAAGAGGAATAAAAGTTTAAAAAAAAAAAAAAAATTCCAAATTAATGTTATCATTTCATGGGTAACACCTACGTTATGGGGACAAAATGTCCCCACAAAGATGGCAATATCCGAAATCCTCATCCTTGTGGGGACATTTTTAGGTCCCCATGAGGAAAACATCTTATAAATCAGACTAAGTGATGTTTTTTGAAAATGTAAAAATGCAGAATGTCTCCCTTGATGGGTAGGTTTAGGGGCAGTGTGTGTGTGTGTGTGTGTGTGTGATGGGTAGGTTTAGGGGCAGGGGCAGTGTGTGTGTGTGTGTGTGATGGGTAGGTTTAGGGGCAGAGGCAGTGTAGGGGGATAGAATATACGGTATGTACGGTATAAAAACCATTACGCCTATGGAAAGTCCCCATAAAACATGAAAACCCAACGTGTGTGTGTGTGTGTGTGGACACCAACTGGCAGCAGGAAGTGTGTCACTTTCAAAAATGCTTTAATTCACTGTCTAGCTTTAAAAACATACGAAATAATGTTTTATTCAAAATGTAAAAATGCAGAATGTTTTCTGTGATGGTAGGTTTAGGAGTAGGGGTAGTGTAGGGGGATAGAATGTACAGTTTGTACAGTATAAAAACCATTAAGTCTATGCAATGTCCTCTGCCTTTCCTTCCCCTCCCCCCCTCACTCTCACTTTTTCACTGTGTGTGTGTGTGTGTGTGTGTGTGTGTGTGTGTGTCTTTCTCTCTTGATGGTGTTCATTTACCTCTTGAACCTGGATGAATTTAAAATGAATAGACTATTTTTCAGATCAATATATTTATTTATTTAAAATAATTCATCTAAATACCACTCTCTGTATGCCCTCCCCTCGATGAACAGAAAATGGCAGCATTGTGTTAGTTTTGAAGCAGGATAAAAAAAAAACCTTGTTTCTCTCTCTCTCTCTCTCTCTCTCTCTCTCTCTCTGTGTGCATATGGGTGTGTGTGTGTGTGTGGAGGGGGATGGCTGGATATCCGTTGCCTGCAGCATACAACAGCATTCTGATGGTGTAAAGTTTAATTCATACATTTGTTGGCATAAATGTAGTGTATTCAGATTACTTTGATATAGTTATTTTACATTTAGCGGGTTTGACTTTATATTGTAGCAAATGACAACTTTACATTTGAAATTAAACTATGACATATCACTATTCAGACAGGACTAGTTTTCTAAATTATATTTGAGTTTCAATTCTCATCACCCAACATCTGTGATTTCAAATATATTCAAAATAATGTTTTCAGAGATTGAAGTAAAAAAAAATTCTCCCACCATTTAGATTTTATTTATTTTTGTTGTTAAAATCTTGTGAATCTTGTTCAATGTGCAGATTGCCTCTCTCTCAGTCCTTCCCCTCCCCCCTCCCCCCTCACTCTCAGGCTCAGCCTGGGTGTGTGTGTGTGGGGGGTCCCTCTCTCACCCTGTGAGTTTGTGTGTGTGCCTTTCTCTCTTGATGATGATAATTTACCCCTTGCATATCAGAGACTATCACAAATAACTATCACTTGTGAATAAGTAAAAAAAGAACTATACAAATACCTTGAATTAAATACTGGCCTTCTGGACTTATAACATTTTGAGCAGGAAAATATAACTTTTGACATATTTGAAAGTGATCTATTTCATCCTATGACATTAAAAATCATCTACATTTAAATGACATTATGGGTGTGGCTTGTGGTGATAGTGGCACCAGCTGCTGCAGTAAATGTGACATATTCGAGCGATTAAAAAAAATTATCCTGTTTAAATGCATATTGCCTGCCATGCACAGTTAAGCTGATGCCACCGGGGTGGCGGTGCAACCGGCTTGGGCCCGTCATCGCTGCTCGCAGCTTTAATTATTAGGGCCCGAGCACCGATGGTGTGAGGACCCTATTGTATTTCGAAAGTTTATTATTATTATTATTATTATTATTATTATTATTATTATTATTATTATTCTTCTCCCAAATGAATCGCTTTTTTGAGGGCCTAAACATGCTCGAAAACTCACAAAACTTTCAAAACTCGTCCAAATGGGCGAAAATTTACGTCTGTTATGGTATTCAGAATTAGGCGTGGCAAAATGGCTCGACAGCGCCACCTAACGTAGTGCCCCTCCCGCTACGTTTCACGTAGAGCTATGAAATTCGGTATACACATGTAACAGCCCAATACCTACAAAAAAGTCTCTACGTGCAAAATCTGAAAACCAACAGGAAGTCAGATATTTTTAATTTTTTGTTGCAAAATGTGCCATTTCCAGACGTTGTACTTTAACGAACTCCTCCTAGAGATTTAATCAGATCAACATCATATTTGGTCAGTCTAATCTAAAGGCCTTTGCGACGTTAAATTGCGAATATGTTGAGTTTTCCCTGAAGGGCGTGTCCGTGGCGGTCTCGCCAAATCTGATGTTTCGCCATGAAAAAGGAAGTTGTTGTAACTCGGACATACAATGTCTGATCTGCCACAAACTTCACATGTTTTATTAGAGTCCTTGCCTGAAAACATCAACATGCCAATATTCAGTGACAGTCATAGCGCCACCTGTGGGCAACAGGAAATGGCATGTTTTACGCTGTGATTAACTCCTCATTGAGATGTAACCAGATCAACATCATATTTGGTCAGTCTAATCTAAAGGCCTTGGTGATGTTATATTGCGAAGATCTTGAGTTTTCCCTGAAGGGCGTGTCCGTGGCGGCCTCGCAAAATCTGATGTTTTGCCATGAAACAGGAAGTTGTTGTAAGTCAGGCATACAATGTCCAACCTGCCACAAACTTCATATGTTTGATAAGAGTCCTGGCCTGAAGACATCTACATATAAGTTTCAGAATTAGGCATGGCAAAATGGCTCCATAGCGCCACCTACAACATTTCAACTAAGTGCCCCTCCCGCTATGTTTCACGTACAGGTATGAAATTTGGTAGACACATGTAACAGCCCAATACCTACAAAAAAGTCTCCTGGTACGAAATCTGAAAACCAACAGGAAGTGAGATATTTTGATTTTTCTTTACTAAATTGTTGCAAATTTTCCCATTTCCAGATGTTGTACTTTAATCAACTCCGCATAGAGATTTTATCAAATCAACATCATATTTGGTCAGTCTAATCTAAAGGCCTTTGCAACGTTAAATTGTGAAGATCTTGAGTTTTCCCTGAAGGGCGTGTCCGTGGCGGCCTGACAAAGTCTGATGTTTCGCCATGACACAGGAAGCTGTTGTAAGTCAGGCATACAATGTCTGATCTGCCCCAAACTTCACATGTTTTATTAGAGTCCTTGCCTGAAGATATCAACATGCCAATATTCAGTGACAGTCATGGCGCCATCTGTGGGCAACAGGAAATGGCATGTTTTACGCTGTGATTAACTCCTCATTGAGATGTAATCAGATCAACATCCTATTTGGTCAGTCTAATCTAAAGGCCTTGGTGATGTTATATTGCGAAGATCTTGAGTTTTCCCTGAAAGGCGTGTCCGTGGCGGCCTGACAAAGTCTGATGTTTCGCCATGACACAGGAAGCTGTTGTAAGTCAGGCATACAATGTCCAACCTGCCACAAACTTCATATGTTTGATAAGAGTCCTGGCCTGAAGACATCTACATGAGTTTCAGAATTAGGCGTGACAAAATGGCTCCATAGCGCCACCTACAACATTTCAACTAAGTGCCCCTCCCGCTACGTTTCACGTACAGGTATGAAATTTGGTAGACATATGTAACAGCCCAATACCTACAAAAAAGTCTCTTGGTACGAAATCTGAAAACCAACAGGAAGTGAGATATTTTGATTTTTCTTTACTAAATTGTTGTAAATTTTCCCATTTCCAGATGTTCTACTTTAATCAACTCCGCGTAGAGATTTAATCAGATCAACATCATATTTGGTCAGTCTAATCTAAAGGCCTTGGTAATGTTATATTGTGAAGATCTTGAGTTTTCACTGAAGGGCGTGTCCGTGGCGGCCTCGCAAAATCTGATGTTTTGCCAAGAAACAGGAAGTTGTTGTAAGTCAGACATACAATGTCCAACCTGCCACAAACTTCATATGTTTGATAAGAGTCCTGGCCTGAAGACATCTGCATATGAGTTTCAGAATTAGGCGTGGCAAAATGGCTCCATAGCGCCACCTAAAACATTTCAACTAAGTGCCCCTCCCGCTACGTTTCACGTACAGGTATGAAATTCGGTATACACATGTAACAGCCCAATACCTACAAAAAAGTCTCCTGGTACATAATCTGAAAACCAACAGGAAGTGAGATGTTTTTATTTTTCTTTACTAAATAGTTGCAAAATTTCCCATTTCCAGATGTTGTACTTTAATCAACTCCGCATAGAGATTTTATCAGATCAACATCATATTTGGTCAGTCTAATCTAAAGCCCTTTGCAACGTTAAATTGCGACGATCTTCAGTTTTCACTGAAGGGCGTGTCCGTGGCGGCCTCAGAAATTTCGATGTTTTGCCATGAAACAGGACATTGTTGTAACTCGGACATACAATGTCTGATCTGCCCCAAACTTCACATGTTTTATTAGAGTCCTTGCCAGAAGACATCAACATGCCAATATTTAGTGACAGTCATAGCACCACCTGTGGGCAACAGGAAATGGCATGTTTAACACTGTGATTAACTCCTCATTGAGATGTAACCAAATCAACATCCTATTTGGTCAGTCTAATCTAAAGGCCTTGGTGATGTTATATTGTGAAGATCTTGAGTTTTCCCTGAAGGGCGTGTCCGTGGTGGCCTGACAAATTATGATGTTTCGCCATGACACAGAAAGCTGTAGTAAGTCAGGCATACAATGTCCGATCTGCCCCAAACTTCACATGTTTGATAAGAGTCCTGACCTAAACCCATCTACATGCCAATATTCAGTTAGTCATAGGGCCACCTGCTGGCAACAGGAAATGGCATGCTTTATACTATAATTCATTCCCAGAAACACTTTTAAATATGCCATGAAATCCCAAACATGCTAGTAACTCAATAAATCTTGCAACACGTGGATACGTGCTACTGTATGTGATTTACGCCATTAAACAGGAAGTTGTTGTAACTCAGGTATACAATGTCCGATCTGCCTCAAACTTCACATGTTTGATAATAGTCCTGACCTGAAGACTATACATGGCAATATTCAGTTATAGTCGAAGCGCCACCTGCTGGCAGATGGAAGTGTGGCACATTGAAGTGAGTTTGCCATATTTCTCCTATATTTACCCGCTTAAATGCATGTCGCCCACTATTCACTGTTTTCCTGAGGCCACCGGGTGGCGGTGCATGTGCGAGGGCCCTTTCATCGCTGCTAGCAGCTTTAATTATTATTAGGGCTCAAGCCTGAAAGGGCGCAGAGCCCTATTGTTCTTCCTCAGATTATTCTTTTTTTTATTATTATTTTTATTTTTCTTTCCGACTTCTCGGGTACTTTTGGGGCACTTAACATGCTCGAAAACTCTTGAAACTTTGCACACGCGTCGGAATGCGCGGCCATCAGGGCCGGGCTGAAGCTGGTACCTGGGCGTGGCAGGGGGGCTCGACAGCGCCCCCTAGAATGCGTTTAGAAACTTGGTCCATGTATCAAACACACTTGCACGTACATGTATGAAACTCGGTACACATATAGATCTCATTGGGCCAAACAACTTTCGTGCTCATAGTTATGCGTCAGCCCAACAGGAAGTGAGCTATTATGGGTTGTTCGGAAAACCCATGCTCTGGAATTTAATATACTCCTCCGAGGCCATTGTTTCGATCATTGTCAAACTCGGTCAGCATGAAGTGAACATATTCAGGATGCTAAATTGCGAGCGGATTTTTGATATGTCGAATGGTTTGGCCGTGGCGAAGCAACGAATTTATGGCGAGAAAAGGGAAACAGGAAGTGTGTTATAACTTGTGCAAACATTGAAAAATTTAGGTGAAACTTCAGCTGTGTATTCGTTGTAAGAGGCCGATCACATGGATATGACTTTTGGGAGTCAAAGTTATAGCGCCACCAACTGGCAGCAGGAAGTGTGTCACTTTCAAAAATGCTTTGAATCACCATCTTATTTTCACTCGATTTACTTCAAACTTCATCAGTATAATGTGAAAACATGACAGATAGAGACGTATGAAATGGATTCCTAAAATTTCAAATACTGTTGCCATGGCAACGTGTCAAAGTTTAATAATCTTTTGGCTGTTTTGAGGCTCTTAGCATGCTTGAAATTGCTTGAAACTGCTTGAAACTCAACACACACATCAGAGATGTCAGTCAGTACACATGGGCAAAGCCTCAGAAACGGGCGGGGATGAGGGGCTCTCTAGCGCCACCTTTTGACAAAAGTGAAGGGCTTCGTTTCATCTACAATCACCAAACTCAGTATATATATTGACCTCATCGAGCCGGACAACTTTCTAATTTACAGTCATTAGCTCCGACCAACAGGAAGTCAGATATTTTGGTTTGAAGGTGAATTTTTGGTTAAATCTGGGTCTGAGTTTTTATGTTCTCCTCGTAGGCGATTTATTCAATCTCCACCAAACTCGGTCAACATGAAACAAAGATACGGAAGATGCTAAAATGCGAACGAATATTGGATATCTCAAACGGTGTTGCCATGGCGAGGGATTAAATAAGGACAAAAAAGGGGAACAGAAATTGTCTAATATCTTGTAAAATCATATTTTGATTTCAATTAAATTAAGATTGTATGTTTGGTAATTGAATTTAGATTAATTTAAAATTACTATGATATTTTTCAGAAGAATATATATATTTTTTATAAATATTTCTTTGAATAGTCTAATGTGCCTGCATGTGTGTGCTGCCCTTCCCTCAATGAACACAAGATGGCAGCATTGTGTTAGTTTTGAAGCAGGATAAAAAAAACCTTGTTTCTCTCCCCCTCTCTCTCTCTCTGTCTATCTCTCTCTCTCTCTCTCTCTCTCTCTCTGTGTGTGTGTGTGTGTGTGTGTGTGTGTGTGTGTGTGTGTGTGTGTGTGTGTGTGTGTGTGTGTGTGTGTTTCTGAGGACATACATTTGTAGACATTTCATGTGTCCCCATACATATATTGTTCTCTTCGAGCCGGACAACTTTCTAATTTACAGTCATTAGCTCCGACCAACAGGAAGTCAGATATTTTGGTTTGAAGGTGAATTTTTGTGTAATTCAGGGTCTGAGTTTTTACGTTCTCCTCGTAGGCGATTTATTCAATCTCCACCAAACTCGGTCAACATGAAACAAAGATACGGAAGATGCTAAAATGTGAACGTGTGTGTGTGTGTGTGTGTGTGTGTGTGTGTGTGTGTGTGTGTGTGGGGTACTGCGCCCCTCATGAATATTCGCTCCCGTTTATCGTAATGTCAGATTTTGTCAGACCACTGTGTACAAGTGCGTTTATTCAGGATAGAAACAGCACCTGAGAAAACATCTGTGATTTGGACCTGTTTGCAGCAACTATTAAAAGAAAGGTAAGTTAATCTGCAGTTTAATCGCTTGTGGCTAAGTTTGGCTTGTTTGTGCGTGTTTTATAAGCTCTTTTCTGCTCGTTTTGCAGTAAGAAAGCAGCTAGCGCCTGATGCTAACGGCGCTAGCATAGTCATTCTGATCCCAGACTGTCAGGAGAGAATCAGAGATGCTTGTAAGATTTAATTTGTTTTAGATTCCAATATAATTGTAAATAACTTATTTTGAGCACATAAATCAGTCTAGCCATCGTAACAATGCATTGTCATGACTACAGTCTGTGAAGGGGATACAGTATCCTGACATGCTACTGTTAAATATTACTGCAGTTTAACGTTAGCTTGGTTTAAAGTTATTATTATTATTATTATTATTATTATTATATTATTATTGAGAAACAAAGCGATCAAGATATGCTTTTATTCCTCCTGAATGAACACATTTTTTTATTATTTACCATCCTGTTGGCAAAAATGGGTACAAAAAGTACCTGTTCTTAATAATCAAGACATTCTATTCATCAATAATAGTTTTGTTATTGTTTCAAGAATTAAAAAAAATACCATGATGGCATAAGGGACATATACTATCCAAGAAAAACTTGTTATTGTTTAACATTAACATTTTGTGATAACTATGTAAATGTCCCTAAAAGGGTGGAACATCTTCACGGCCCGTGTCTGAACAATGAATCTACCCATAATTATTATTTTTTTAGTCCCTGAGCTTGACCAATATGTATTCCGACTAGTTAAACATGTCACCATTTTGGTAGAATGCTAAAAACATGAAAATCATGTACTTTTTTTTCAAACATTTATGAAGCCAAAATGTTACCGCATACCAGGAATGACCCAGCTATAGTTTCTAACTGTGTTGCTATTTGATTAGAAAAAAGAAAGACAAAAGTGAACATTGGCCTGCATGGTAGCCTAATGAGGTGCCGTCAATGGTCTTCCTTTGTAAATAAACACTTATTGTAACAAATGATATAGTTAAACAATTACAAGAACGATATGTTAGATCTAAGGCTGAGAACAAGTTAGAAAGAGCTTTAAAATACGGACCTTCTTGAATTATTGAATAAACAATCCCCCCATAACCACGCCCCCAACAAAGCCCCGCCCCCTCTGGTGAGTACCGGCACTTTATTTTTTCCACTTCAAGCACTGGCGTTGGTAATGGTACTCCTGGTTTACTGGAATGGGGTTCAATTCCCTACTGTGTCCTTGTTATTTTTTACCAACTACATAGAATGTAATAGTTTAATTACATTTAAACTAACTACAAATTATATATACAAGTGTTCCCACAAATAAAGTATAAATCATGTAAATTACTACATGTAATATATGGTATTCTGAACTCATTATGATTTGACCTTTGACATCATCTGACATGAAATTAATTTAAATGTAATTGATCTCATAGATGTGGTCCTATATGTGATCCTATGACATTACAATTCATCTATATTTAAATTACATCATGGGTGTGGCTTATGGTCATAATGGCACCAGCTGCTGCAGTAAATGTGGCATATTCGAGTGATTTTTAAAATATTCTCTTGTTTAAATGCATATTGCCTGCCATGCACAGTTAAGCTGATGCCACCGGCGTGGCGGTGCCACCGGCTTGAGCCCGTCATCGCTGCTCGCAGCTTTAATTATTATTCTTCTCCCGAATGAATCGCTTTTTTGGGGGCCTAAACACGCTCGAAAACTCACAAAACTTTCAAAACTCGTCCAAATTGGCGAAAATTTACGTCTGTTATGGTATTCAGAATTAGGCGTGGCAAAATGGCTCGACAGCGCCACCTAACGTAGTGCCCCTCCCGCTACGTTTCACGTAGAGCTATGAAATTCGGTATACACATGTAACAGCCCAATACCTACAAAAAAGTCTCTACGTGCAAAATCTGAAAACCAACAGGAAGTCAGATATTTTTAATTTTTTGTTGCAAAATGTGCCATTTCCAGACGTTGTACTTTAACGAACTCCTCCTAGAGATTTAATCAGATCAACATCATATTTGGTCAGTCTAATTTAAAGGCCTTTGCGACGTTAAATTGCGAAGATCTTGAGTTTTCCCTGAAGGGCGTGTCCGTGGCGGTCTCGCCAAATCTGATGTTTCGCCATGAAAAAGGAAGTTGTTGTAACTCGGACATACAATGTCTGATCTGCCACAAACTTCACATGTTTTATTAGAGTCCTTGCCTGAAAACATCAACATGCCAATATTCAGTGACAGTCATAGCGCCACCTGTGGGCAACAGGAAATGGCATGTTTTACGCTGTGATTAACTCCTCATTGAGATGTAACCAGATCAAGATCATATTTGGTCAGTCTAATCTAAAGTCCTTGGTGATGTCATATTGTGAAGATCTTGAGTTTTCCCTGAAGGGCGTGTCCGTGGCGGCCTGACAAAGTCTGATGTTTCGCCATGACACAAGAAGCTGTTGTAAGTCAGGCATACAATGTCCAATCTGCTCCAAACTTCACATGTTTGATAAGAGTCCTGGCCTGAAGACATCTACATATAAGTTTCAGAATTAGGCATGGCAAAATGGCTCCATAGCGCCACCTACAACATTTCAACTAAGTGCCCCTCCCGCTACGTTTCACGTACAGGTATGAAATTTGGTAGACACATTTAACAGCCCAATACCTACAAAAAAGTCTCTTGGTACAAAATCTGAAAACCAACAGGAAGTGAGATATTTTGATTTTTCTTTACTAAATTGTTGCAAATTTTCCCATTTCCAGATGTTGTACTTTAATCAACTCCGCATAGAGATTTTATCAGATCAACATCATATTTGGTCAGTCTAATCTAAAGCCCTTTGCAACGTTAAATTGCGAAGATCTTGAGTTTTCACTGAAGGGCGTGTCCGTGGCGGCCTCAGAAATTTTGTTGTTTCGCCATGAAACAGGACATTGTTGTAACTCGGACATACAATGTCTGATCTGCCCCAAACTTCACATGTTTTATTAGAGTCCTTGCCTGAAGACATCAACATGCCAATATTCAGTGACAGTCATAGCGCCACCTGTGGGCAACAGGAAATGGCATGTTTTACGCTGTGATTAACTCCTCATTGAGATGTAATCAGATCAACATCCTATTTGGTCAGTCTAATCTATAGGCCTTGGTGATGTTATATTGTGAAGATCTTGAGTTTTCCCTGAAGGGCGTGTCCGTGGTGGCCTGACAAAGTCTGATGTTTCACCATGACACAGGAAGCTGTTGTAAGTCAGGCATACAATGTCCGAACTGCCCCAAACTTCACATGTTTGATAAGAGTCCTGACCTAAACCCATCTACATGACAATATTCAGTTAGTCATAGCGCCACATGCTGGCAACAGGAAATGGCATGCTTTATACTATAATTCACTCCCAGAAACACTTTTAAATATGCCATGAAATCCCAAAAATGCTAGAAACACAATAAATCTTGCAACACGTGGATACGTGCTACTGTATGTGATTTACGGCATTAAACAGGAAGTTGTTGTAACTCAGGTATACAATGTCCGATCTGCCTCAAACTTCACGTTTGATAATAGTCCTGACCTGAAGACTACATGGCAATATTCAGTTATAGTCGAAGCGCGACCTGCAGGCAGAAGGAAGTGTGGCACATTGAAGTGAGTTAGCCATATTTCTCCTATATTGACCCGCTTAAATGCATGTCGCCCACTATTCACTGTATTCCTGAGGCCACCGGGTGGCGGTGCATGTGCGAGGGCCCTTTCATCGCTGCTAGCAGCTTTATTAATTCTTCTTCTTCTTCTTCTTCTTCTTCTTCTTCTTCTTCTTCTTCTTCTTCTTCTCCCGAATGAATCGCTTTTTTGGGGGCCTAAACACGCTCGAAAACTCACAAAACTTTCAAAACTCGTCCAAATTGGCGAAAATTTACGTCTGTTATGGTATTCAGAATTAGGCGTGGCAAAATGGCTCGACAGCGCCACCTAACGTAGTGCCCCTCCCGCTACGTTTCACGTACAGCTATGAAATTTGGTATGCACATGTAACAGCCCAATACCTACAAAAAAGTCTCTACGTGCAAAATCTGAAAACCAACAGGAAGTCAGATATTTTTAATTTTTTGTTGCAAAATGTGCCATTTCCAGACGTTGTACTTTAACGAACTCCTCCTAGAGATTTAATCAGATCAACATCATATTTGGTCAGTCTAATCTAAAGGCCTTTGCGACGTTAAATTGCGAAGATCTTGAGTTTTCCCTGAAGGGCGTGTCCGTGGCGGTCTCGCCAAATCTGATGTTTCGCCATGAAAAAGGAAGTTGTTGTAACTCGGACATACAATGTCTGATCTGCCACAAACTTCACATGTTTTATTAGAGTCCTTGCCTGAAGACATCAACATGCCAATATTCAGTGACAGTCATAGCGCCACCTGTGGGCAACAGGAAATGGCATGTTTTACGCTGTGATGAACTCCTCATTGAGATGTAACCAGATCAACATCATATTTGGTCAGTCTAATCTAAAGGCCTTGGTGATGTTATATTGTGAAGATCTTGAGTTTTCCCTGAAGGGCGTGTCCGTGGCGGCCTGACAAAGTCTGATGTTTCGCCATGACACAGGAAGCTGTTGTAAGTCAGGCATACAATGTCCAACCTGCCACAAACTTCATATGTTTGATAAGAGTCCTAGCCTGAAGACATCTACATGAGTTTCAGAATTAGGCGTAGCAAAATGGCTCCATAGCGCCACCTACAACATTTCAACTAAGTGCCCCTCCCGCTACGTTTCACGTACAGGTATGAAATTTGGTAGACACATGTAACAGCCCAATACCTACAAAAAAGTCTCCTGGTACGAAATCTGAAAACCAACAGGAAGTGAGATATTTTGATTTTTCTTTACTAAATTGTTGCAAATTTTCCCATTTCCAGATGTTCTACTTTAATCAACTCCGCGTAGAGATTTTATCAGATCAACATCATATTTGGTCAGTCTAATCTAAAGCCCTTTGCAACGTTAAATTGCGAAGATCTTGAGTTTTCACTGAAGGGCGTGTCCGTGGCGGCCTCAGAAATTTTGTTGTTTCGCCATGAAACAGGACATTGTTGTAACTCGGACATACAATGTCTGATCTGCCCCAAACTTCACATGTTTTATTAGAGTCCTTGCCTGAAGACATCAACATGCCAATATTCAGTGACAGTCATAGCGCCACCTGTGGGCAACAGGAAATGGCATGTTTTACGCTGTGATTAACTCCTCATTGAGATGTAATCAGATCAACATCCTATTTGGTCAGTCTAATCTATAGGCCTTGGTGATGTTATATTGTGAAGATCTTGAGTTTTCCCTGAAGGGCGTGTCCGTGGTGGCCTGACAAAGTCTGATGTTTCACCATGACACAGGAAGCTGTTGTAAGTCAGGCATACAATGTCCGAACTGCCCCAAACTTCACATGTTTGATAAGAGTCCTGACCTAAACCCATCTACATGACAATATTCAGTTAGTCATAGCGCCACATGCTGGCAACAGGAAATGGCATGCTTTATACTATAATTCACTCCCAGAAACACTTTTAAATATGCCATGAAATCCCAAAAATGCTAGAAACACAATAAATCTTGCAACACGTGGATACGTGCTACTGTATGTGATTTACGGCATTAAACAGGAAGTTGTTGTAACTCAGGTATACAATGTCCGATCTGCCTCAAACTTCACGTTTGATAATAGTCCTGACCTGAAGACTACATGGCAATATTCAGTTATAGTCGAAGCGCGACCTGCAGGCAGAAGGAAGTGTGGCACATTGAAGTGAGTTAGCCATATTTCTCCTATATTGACCCGCTTAAATGCATGTCGCCCACTATTCACTGTATTCCTGAGGCCACCGGGTGGCGGTGCATGTGCGAGGGCCCTTTCATCGCTGCTAGCAGCTTTATTAATTCTTCTTCTTCTTCTTCTTCTTCTTCTTCTTCTTCTTCTTCTTCTCCCGAATGAATCGCTTTTTTGGGGGCCTAAACACGCTCGAAAACTCACAAAACTTTCAAAACTCGTCCAAATTGGCGAAAATTTACGTCTGTTATGGTATTCAGAATTAGGCGTGGCAAAATGGCTCGACAGCGCCACCTAACGTAGTGCCCCTCCCGCTACGTTTCACGTACAGCTATGAAATTTGGTATGCACATGTAACAGCCCAATACCTACAAAAAAGTCTCTACGTGCAAAATCTGAAAACCAACAGGAAGTCAGATATTTTTAATTTTTTGTTGCAAAATGTGCCATTTCCAGACGTTGTACTTTAACGAACTCCTCCTAGAGATTTAATCAGATCAACATCATATTTGGTCAGTCTAATCTAAAGGCCTTTGCGACGTTAAATTGCGAAGATCTTGAGTTTTCCCTGAAGGGCGTGTCCGTGGCGGTCTCGCCAAATCTGATGTTTCGCCATGAAAAAGGAAGTTGTTGTAACTCGGACATACAATGTCTGATCTGCCACAAACTTCACATGTTTTATTAGAGTCCTTGCCTGAAGACATCAACATGCCAATATTCAGTGACAGTCATAGCGCCACCTGTGGGCAACAGGAAATGGCATGTTTTACGCTGTGATGAACTCCTCATTGAGATGTAACCAGATCAACATCATATTTGGTCAGTCTAATCTAAAGGCCTTGGTGATGTTATATTGTGAAGATCTTGAGTTTTCCCTGAAGGGCGTGTCCGTGGCGGCCTGACAAAGTCTGATGTTTCGCCATGACACAGGAAGCTGTTGTAAGTCAGGCATACAATGTCCAACCTGCCACAAACTTCATATGTTTGATAAGAGTCCTAGCCTGAAGACATCTACATGAGTTTCAGAATTAGGCGTAGCAAAATGGCTCCATAGCGCCACCTACAACATTTCAACTAAGTGCCCCTCCCGCTACGTTTCACGTACAGGTATGAAATTTGGTAGACATATGTAACAGCCCAATACCTACAAAAAAGTCTCTTGGTACGAAATCTGAAAACCAACAGGAAGTGAGATATTTAGATTTTTCTTTACTAAATTGTTGTAAATTTTCCCATTTCCAGATGTTCTACTTTAATCAACTCCGCGTAGAGATTTAATCAGATCAACATCATATTTGGTCAGTCTAATCTAAAGGCCTTGGTAATGTTATATTGTGAAGATCTTGAGTTTTCCCTGAAGGGCGTGTCCGTGGTGGCCTCGCAAAATCTGATGTTTTGCCATGAAACAGGAAGTTGTTGTAAGTCAGACATACAATGTCCAACCTGCCACAAACTTCATATGTTTGATAAGAGTCCTGGCCTGAAGACATCTGCATATGAGTTTCAGAATTAGGCGTGGCAAAATGGCTCCATAGCGCCACCTACAACATTTCAACTAAGTGCCCCTCCCGCTACGTTTCACGTACAGGTATGAAATTCGGTATACACATGTAACAGCCCAATACCTACCAAAAAGTCTCCTGGTACATAATCTGAAAACCAACAGGAAGTGAGATATTTAGATTTTTCTTTACTAAATTGTTGCAAATTTTCCCATTTCCAGATGTTGTACTTTAATCAACTCCGCATAGAGATTTTATCAGATCAACATCATATTTGGTCAGTCTAATCTTAAGGCCTTTGCAACGTTAAATTGCGAAGATCTTGAGTTTTCACTGAAGGGCGTGTCTGTGGCGGCCTCGCAAAATCTGATGTTTTGCCATGAAACAGGAAGTTGTTGTAAGTCAGGCATACAATGTCCAACCTGCCACAAACTTCATATGTTTGATAAGAGTCCTGGCCTGAAGACATCTACATATAAGTTTCAGAATTAGGCATGGCAAAATGGCTCCATAGCGCCACCTACAACATTTCAACTAAGTGCCCCTCCCGCTATGTTTCACGTACAGGTATGAAATTTGGTAGACACATGTAACAGCCCAATACCTACCAAAAAGTCTCCTGGTACGAAATCTGAAAACCAACAGGAAGTGAGATATTTTGATTTTTCTTTACTAAATTGTTGCAAATTTTCCCATTTCCAACTCCGCATAGAGATTTAATCAGATCAATATCATATTTGGTCAGTCTAGTTTAAAGGCCTTTGCAACGTTAAATTGCGAAGATCTTGAGTTTTCACTGAAGGGCGTGTCCGTGGCGGCCTTGCAAAATCTGATGTTTTGCCATGAAACAGGAAGTTGTTGTAACTGGGACATACAAATGTCCGATCTGCCCCAAACTTCACATGTTTTATTAGAGTCCTTGCCTAAAGACATCAACATGCCAATATTCAGTGACAGTCATAGCGCCATCTGTGGGCAACAGGAAATGGCATGTTTAACACTGTGATGAACTCCTCATTGAGATGTAACCAAATCAACATCCTATTTGGTCAGTCTAATCTAAAGGCCTTGGTGATGTTATATTGTGAAGATCTTGAGTTTTCCCTGAAGGGCGTGTCCGTGGTGGCCTGACAAAGTCTGATGTTTCGCCATGACACAGGAAGCTGTTGTAAGTCAGGCATACAATGTCCGAACTGCCCCAAACTTCACATGTTTGATAAGAGTCCTGACCTAAACACATCTACATATCAATATTCAGTTAGTCATAGCGCCACCTGCTGGCAACAGGAAATGGCATGCTTTATACTATAATTCATTCCCAGAAACACTTTTAAATATGCCATGAAATCCCAAACATGCTAGTAACACAATAAATCTTGCAACACGTGGATACGTGCTACTGTATGTGATTTACGCCATTAAACAGGAAGTTGTTGTAACTCAGGTATACAATGTCCGATCTGCCTCAAACTTCACGTTTGATAATAGTCCTGACCTGAAGACTCTACATGGTCAATATTCAGTTATAGTCGAAGCGCGACCTGCTGGCAGAAAGAAGTGTGGCACATTGAAGTGAGTTTGCCATATTTCTCCTATATTGACCCGCTTAAATGCATGTCGCCCACTATTCACTGTTTTCCTGAGGCCATCGGGTGGCGGTGCATGTGCGAGGGCCCTTTCATCGCTGCTAGCAGCTTTAATTAGGGCCCAAGCCCAAATGGCGCAGAGCCCTATTGTTCCCCTAAAGATTATTCTTTGTTTTGTTTTTTTTTTTTCGACTTCTCGGGCACTTTTGGGGCTCTTACCATGCTCAAAAACTCTTGAAACTTAGCACACACATCGGAATGCGCGGCCATCAGAGCCGGGCTGAAGCTGGTACCCGGGCGTGGCAGGGGGGCTCAACAGCGCCCCCTAAAGTGGGGTCTGAAAACTTGGTCTATATATCAAACACACTTGCACGTACATGTATGAAACTCGGTACACATATAGACCTTATCGGGCCGAACAACTTTCGTGCTCATAGTTATGCGTCAGCCCAACAGGAAGTGAGCTATAATGGGTTGTTCGGAAAACGCATGCTCTGGAATTTAATATACTCCTCCGAGGCCATTGTTTCGATCATTGCCAAACTCGGTCAGCATGAAGTGAACATATTCAGGATGCTAAATTGCGAGCGGATTTTTGATATCTCAAATGGTTTGGCCGTGGCGAAGCAACGAATTTATGGCGAGAAAAGGGAAACAGGAAGTGTGTAATAACGTCTGCAAATATTGACTGATTTGGATGAAACTTCAGCTGTGTGTTCGTTGTAAGAGGCCGATCACATGGATATGACTTTTGTGAGTCAAAGTTATAGCGCCACCAACTGGCAGCAGGAAGTGTGTCACTTTCAAAAATGCTTTGAATCACCATCTTATTTTCACCAGATTTATTTCAAACTTCATCAGTATAATGTGAAAACATGACAGATAGAGACGTATGAAATAGATTCCTGAAATTTTAAATTTTGTTGCCATGGCAACGTGTCAAAGTTTAATAATCTTTTGGCTGTTTTGAGGCTCTTAGCATGCTTGAAATTGCTTGAAACTGCTTGAAACTCAACACACACATCAGAGATGTCAGTCAGTACACATTGGCAAAGCCTCAGAAACGGGCGGGGATGAGGGGCTCTCTAGTGCCACCTTTTGACAAAAGTGGGGGGGTTAGTTTTATCTTCAGTCACCAAACTCGGTACATATATTGTTCTCTTCGAGCCGGACAACTTTCGAATTTACAGTCATTAGCTCCGACCAACAGGAAGTCAGATATTTTGGTTTGAACGTGAATATTGGTATAATTCAGGCTCTGAGTTTTTACGTTCTCCTCGTAGGCGATTTATTCAATCTCCACCAAACTCGGTCAACATGAAACAAAGATACGGAAGATGCTGAAATGCGAACGGATATTGGATATCTCAAACGGTGTTGCCATGCCGAGGGATTAAATAAGGACAAAAAAGGGGAACAGAAATTCTCTCATATCTTGTAAAATCATATTTTGATTTCAATTAAATTAAGATTGAATGTTTGGCAATTGAACTTAGATTAATTTTAAAAGACTATATTATTTTTAAGATGAATATATATATATATTTTATAAATATTTCTTTGTATAATGTATTGTGCCTGTTTGTGCTGCCCTCCCCTCAATGAACACAAGATGGCAGCATTGTGTTAGTTTTGAAACAGGATAAAAAAAAAAACATTCCATCTCTTCAGGGATTTGTGTGTGTGTGTGTGTGTGTGTGTGTACATGTTTTTCTAGCCTGGTGGGGACTTGAACCTGACTGTAGACAGACTCATGGGGACTCGTGTCACCGTGGGGACCTAAATTGAGGTCCCCACGGGCACAAAAGCTTATAAATCATTCAGAATGAGTTTTTATGAAAATGTAAAAATGCAGAATGTCTCCTGTGAGGGCTAGGTTTAGGGGCAGGGGCAGTGTGTGTGTGTGTGTGTGTGTGTGTGTGTGTGTGTGTGTGTGTGTGTGTGTGTGTGTGTGTGTGTGTGTGTGTGTGTGTGTGTGTGTGTGTGTGTGATGGGTAGGTTTAGGGGCAGTGTAAGGGGATAGAAAATATGGTTTGTACAGTATAAAAACCATTACGCCTATGGTGAGTCCCCAGAAGGATAGCGCACCAGACATATGTGTGTGTGTGTGTGTGTGTGTGTGTGTGTGTGTGTGTGTGTGTGTGTGTGTGTGTGTGTGAGGACTGGTAATCCCTGAAGTTGGGTGCTGCCCCTTTAAGGACGTTGTTCCGGTGAGCGCAAGTGATGTGATCGTGCAGGGAAAAACAAACTGAACTGAGAGAACTGAGTAAGAAAGCCATGTTGATCTCAAATGAAGATTTGAACATTTAACAATTCCAGCTAAAACTATTATCTAACATTATATTCCCAGCGTGGTGAGTAGTGTTATGTTGTTTAAGTGTTGTGATGGTTTGTGTATCACTATGAAGATCGCTATTTGCGATTAGCGCCTAAACGCCTAATGTTATATATTTGTTTTGTTTTAGACATTTACAGTTTGTATTGCCTGTAAAATATGTTGCATTTAGTTAAACAAAGTTTAATGCTTAGTACACAAAGCTGATGTTACAATGTTTTAGAAACGTATTTGGTGATGTGAACATTACTAGATAATAATTGTGAATTGTTTTGTGTTTGCAGTTTGACCACACACGCACACACATAAATGTGCACAAATACTCAACTAAAGTAAACTACAATAACAACGACCAAATGTGTACTGTGTGAGTTCTGCACAAGAGGAATAAAAGTAAAAAAAAAAAAAAAACAATTTCCAAATTAATGTTATCATTTCATGGGTAACACCTACGTTATGGGGACAAAATGTCCCCACAAAGATGGCAATATCCGAAATCCTCATTCTTGTGGGGACATTTTTAGGTCCCCATGAGGAAAACATCTTATAAATCAGACTAAGTGATGTTTTTTGAAAATGTAAAAATGCAGAATGTCTCCCTTGATGGGTAGGTTTAGGGGCAGGGGCAGTGTGTGTGTGTGTGTGTGTGTGTGTGTGTGTGTGTGATGGGTAGGTTTAGGGGCAGGGGCAGTGTGTGTGTGTGTGTGTTATAAATATTTCCCACTGCCTTTCTTTTGAATAGTTTTGTGCGCAACTTCAACATAGCTGATTTTCCTCTTGCCAATAAAAAATTTAGTTTTATAATCATAATTCACTATGTTGTCTAATTGTACTTTACTCTGCATACTGTATTTATTATTAATTATATTGTAATCTCAACAGCTGGAGGAGGCGACTCTACTGCTGCTTCAGTAGAGCATAGCGAGCCGCATACCACTGTGGCTAATGTTATAAGTTAGCTATATATTGTTAATGCTAAATTATTAATATTTATTTGTTTACAACAAATTTACCTTAAATTTGCAAATCTATAATCTTTACTTTTACTGTTTCAGTGAGTGTACTTTAATAAGCAGTAAAATAATTGTAGGCAATCATGTTAAAAGATATACAGATGAAATATGTAAGTGTTAGATTGTATACAGTTGCTGGTTTGCAGTGCAATACTCCATTATTCACTGCAAGGCAGGGCCCCAAAATTATCCTGCTTAGGCCCCCAGATTTACAGAGCCGGCCCTGTGTGTGTGTGTGTGTGTGTGTGTGTGTGTGTGTGTGTGTGTGTGTGTGTGTGTCTTTCTCTCTTGATGGTGTTCATTTACCTCTTGAACCTGGATGAATTTAAAATGAATGTATTAAACATTCATACCTGGAGAACTACTGTTGAGCAATAAAATAAAAATATATAATCATAAGCTATGACAAAAATATATATTAAATTAGGTGAGTGGATAGTTAAAAGAAATTGCAATTACAAAAAGTAATTCTTGAAAAAACATCTCTGGACTAATTTTTATAAAATCTAAACATGTTAATGAAAAGGTACAAATTACTTTGTGTTCTTATTAAATACATTTATTAAAAAAACTATTTATATTTAATTTATATATGAATGTAAATAATTATATGGGCCTACACAAATAATATAACATTTCAAGATTTATAGTTTATTGTAAACATAATGTGCAGCTCTGTAAAGGGACAACAAATATATGATAGATACGTGAGAAGAAGAATCAAAACTATGAAAATATATGAAAGCGCGGCACAATGTGCTTATGCGCATCCCGGGTGCAGAATGATGCACTTAAAGCAACATGGAGTCAGAGGGCGCAGTGCAGCGCGAGTGCACATTGAAAAGTTCACGGCATAAAGAGACGATGAGCGTTGAGCGCACAAATCCTAGTCTACTATGTATATCGGTCCAAAAGGTCACTGATTATTCGTTTCTTCACAGTTTTAAATTCCGGTTATTGTGCGTGTGATGCCTTGTGTTGTCACCCGGGTGGCGAGCACAACATCGTTCAGAAACCGCTAGATAAACTCCAGGAAGATAAATAATTTTATCTACATATCAAGTATTATAACGGGAATATATCATCTTGGAGTGAGCTTTACCGAACAGCTGACTGACTGTAACCAAACGCGACGCGCAGTTTGAATTCTGAACGGAGAATGATGGACAGCTACAGCGGAGGAAAGACATTCAGACAGCTATGGAATGGCTTTAGATGACTTTGTACTAGCAAATCATAAAATAATAATAATGATTGCTGAAAGATCATGTGACAATATATATTTCTGATGATTATTTAATTACCACGACATGCCTAATCTGAGCAAGGGACTGCCTGTCTTGAGTTTTGTCGACAGACAGCGGTGGCACGAAATTTGACAGATGCGGCCGCTATGCAGGAAAAACCATAGAAAAACCCTGCGGCCATTGTTTAAACTCATCCTTCTCCAACCAGGAGTCCGCAAATTTACATTTCCCCATTTCGGAGTCTGTTTCGCAATGTGTGGAGGGCGACACATCACCTAACCGCGCATTTCGCAAAATATGTGACGTCACCCGTAGACGGTGCGCGCGCCCCGAGCTGATCTCACTGACCGAGCAAACCGTTTTTTTTTTTTATATAGTTATGGGGATGAAAATAAATATATTCATGAATACTTTTTGGAGTCAAACTCTTTTGACAAAGCTTGAACAAAATGTAATACCTCATAAAATCGTGATTAAGACTTTTTAATACCTTTTAAGGGCCTTAATTTTCCAAAAATGAATTTATCAACTTTTAATACTTTTCAAGACCCCGCGGACACCCTGATATGCATATGAAGAGAAGTGTTACAATAATACAACATCAGCATTTGAATGGTATTGTGAACTCATTCCAATTTGACCTTTGACATCATCTGACATGAAATTAATTTAAATTTATTTGATCTCATAGATGTGGCTGTTGTGGTCATAGCAGCAACAACTGCTGCAGTTAATGTGGTGAATTCAGATGAATTTGACATAGTCCTTTTATGTTTTCCCATTTTAAATGCCTATTGCCTGCAGTGCACGGTTAAGCTGATGCCACCGGCGTGGCGGTGCCACCGGCTTGAGCCCGTCATCGCTGCTCGCAGCTTTAATTATTCTTCTTCTTCTTCTTCTTCTCCCGAATGAATCGCTTTTTTGGGGGCCTAAACACGCTCGAAAACTCACAAAACTTTCAAAACTCGTCCAAATTGGCGAAAATTTACGTCTGTTATGGTATTCAGAATTAGGCGTGGCAAAATGGCTCGACAGCGCTACCTAACGTAGTGCCCCTCCCGCTACGTTTCACGTACAGCTATGAAATTTGGTATGCACATGTAACAGCCCAATACCTACAAAAAAGTCTCTACGTGCAAAATCTGAAAACCAACAGGAAGTCAGATATTTTTAATTTTTTGTTGCAAAATGTGCCATTTCCAGACGTTGTACTTTAACGAACTCCTCCTAGAGATTTAATCAGATCAACATCATATTTGGTCAGTCTAATCTAAAGGCCTTTGCGACGTTAAATTGCGAAGATCTTGAGTTTTCCCTGAAGGGCGTGTCCGTGGCGGTCTCGCCAAATCTGATGTTTCGCCATGAAAAAGGAAGTTGTTGTAACTCGGACATACAATGTCTGATCTGCCACAAACTTCACATGTTTTATTAGAGTCCTTGCCTGAAGACATCAACATGCCAATATTCAGTGACAGTCATAGCGCCACCTGTGGGCAACAGGAAATGGCATGTTTTACGCTGTGATGAACTCCTCATTGAGATGTAACCAGATCAACATCATATTTGGTCAGTCTAATCTAAAGGCCTTGGTGATGTTATATTGTGAAGATCTTGAGTTTTCCCTGAAGGGCGTGTCCGTGGCGGCCTGACAAAGTCTGATGTTTCGCCATGACACAGGAAGCTGTTGTAAGTCAGGCATACAATGTCCAACCTGCCACAAACTTCATATGTTTGATAAGAGTCCTAGCCTGAAGACATCTACATGAGTTTCAGAATTAGGCGTAGCAAAATGGCTCCATAGCGCCACCTACAACATTTCAACTAAGTGCCCCTCCCGCTACGTTTCACGTACAGGTATGAAATTTGGTAGACATATGTAACAGCCCAATACCTACAAAAAAGTCTCTTGGTACGAAATCTGAAAACCAACAGGAAGTGAGATATTTAGATTTTTCTTTACTAAATTGTTGTAAATTTTCCCATTTCCAGATGTTCTACTTTAATCAACTCCGCGTAGAGATTTAATCAGATCAACATCATATTTGGTCAGTCTAATCTAAAGGCCTTGGTAATGTTATATTGTGAAGATCTTGAGTTTTCCCTGAAGGGCGTGTCCGTGGTGGCCTCGCAAAATCTGATGTTTTGCCATGAAACAGGAAGTTGTTGTAAGTCAGACATACAATGTCCAACCTGCCACAAACTTCATATGTTTGATAAGAGTCCTGGCCTGAAGACATCTGCATATGAGTTTCAGAATTAGGCGTGGCAAAATGGCTCCATAGCGCCACCTACAACATTTCAACTAAGTGCCCCTCCCGCTACGTTTCACGTACAGGTATGAAATTCGGTATACACATGTAACAGCCCAATACCTACAAAAAAGTCTCCTGGTACATAATCTGAAAACCAACAGGAAGTGAGATATTTTGATTTTTCTTTACTAAATTGTTGCAAATTTTCCCATTTCCAGATGTTGTACTTTAATCAACTCCGCATAGAGATTTTATCAGATCAACATCATATTTGGTCAGTCTAATCTTAAGGCCTTTGCAACGTTAAATTGCGAAGATCTTGAGTTTTCACTGAAGGGCGTGTCTGTGGCGGCCTCGCAAAATCTGATGTTTTGCCATGAAACAGGAAGTTGTTGTAAGTCAGGCATACAATGTCCAACCTGCCACAAACTTCATATGTTTGATAAGAGTCCTGGCCTGAAGACATCTACATATAAGTTTCAGAATTAGGCATGGCAAAATGGCTCCATAGCGCCACCTACAACATTTCAACTAAGTGCCCCTCCCGGTACGTTTCACGTACAGCTATGAAATTCGGTATACACATGTAACAGCCCAATACCTACAAAAAAGTCTCTACGTGCAAAATCTGAAAACCAACAGGAAGTCAGATATTTTAAATTTTTTGTTGCAAAATGTGCCATTTCCAGAACGTTGTACTTTAACGAACTCCTCCTAGAGATTTAATCAGATCAACATCATATTTGGTCAGTCTAATCTAAAGGCCTTTGCGACGTTAAATTGCGAAGATCTTGAGTTTTCCCTGACGGGCGTGTCCGTGGCGGCCTCGCAAAATCTGATGTTTCGCCATGAAAAAGGAAGTTGTTTTAACTCGGACATACAATGTCCGATCTGCCCCAAACTTCACATGTTTTATTAGAGTCTTTGCCTGAAGACATCAACATGCCAATATTTAGTGACAGTCATAGCGCCACCTGTGGGCAACAGGAAATGGCATGTTTTACGCTGTGATTAACTCCTCATTGAGATGTAACCAAATCAACATCCTATTTGGTCAGTCTAATCTAAAGGCCTTGGAGATGTTATATTGTGAAGATCGTGAGTTTTCCCTGAAGGGCGTGTCCGTGGCGGCCTGACAAAGTCTGATGTTTCGCCATGACACAGGAAGCTGTTGTAAGTCAGGCATACAATGTCCGATCTGCCCCAAACTTCATATGTTTGATAAGAGTCCTGGCCTGAAGACATCTGCATGAGTTTCAGAATTAGGCGTGGCAAAATGGTTCCATAGCGCCACCTACAACATTTCAACTAAGTGCCCCTCCCGCTACGTTTCACGTACAGGTATGAAATTTGGTAGACACATGTAACAGCCCAATACCTACAAAAAAGTCTCTTGGTACGAAATCTGAAAACCAACAGGAAGTGAGATATTTTGATTTTTCTTTACTAAATTGTTGTAAATTTTCCCATTTCCAGATGTTCTACTTTAATCAACTCCGCGTAGAGATTTAATCAGATCAACATCATATTTGGTCAGTCTAATCTAAAGGCCTTGGTAATGTTATATTGTGAAGATCTTGAGTTTTCCCTGAAGGGCGTGTCCGTGGCGGCCTCGCAAAATCTGATGTTTTGCCATGAAACAGGAAGTTTTTGTAAGTCAGACATACAATGTCCAACCTGCCACAAACTTCATATGTTTGATAAGAGTCCTGGCCTGAAGACATCTGCATATGAGTTTCAGAATTAGGCGTGGCAAAATGGCTCCATAGCGCCACCTACAACATTTCAACTAAGTGCCCCTCCCGCTACGTTTCACGTACAGGTATGAAATTCGGTATACACATGTAACAGCCCAATACCTACAAAAAAGTCTCCTGGTACATAATCTGAAAACCAACAGGAAGTGAGATGTTTTGATTTTTCTTTACTAAATAGTTGCAAATTTTCCCATTTCCAGATGTTGTACTTTAATCAACTCCGCATAGAGATTTTATCAGATCAACATCATATTTGGTCAGTCTAATCTAAAGCCCTTTGCAACGTTAAATTGCGACGATCTTCAGTTTTCACTGAAGGGCGTGTCCGTGGCGGCCTCAGAAATTTCGTTGTTTTGCCATGAAACAGGACATTGTTGTAACTCGGACATACAATGTCTGATCTGCCCCAAACTTCACATGTTTTATTAGAGTCCTTGCCTGAAGACATCAACATGCCAATATTCAGTGACAGTCATAGCACCACCTGTGGGCAACAGGAAATGGCATGTTTAACACTGTGATTAACTCCTCATTGAGATGTAACCAAATCAACATCCTATTTGGTCAGTCTAATCTAAAGGCCTTGATGATGTTATATTGTGAAGATCTTGAGTTTTCCCTGAAGGGCGTGTCCGTGGTGGCCTGACAAATTATGATGTTTCGCCATGACACAGAAAGCTGTAGTAAGTCAGGCATACAATGTCCGATCTGCCCCAAACTTCACATGTTTGATAAGAGTTCTGACCTAAACCCATCTACATGCCAATATTCAGCTAGTCATAGGGCCACCTGCTGGCAAAAGGAAATGAGATGCTTTATACTATAATTCACTCCCAGAAAAACGTTTAAATATGCCATGAAATCCCAAACATGCTAGAAACATAATAAGTCTTGCAACACGTGGATACTTGTTACTGTATGTGATTTACGCCATTAAACAGGAAGTTGTT
The DNA here is from genome assembly GCA_033150135.1 of Gobio occitaniae. Taxonomy (NCBI): domain Eukaryota; kingdom Metazoa; phylum Chordata; class Actinopteri; order Cypriniformes; family Gobionidae; genus Gobio; species Gobio occitaniae. The sequence continues at coordinate 41,610 of JARQWZ010001803.1, forward strand.
GTAACTCATGTATACAATGTCCGATCTGCCTCAAACTTCACATGTTTGATAATAGTCCTGACCTGAAGACTATACATGGCAATATTCAGTTATAGTCGAAGCGCCACCTGCTGGCAGATGGAAGTGTGGCACATTGAAGTGAGTTAGCCATATTTCTCCTATATTTACCCGCTTAAATGCATGTCGCCCACTATTCACTGTTTTCCTGAGGCCACCGGGTGGCGGTGCATGTGCGAGGGCCCTTTCATCGCTGCTAGCAGCTTTAATTCTTCTTCTTCTTCTTCTTCTCCCGAATGAATCGCTTTTTTGGGGGCCTAAACACGCTCGAAAACTCACAAAACTTTCAAAACTCGTCCAAATTGGCGAAAATTTACGTCTGTTATGGTATTCAGAATTAGGCGTGGCAAAATGGCTCGACAGCGCCACCTAACGTAGTGCCCCTCCCGCTACGTTTCACGTAGAGCTATGAAATTCGGTATACACATGTAACAGCCCAATACCAACAAAAAAGTCTCTACGTGCAAAATCTGAAAACCAACAGGAAGTGAGATGTTTTGATTTTTCTTTACTAAATAGTTGCAAATTTTCCCATTTCCAGATGTTGTACTTTAATCAACTCCGCATAGAGATTTTATCAGATCAACATCATATTTGGTCAGTCTAATCTAAAGCCCTTTGCAACGTTAAATTGCGACAATCTTCAGTTTTCACTGAAGGGCGTGTCCGTGGCGGCCTCAGAAATTTCGTTGTTTTGCCATGAAACAGGACATTGTTGTAACTCGGACATACAATGTCTGATCTGCCCCAAACTTCACATGTTTTATTAGAGTCCTTGCCTGAAGACATCAACATGCCAATATTCAGTGACAGTCATAGCGCCACCTGTGGGCAACAGGAAATGGCATGTTTAACACTGTTATTAACTCCTCATTGAGATGTAACCAAATCAACATCCTATTTGGTCAGTCTAATCTAAAGGCCTTGGTGATGTTATATTGTGAAGATCTTGAGTTTTCCCTGAAGGGCGTGTCCGTGGTGGCCTGACAAATTATGATGTTTCGCCATGACACAGAAAGCTGTAGTAAGTCAGGCATACAATGTCCGATCTGCCCCAAACTTCACATGTTTGATAAGAGTCCTGACCTAAACCCATCTACATGCCAATATTCAGTTAGTCATAGGGCCACCTGCTGGCAACAGGAAATGAGATGCTTTATACTATAATTCACTCCCAGAAAAACGTTTAAATATGCCATGAAATCCCAAACATGCTAGAAACATAATAAGTCTTGCAACACGTGGATACGTGCTACTGTATGTGATTTACGCCATTAAACAGGAAGTTGTTGTAACTCAGGTATACAATGTCCGATCTGCCTCAAACTTCACATGTTTGATAATAGTCCTGACCTGAAGACTATACATGGCAATATTCAGTTATAGTCGAAGCGCCACCTGCTGGCAGATGGAAGTGTGGCACATTGAAGTGAGTTTGCCATATTTCTCCTATATTTACCCGCTTAAATGCATGTCGCCCACTATTCACTGTTTTCCTGAGGCCACCGGGTGGCGGTGCATGTGCGAGGGCCCTTTCATCGCTGCTAGCAGCTTTAATCTTACATTTACATTTACATTTATGCATTTAGCAGACGCTTTTATCCAAAGCGACTTACAACTTGGGGGTACAATAAGCGATTGGTCATGAAGAGTCGAGTGAGCGCAACAAGTGCCTGAAATACTTAGTCCGTGTACATTTCTCAGTGTAGCACAAGCCAGAGTAGGGAGGGAAAAGGGAAGAAAGAGGAATTTTTTTTATTTATTTTTTATGAGGTTGATCTTCTGATCAATGTTAAGAAAACAAAGTTAAAAAGTTATTATAGATCCCAGATTAGTGGGCGACAGGAGCTCTGTTGTAATATATAGACAGTATATTTAAACAGGTGGCTTCCTACAAATATTTGGGACAGCGAGCTCAAATCGCATACAAGACACATGTCAAGTGTTTGTTCAAGAGTCCATCAGCGACTACATTTTTTTTTAAAGAAGACTAAGATTAAGAGTCAGTAGGAATATTATTTTTTATACATTAATATACATTTTTTATAGAGCTCAGAGTTTGTCTTACATTATGGAATCATTGTTTGGTTTGGGAACCTAACGGTGAAAATGAAATCTAAATAAGTAGCTTGGTCAGAGTATCAGGAAAAATTATGGGAATACAGACATTTAACACCTTACAAGATATTTTTGAGATGTCTATGATATAGCAGGCCAAAAAGATTTTATTGGACCCCTCACATGTGTTATATTTGGAGTATGTGCTGATGAACTCTGGTAGGAGATACAGGGTCCTGTTATGTAAGCATAATCGCTACAAACATTTGTTTGTTCCATTGTCTATAAAATTGATTTATAAGCAACTCCAGCAAAGTGGTGATATAAATGCACCAACTGTTGACAGTTTAGAGGTAACAAATATAGGTGCTGCGTGCTTTTTAGGTAATTTATGTAGCCTGGATGCCAGCCGAACTTAGCCCCGCCCACAACATTTTTACTCGGGCAGTTCGGTCTGGACTTGATCGGTAGAGAAGTAATTATGCCCGAACAGAAACTGTTCGGACCAATGAAATTGTCAGGGCGGGCTTTAGACGATGATGGACAGATGATCAACATTAACGTAATCAAAGGCGCTTGGGTTGAATTCGTTCTAATCCTAAACGGAGAACTTGTTCGTATATGCATTCACCTTTACTATTTCTGTTGATGATCGTGTTGGTAAGTACTCTGTGTATCCTTAAATTCTTTTTTTACAACACCGGCAAAGATCGTTTACACTCATCTTTTTCTTCTAAGGCTACTTATTCCAGCGTGCGTACAGACAGGGTTGCCAAGTTTTTACAACAAAAGCCGCCCAATTGCTAACGTTTGTAGCGTCTGGAGTGTCTCTCAACTAGGATCAAAGTGATCAGAGATGCTTTCCTCCAAACAGCTCTGCATATAAATTAAATTTCTGCCCCACTAGCTCCAACCTGGCTGGGACAAATGGTGCCTCCGACTGTTTAACGACCAGTTCGAGTGTGACCAGAAGAGACTTGATGGCCCTTTCTGACCTTCAATCAGATTCAAATCAGCCAGGACAGTTCCCTCACCCTTCAGTCTGGGACGGCCGGGGGGTCGTGTGACTCTAATACACACATACACACACACACACACACACACACACACACACACACACACAAGCATTCCCCTCTATTTAGCCTTTAATTAAGCTATCCCAGAAATTACATATATGAGGATTTCTTAAGTGTATGCATGCTCCCTATATTTCTTATGCTTACGTGATGTAAGAACTATCTTAAACGCTCCAAATTGCTGGGTATAGAAGATGCACTGCCTTCATGTCTGTAAACCAAGGCATGTTTGATGTCTAAATGTTCCTTTTTCTGTGTCTTAGTCAATGGTACAAAGTATATGATTATGAGATGTACTGCTAATATGTGAGTCCTTTTGGGAGTGAAACTTTACTAGTTCTGGCTTCCAGCAACAACATTCCATTGAGTAATAAAGTCCGAACAAAGAAAGTCTCTCCCGCCTGAAATTCACACCAACGATTGGTCGTCTCAGGGAAAATGGGCGTAAATTAATGGACTTCAAAAGACAGTAACACGAGCATATCGGTTGCTCAGTCAACCTGCAAGGACCCCGACGAGACAAATTTCCTTTCCCTCCCATCTCATCAGCGCGGCTCGCGGGCTTCGACCTGCGAGCTGGCGCGGTCCAGCCAAGCTGATGTTTCCTTGAAGATCGACGCGCTCCGCGACGCAGTCAGCGGCGCGTTTCACCAGACCGAGGAACTTAGCCGGACGAGATGAACTTTCTCTTTCAAGACGCGCCCTTCCCAAACACCTTTAAAAGTCCCGCGGACCAACGAAGCTCTAGAAGAACCAAACAGAGAGCGCGTCAGCGCACGGAAACTCTGAGAAACGCTAACGCACAACACACAACACCAAGAAATCATGCAAGTATCAATTCTATCGAAATTTAGATGCGTTGTAAGATTGTACCCCTGTTTAAGGTGATATATTTCTTGCTGGCTCCAATGGTTATGTCTGGGAAAGTGTCGGATCGGACACGATCCTACCCTGCTTCCTTTCCCTTCTCCTCTGTCCTTCCTCTATTTCTATCCTTTCCATCCTCCTCTTTACTTTCCACTATTCTGTAAATACATGTATTCTTTATTTAGTCATTTGTAATCGTAGTATTAGTCTTTATTAAAACCATGATATCCACGTTTTGATTGTCATTGTTTTGCTCACAGAACACGAGTCCCTTTAATGTCAGATCTAAGCTATGAGCTCTTATAAGCATCGTTGAATGCTTTAATTAATACCATAACTCGGAAAGTTTGTCCTTTGTGGCCAGAGGGATAAACTTCCCGAAAATTGGATAGGAAGAATAGACCTAGTGAGTGGATAAAGAATTACAGCTCGTTCTTTAAACGGAACGGAGAGGAATTTTGAATCAGCTCCATAGAGGTTATTCTGTAATTATTTAATATAGATATATCTGTAGTTAATTACAATAAATTGTTGTTAACTATATATATATATATATATATATATATATATTATATATTGCATAAATACCGAGGTTAGGTATTCCCATTTTGGGTGATTTTGGAGATTTGTGATTAGATTATAACCCATTAATAATCTGGGGGGGGGGGTGTTCTCCGGGAAAAAAAGGCATTTGGGGGGTAAAATATGTGTTATTTTGGCAGGGCTGGCAGCTAAAAATCGCATTCCTGGGTCTGTATATCACATAATTAGGGTCGCTTCAACCCACGGACATGGAAACACAGTGCAGTTGAGTTCTGTTGACATTTGACAACTAACGTTATGCGTCGCTTCGTTGCACTGATTGGTTGTAGGTCTATCCAATTGAGGTCTTTCCTGGTTCGGTTGAAACACACCCCATAATCACAGCCCAACGGAGCAGTATCAGACTCATATTCTGACTAGAATTGAGTATGACGACGTCAGGCTATAATTTATGAACTAAGGGTCAGATTTACTAAACAAGGCAAATTAGCATAAGCACAATTCCAAAAAAGCACAGATGGGAGTGGAAATTTCTGTGCGCAATCTCCTGCGCGCGTGATTTTATTTTCCTGTTACCACTGTAAAGCTGCTTTGAAACAATCTGTATTGTAAAAAGCGATATATAAATAAAGGTGACTTGACTGCGCAAATTAAAGAACAGACACAGTCGGATCATTTCCATAACGCCAATTCTCTCAGATCGCGTATTTGAAAATTCACAGTGTGTGATTGTCACTCGCAAGAGCAAACACAGATTTGCCTCTGATTTCCGGCATTTGACGTCGATTTCACAAAGACTGTCGGCGAGTAAAAATATGGGCTAAAATCGTGCAATGCAAACTCGGCATAAGGAAGGATCCGACAATCTTTCTTCATTGCATTTCCTCGAAGATAGTCTACTTTGGCTATGTTTACACTGTCAGTCCAAATCCGATTATTTGTATATTGAAATCTGATCTAAAATTATTGACATCCACACTATGTATCGCAACTGTTCAGATCAGATGTGTGTCCATGCAGGTTTTTCATTTTCCGGAATATCTGCATTGGTTTCTATGGCAATGACATTGCGTTGGTAGGTATAGCGCCTACTCTGTCCTTGACCAACGCCGCTGAGAGACTAAGACAGGGACTTTATGCATGTGAAGCAAAATATCTTTTCTTTATTGCACAGACTGATTTCTTGATTGTATGTTGTGTTCAACAAAGAATACATCGTCCCTGCTCTCCATTAATGAACAGGTGACTGATATTCCTATTCCTACCTAATCAGGTGACCCCCCCCACCGTGATCATGTGACAAACAAAAATCCACTAACCCTTTCATGTCTACTACATTTCCAGCCCCTAATTACCAAATAATAATTACAATTTAATTAGAGACATGACTATCAAATTAATAATTCATTAACAACATATAAATCAGGGTTTGTACGGGTGCTTGAAATCCTTGAAAATGCTTGAATTCTGATGTTGTGTTTTCAAGGTTTGAAAAGTGCTTAAATTTTGGAAAAAATGCTAGAAAATGCTTGAAATTGTAACTATTTCTTTTACAACAAATACCTATCTGACTGAATAGTTTGTTTATTAAATGGAGAAATAAAATGTTGGAGAGCCTAAAATGAACCTGCTGTGCTCGCAATCTGCCAGTCTACAGTATTTCCATGTGTGACTCCGCCCCCATGTTGTCGTTTCAATTAACATTGGCTGGAAGATGCAAAATACGCATTATGGATTAAACGGGGTCACATTTTTTCGAGTCACATGAAAGGCATGTCATAGGCTGTGTTCAAAATCGCCCCCTATACCCTTAAATAGGGCACTATTTGAGTGAACATCCATTTGTAGTAGTGTCCGAAACAATAGTGGACATTTTTGAGTGCACTAATTCAATCCCACAATGCACCGCAATAACGAGTGTACAGTAGATGTACGTGCTGGAGAATATGCTTATTCGATGCACCAATGCTGTGCAGACCAATCGGCATATGACAGCAAAGTTCCGCGAGAGCGTTTCGAGGGCAAACGAGAAACGACTCCTTATGCTTTTGAATCGTACTCTCAACGCACTGTGAGAGTCGCGCTCTGAATGAATTAACTTACCGCTGTCTGATTCGCCCCATGTACCCTTATTCTCCATTACTCCACTACTCCAAAAACGAGCCAACAAGCTTAAAGTTAACCCTATAGCTCTTTACTTGTGTGGCACTGAACTTACTTGGAAAGGGTAATGAATAATAAAGTAACAGAATAAAGTTAAAAAATAAAGATTAAATAATTTTATGTACAAATTTTTTTGTATAAAATATATATAGTATAGTATATATTTTATACTATATAGGCTACTATTTATACTATATTGCATGGGCCTCAGAAGCAAAATAATGTGGGTGGGTCCTTTCACAGAAAAATTTTACTGGAGTAGATGCAATTTAAATTAAGTACAAATATATCAGCTTGTTTACTAAAAGTCTGGTTGAGGCAGACAAAACTACGGAAAACTCAAAATCTTACGCAGCAACAATAGTGTAGGGGTAAGATGCATGGCGTCAAGTTTTGACGCAAATCGACCCGCGGTTCGAATCCGCCTTTTGCCGAACTCGCTCTGATCCTTTCTCCCATCACATCCAATCGGAAAGGCATTTATTTTCAATGAAAATGAATAAAATATTAGAAAAGTGAAAATAAAGCTTCTAACGCATTTAATCAGTGTTCAGGGTATGTAAACAGACGTGCTCAATTAGAGACAATAAAAGTGAGTGGGTCCATATCATTGGTCTTAAAAAGCAATAAATGTAAAGCAAATAAAAATGGTCTCCTCCCCCTTTTATTCTGATCCGATCCGTGACTCATGATCTGTAGTGTGATCCGAACCGTGAGTTTTGTGATCCGTTACACCACTAATGTCCAATGAAGGTGCCACTTCAAGATGTATGGCTCGGCAGTGTGCGCCGCCCAAGGGCCTCGCCACTCTCGTTCCGCTCTGACGCCAGCCCCCCCGTCAGACGAGACCCCGTGGAACGCTAGTCCTTCCCTGGTCTCCTCTGTCAGGGCGCGGAACTCGACCCCGCCCACACTTTGGGACGCTCCCACGCCTCCCTATGTCTGGGCCAGCCATCCCGCTTCGCTGCCCCATCGTGGGTACATCTGTGGCTCGCATGGCCACTGGTTCAGTTTTGGGAGTCTGGCTTCAGCTTCTCAGACTGACCAGCTGGTTCTCCCACAGGCTCGGCTATGCGTTTCAGTTCGCACAATCTCCTCCCTGCTCTCAAGGAGTCCGCTTACCATGGTGGGTGGCAACGTCCCTGTCATGTGCGGAGTTCGTCACCCTAATTGCGAAGGGTGCGGTCAAGGTCATCCCTCTAGCCGAGATGAGGTCCCAGCCCTGACCTCATTGTACCTAGCAGAGGCGATGGGTCATGGCCAGTCCTTGGCCTGCACATCTTGAACCGAACCCTTCTCAGGCTTCCTCTAAGATGTTCGCAGCCAACGCGTCTTAGTAGAAAGCACATCATCCTCTTCTTTGAGCTGTACAGAGTAAATCACAACTCCTTTCTTGACCTCAGGGTCATCCACTTTAAGTTTTTCAAATTCACTGAGATTAGCAGGCCATTCACTTTCAGGAAGAAAGGCAGGACCTGATGCCCATGTCTTGTTCTTAAAGGTCCCATGGCATGAAAATTTCCTTTTATGAGGTTTTTCAACATTAATATGAGTTCCCCTAGCCCAGTGGTCACCAACCTTTTCAAGCCAAAGATCCCTGACTCAGCCTTGATGAAAGGCAAGATCTACCTATAGATTTTTCATGACCGATTCAGAGGTTTTTTTTATTTCCGAGACCATCTGTCGTTTTTTTTATTTTTCTTTATTTAAGCAAATTTATTTGTTATTTATTTGCTCTATAACAGGCCAAACTGACCTTAAAAAAATTGCCATTTGAAATGTGAGGCAACCACTGCATTTTAATTACGATCCAAACAAAGATACACATATGTGGCATGAGCAGTTGTTTTTTTATTAAAATTATTGCATAATTTCAAGACTTAAGAGTAAATACAGAATGCTCTGACTTTAGCTTTGTGAAATTGTAACATAAGACACACCTGCACAAAACAAAAACAGATGGACTGAATAAAAATGCTAATTCACTCTCTGACAGTAGGAGGTGCTTATGGAAAACAAGCGTTTATTTGGGTACCGCTGTAAATTGCCATAGAAACTATTCTGAAGACAGTCAGTTTTGTTCAGGGATACATTTATGTAACCCCCCCTCCCCAATTCAATGTCTATATTTTTCTTCCTATATTTCAAGCTTCCCAAAGAGTGATCTTGCTGGGCCTATTAGGCTGTTCCACTTCATGTGTTTTTACAGATCAGATATTTATCTGATTTATAACCATTCCATTTACACTTGGCCACATAAATGTGTCTCCACAAAACGGATATAAATCCAATTTTCAATTCCCACGCTATATGCCTGTTCACATCATCATGTATATGAGTTCACATCACCAACATTTTATTGATTAACAGTTAATTGAAGGACCGTGAAATGAGAGAGAGAGTGGCATAAGAACTGATCAATTAATTTCTTTACCTTTAATGATGATGATGATTGTGTATTGAGCGTCTGCAACTTTTACTTTAATTTGCGTCAGTTTGCTGAAGAGATATTCAGCTGATCGTCTGCGGCGATGCGTGCTGCAGTAGCGCTGTCCTATCTAACTATAACATCGATCGATTTGTGCTGTGCGAATTTTGAGGTTGCAGAGAATACATTTTGGGAGCATATGTAGCTATTTCGTGCCTTGATAATGTGTTTGTAACGCTCGTACACAGAGAGGCCGGAAAGCTGGCCTGAATGGTTGTAGCCAAGTGTAAGCAAAGCTCACGTATCTGATATTTCACAGGGGTTTATTATCAGCATCGTCGATCCCACGCACACATGGGGCAGTTTGCAAAACACTCCGCTAACAACAGCGTTACTGAACAGAAAATAAACAGTGCAAAGAACAACAGAAATACACGCATACATGTGATGTTCATAGCTCGCGCTCCATCCACGAACTGCCAGTGCCCACTCATCAGCGAGTGAGTGAGTGCATGCGTTCTGCCTTAAAGGAGCAGTACCTAATTCTACTTGTTACATGTTGTTAATTATTTTTCGGTTATTTATCGGGAGCTACCGGGACAGTGATAAAGATCGACCAGTCGATCGCGATCGACGGGTTGGCGACCACTGCCCTGCTAAACCACGCCCCCTCCGCAACATAATCTAGCACTCATTTCAAATGCAAAGATGTCAGCCAATCACAACAGTGGCTGTTTTCACTGAAGTCTCACAGCAGACACACCCCTTGAAACAGAGCATTCAAGCCAGAGGGCTAATATCAGTATAGAAAAAAAATGCCTTTTATTTCTAAATTATGACATTTTTTGATGTAAAAATCATTCTAACAATATAAGTACACCTCAGGAAACATTAAAAAATAATAGAAAAATGCCATGCCATGGGACCTTTAAGGAATGCGTTGACAGTCGATCCTCTGGAAGCAACATCAGCTGGATTGCTTGATGTGTCTACATATCTCCACTGTGAATTGTTCAAAAATGCATCTGGTGCATTTTTGAACAACCAATTCAGGCAAGACATTATCCCATCCCAAATCTCCTTTGCAGATCTCTTGCAAGATTTTTTTTGCAGACAACACTACAGGACTCACAATCCCAAATGGATCGTAGATCAAACTAATCATGGACAGGATTCCTCTTCTGGTCAGAGGTCGGTCTTTGATTACGATCTTGAACTTGATTACATCAGACTGAATGCACCATTGCACTCCAGACACTCTCTCTACTGATGGAGAATCCCAATCCATGCTCAAGCCTTTCACCGCCCTTGCTCTTTGATCCTCAGGTATTGCATCCAGCACTTGACAGCTGTTGCTCATCCTTTTTGTGAGCCTAAACCCACCTTTGGCACATATGGATACAAGCTGCTGGTACAAGGTTATTTCTTGTTCAACTGAAGCCACTGAAACCAAACAATCATCAAATGGTAAATGGTAAATGGACTGCATTTATACAGCGCTTTTAACAGACCTACGGCCATCCAAAGCGCTTTACATTTTTGCCTCACATTCACCCATTCACACACTCATTCATACACCGACGGCGGTGTCTGCCATGCAAGGCGCCATCCAGCTCGTCGGGAGCAGCTGGGGTTAGGTGTCTTGCTCATGGACACCTCGACACTTGGTCAGGTGGAACCGGGGATCGAACCACCAACCTTCCGGTTTGTAGACAACCTACATGAACCACTGAGCCACTGCCGCCCAACATAATCAACATTATATCAACATAAAAGGAATATAGGATTGTATCCACTGTTTCCTTGTTGAACTGCTCTTTATGATCTTGAGCACATTTTCTTAGAGCAAAATTTGCGCAGCTAGGAGATGTTGCTCCAAAGAGGTGTACCCGCATCCTAAAGTCAACTGGATCCTGACCTAAGTCCCCATTGGGCCACCAAAGAAACCTTAGCAAATCAACATCATCAGCTGTTACCCTTACCTGATGGAACATTGATTCAACATCTGCCATGATCACTACTGGTTCTATTCTGAATCGTGTCACCACTCCAATGAGTGAGCTGGTAAGGTCTGGTCCTTGCAAGAGTTGAGCATTAAGTAATGTTTGCTGAAAACTTGCTCCCCAATCAAACACCACACAGATTTTCTTCTTTGTGGCATGGTAGATACCATGATGCGGAATATACCAGATATTTCCATCACTACGTGTCATGTCCTCTGCAGATACTCGTTCTGCATAGCCTTTGGAGACCATATCCTTCATAAAGGTTTTATAGTCAGCAAGAAAACCTGAATCTTTTTGAAGTCTCCTCTTTAGATGCAAAGCACGTTGCTCCAAAATGTTCAGATTGTTTGGCATCTGAACTCTCTTTCTCAGAGGTAAGCTGATTTCATAATGCCCATCAACAAGAAATGTCACCATTTCCATGAATTGTTGATCTTTTGAGTAGCCAGTTTGTTCCTCTTGACTACATTCTGGGTAGTCCATTTTAACCCCTAGGAGTCTGAGATGTTTTGGGACCCTTAAGACGTTTTGACATGCTCTGACATTCATGCTTTTTTCAATTGCTTATAAACACATTAATGGCAAAAGTGTTATTACACTGTATTCAGCACAAACTGGGCCATAATATTTGAGCAACATGTATGAACTTGCTTGTATTTTTGAGAGAAAAATGTTTTTTGCATGGTTTTTGAAAAAAAAAAAAAATTTAAATGAAGGCCTCAAAATACACAATAGATATGTGTCCACAAGACTTTTGACTAATGGGTGTATTTGCCTGGAGTTTTTGCTTTAAACTGATGTGAGAATCATTGAGCCTACTCATAAATCTACATAAAACAATACACTGTTGTGAGACAAGTATTCACTAAGCTAGAGGTCCTTTTCTGAAGACTATCTGAATGAACGTCTTTGAGAGAGAGGCTGCAGATCGCGCATGTTTGTTTTCTTTATTTTGCAAAAAGCAAAACATTTTGTTTTTATTGTGACTACACAAAAAAAACTGAAACTTAACAGATTATAATGATGTATGTATAACACTTGCCTGAATGATAAAAATTTTTTTATTTGAGTCTCTTTGAGTCTCACGCCGGCCGACTCAAGGGGGTTAAACTGCTGTTGTCACGTCTTCCAAATTCACAACTGATATTCTGTTGACAGTGACTTCTGGCTAAGCACAATCCATTTTGTGCTCAAAGTCTACAAAGAGTGGTCCATTCACAGTCCATCCCAACATTGTCCTGATTGCATAAGGTCCATCATTCCTGCTGCGGATTACCTCCAATGGTTACAATGCTTTGGGAACATTTGTCCCTATCAGCAGCCTCAATCTCAGGTAAATTAACACTCTTTAAATGGGGCATCTTTGAAGATCTCTCTCTCTGGGTATATTCCCTTTATGAACAGGCATACTTTCCTGTGTATGAACTCAATGTAATTCACAAAAGTTATTTCCATTCAAGCCAGCTACCTCCATTCCAGATAAAACATGACTACTTACTAGGGATGCCACAATTCTCAATATAATATTGAACCGTTCGGTACGGCATTCACGGTTCAATACGCGCTTGTGAATAGCATTTTTTTTCGGTTTTGCATTTAATTAATTATTTTTCTACAAATTCTATCATTTGCCTCCATCCCAATATACTGAACAATGCGACATACATTCACATCACACGTTAGTTGTAGAGTTATACTCACGGAACACTATAGTTATTCACAATCACAAAAGTTCATTATTTGCATGCGTTTTAAAGCCTATCAGTTGTTCGATTCACGTGCGCGGTTTTAACATGAGCTTTTCCGAGCGCGTGCACTAAACGCCTGTCAAACACGTGATTACAGGACTAAATAGTCGTCTTACTGCGCTAATACTGTCAAATACACACAAGGTTAACATAAACACAGTCGGTTATGTCTAAAGTGAAAGTAAAATCTCGTGTGTCTGTATATTAGATGCACAGGTCTTAAATTGACAACAGCGCAGTAGTGAGCACGCGGTCCTTAAAAGGACAGTTCAGCACTAAAATGATGTCATTATTTACTCACTCTAATATTGTTTCAAACCTGTATTAATTTCTCGATGACAGAATTTTCATTTTTGAATGAACTATCCCTTTAATGTTAATACAACAACAAAAGACAAAGAGAAAATCACTCACTGCTCCTGACTGAAAAACTAATACAGTAGGCTAAGAATCAATGTATATTTTATAGTGAAGTGTAGTGTTTTATTTTTACAGTCTTTCATTCAAATTCATACTTTAATGCTGCTGTTCAACTCTGAGCTGTCAGTGTAAATATATATATATATATATATATTTTTTTTTTTTTTTTTTTTTATATATAATATTATATTATACAATACACTAGGAATACAAGGGGTTTTTTTTAAAGCAGGTTTTTCAATTATTTTAAGTAAAATAAAGAAAGAGTATTGCGATAAAAAAGTATTTTTTCTCCTTAACCTCTAGCTGTTCCTGTCGCCTAAGAATAGAATAACAAAAAATGTATGAGATAAGCCATCAGAACCAAACTGAACCGAAAACCGTGGTTAAAAACCGAGGTATGTATTGAACCGTGACCTAACTGTATTGTTGCATCCCTACTACTTACAACCTTTTCTTGCTCCATAGTTCGCAGAAGTAGCCACACTTTGGTTCCAGTGAGGTTAAGTCTTCTCATTAAGCTCTCCGTAAAAAACCCAGCAGTGCTCCCTTGATCTAAAAAGGCATAAGTATTGACAATTTTGCTGCCTTTCTTGGCCTTGATCTGTACAGGAACAATTGGAAGCTTACAATCATGATCACCAGCCCCAGTAAGACCACTAGACACTAAAACATCATCCACTGCCATTTTTGACGACTTCTCAGTTGTATCTGTTCCTTTTTCTTTGGGAAAGATATGCAGCAAAGTGGGATGTCTATGACTGCAAACATCACAACAAAGACGTTTTTTGCACTCTTTGCTGATGTGCCCAATACACAAACAGCCAAAACAAACTCCACTTTCTTTCAAGAAGCCAATATTCTCTTTGTGGGATTGTTTTCCCAGCTGAGGACACATACCCAATGTGTGTGCACCTCTACAGTAGAGACACTCTTTCCTATCAAATCCAACCTTTTTCTTTCCTGAATTTTCTTTGCTTGCAGGGACCACAGTTGTAGCAAAGCTGGTTCCTTTTATTCCAGGAAGAGAATATTGTTTAGGTCTCTTCACATCTTTATTCATTGCTAAAGGGACATCCTGTATCTTTCCAAACACTGGGTCGGTTACAACTTTGACTTGATGTTCTAGAAAGTGGACAATTTCAATGAAGGAAACTCTGCGATTGTGTCTTTCTTGTTATTCACAAGCAACTGTTCTCCATTTTTCCCGGAGTCTGTAGGGCAACATTATAATTGTCATCATATTGGCAGGCATGTCCAAATCATACATATATTGCACTTCCTCCATGACAGTACCACAGCCTCTAAGAAAAAGTCTATATTCTTGCAAAGCATTCACATCTTCAGTTTTAATTTAAGACCATGAAAGAGCTTTGCTCATATAAGCAGATACAACTTTCTGTTCATTGCCAAAATGTTCCTGTAACAAAGTTTTGGCTCTGATGTACCCCTTCTGTGGATCGATATGCTGAAAACTCTGTATCAAATCCCTTGGAAGACCAACAGTATACGGTTCAAGGTAGTACAGGCAATCACTATCGTTATCAGTTTTACTTTCAACACTGTTCTTGAAAGCTCTCATGAATGCATGATACTGTAAAGGGTTACCATCAAACATGTTCAGATCTTTTTTGGGCAAGGATGATACATATTGTTGTTTTAACAATAGCGTTATTTCATTTTGCTTTCAATATTCCAAATGTGTTATTTTGCTGTACATCATTGGAGTCAACATGTGAATTTAATGCACTTCCTCGCGATCTCTGTTCCACCGTTTGGCATCTAGATGGATGTTGGTCCACTAGATGAGGCTGTGAGCATACCCGTTGTTGTACAGTTTTCTCTTTAGGCCTTGCTCCTGATTCCAAAAGATCATGCACTGAACCTCTTGCAGACATTTGAGAAACAAATGGTTTAGCAGTGGCATTAAGACTGTGTGTTCCCTTTTGTTCCTGCACTAGATTGGAATGTTTCCCACCTGAACGATCAGATCTACTGCTTGACACACTCTGAGATTTTAAAACATTCAGTTTGGCCATTTGAATTGCAATTTCTCCCTGCAAATTAAGTTGTTCTTTTCTTTTTCTTTGCTGTTCCTCTTGATCCTCCAGCTCATGTTTATCTTTCAACAATTTTTGTTGTGCTCTTAATGCAGCCAACTCAGCCTCTGCTTTAAGACATACAGAAGAAGTAGATGATGCCACAGACCTTTTTTCAACAGTTGAGCTTTGATTTTTGGATGTTCTACTTCCCACATTTGATACGCTGTCACTTGGTTTGATGTCATCCTGTAAGTCATCTGTTGAAACGATGGATGAAGCATGAACTGGCACTTGAGAATTGGGAAACTCTGACCACATTGCACCAGTGCCAGACTGAACAGACATAACATTCTCCACTGATCCCTCTGGTTCACTCAACCAATGTTGAACTGCATCTTTAAATGTGTTGCTGTATTTCATAATACTCAAGAACCATTCATTTTGTTTTTCCTGTTCATCTTCAGGAAGTAAGGGAATCACCAT